>PIJE02000640.1:195037-252636 GCA_002895965.2 Coryphaenoides rupestris | reverse complement strand
TCGTGTGCTGGTGCACCTCTACTTGCTTCCCTACCGTTTTGGAGTTGGGGGGTTATTGCATTCGAGAGTAGTTCACAATAAAAGGTGATGAGTCTTCACAACTTTCATGGAAACGTTTATCCGACCTTACCAACGCTTGTGTGGGCATGAGTACATCATAAGACAGTGGGGCAACATCGGTTTAGGCATCAAACACCAAGCGTTTAGTCGCGAAAGGCATGGATGTCCAAACTGCACTTATCTCGCGCTCAAACGCATTTTGCAGCCACGCACACAATAACCTCATAAGACGCTATTCCCCAATGATCCCTCTATTCCCCAATGATCCCTCTATTCCCAGCTGCACATGGTCGGGTGCAGGCCTAGACTCCTGAGCTTGGTGTCGAGCTTGGCAGGAACTATGGTGTTGAACGCTGAGTTGAAGTCCACAAACAGTGGACACCTTCCACGAGGCTGCATGATGGCACCTAGTGGGCACCTTCCACGAGGCTGCATGATGGCACCTAGTGGGCACCTTCCACGAGACTGCATGATGGCACCTAGTGGGCGCCTTCCACGAGACTGCATGATGGCACCTAGTGGGCGCCTTCCACGAGACTGCATTATGGCACCTAGTGGGCGCCTTCCACGAGACTGCATGATGGCACCTAGTGGGCGCCTTCCACGAGACTGCATGATGGCACCTAGTGGGCGCCTTCCACGAGACTGCATTATGGCACCTAGTGGGCGCCTTCCACGAGACTGCATTATGGCACCTAGTGGGCGCCTTCCACGAGACTGCATTATGGCACCTAGTGGGCGCCTTCCACGAGACTGCATTATGGCACCTAGTGGGCGCCTTCCACGAGACTGCATGATGGCACCTAGTGGGCGCCTTCCACGAGACTGCATGATGGCACCTAGTGGGCGCCTTCCACGAGACTGCATGATGGCACCTAGTGGGCGCCTTCCACGAGACTGCATGATGGCACCTAGTGGGCGCCTTCCACGAGACTGCATTATGGCACCTAGTGGGCGCCTTCCACGAGACTGCATTATGGCACCTAGTGGGCGCCTTCCACGAGACTGCATGATGGCACCTAGTGGGCGCCTTCCACGAGACTGCATGATGGCACCTAGTGGGCGCCTTCCACGAGACTGCATGATGGCACCTAGTGGGCGCCTTCCACGAGACTGCATGATGGCACCTAGTGGGTACCTTCCACGAGACTGCATTATGGCACCTAGTGGGCACCTTCCACGAGACTGCATGATGGCACCTAGTGGGCACCATCTGTGAGACTGCATTATGGCACCTAGTGGGCACCTTCCACGAGACTGCATGATGGCACCTAGTGGGCACCATCTGTGAGACTGCATTATGGCACCTAGTGGGCACCTTCCATGAGACTGCATTATGGCACCTAGTGGGCACCATCCGTGAGACTGCATTAGAGTCGTACAGAGTAGCTTAGAGTCTCCAACCCTGCCCATTTCCCCTACGTTAAATCAAGCCTAAAAGGTCAAACCTAAGCAGGACCGGTGAACAAGTGAGCTCTGAGAGGGTGAGTGACTGTACATGTTGCAGTAGATCAAAGATAACTCAAACAGAGCAGAGGTAAAGGGCTGAACTGGCCGGGCTGCTTCGGAGGGAACCGTCATTCACTGACTCCTACCCCCCACCCCCAACTTCAACCTGTATTACCATCAAAAGCTTCTTAGGTAGTACACAATGCCACCCTCTTCTGTGGGCATGAAAGGTACGTTTTGTGTGTATGTGTGTGTGTGTTTGGGTGAGGGGTCGGGGTGCAGTGTGGGTTTTGTGGTAATGGGAACGAGGGGGGTAATGACATGAAGCTCTTGTGGGGTGTTTTGGTGGCGGGGAGGAAGGGTGGGGAGGGGGTACAAAAGCCTGCTTTGTTTGGCTCAATAGAGAGGTAAACTGAGCCCGTGGCAGTCACCCTGACAGGGGTGAACGTGGCATTGTGCTAATCCAACCCTCTGCTGGGGGCTGCAGATACCACGTGAGTGTCTTTAGGAAATCCCTATGTTGAAGTGCTAAATCACAGCAACAGCTAAAATATGACATTTGGAGAAAACCGAGGTCTGGACAGAGGTTCTTATTTGGTTCCCCACTGTAGGCATGATTAAAGCAACACACCTTGACAGGCACACCGCGTGCACACACACACACACACACACACACACACACACACACACACACACACACAGCAAGAGGATAAACTTATTTTTCTTTCTTTGCAAAAAGATGGCAAATGCGAAAGAATGGTGGCACAATGGTAGCTGTGCAAACACAGCAGGCATTATAAGTAATTGAAAGTCAAACAGAGGTCCCACCGGTTTGACCTAAACACTGGCATCTATCAGCATGGCGAGGGACAACATGATGATGAGTGATGTTTGCTGCCACCATGAGAGTAGGAGTACGCTGTTCTAAACTCCAATGCAGTGGCGGTGTATTGTTGTGCATTAAAGTGATTGATATTGCTAAGCAATTTCTTTTTAAAGACTCTGACACTTTGTATGCTGGATAAGAATGACCCTCGTGTTCCAGAAATAGAAAATGTAGACTAATTAGGCTATGTTATTCATTAATTCAAATAATGTTGTAGATTGGAACAGTAACATATAAAACCTATAAAGCCTAGTCCTGAATCATGCCACTCTTAGCAGTAGAATATTTATGTGTGTTTTTAGTGTTATTTACTCAATCTGAATCTGAATTCCCTTCAGCAGGTATGTGATTGGCAAAAAAGCAGGAAAAGATACAGATAAAACACTGCATTTCAAAGATGAACACAGGCTATATCCTGGGTGTGTGCGACAAGTAGCCAAGATAAACTAAAGCAAAGTCTAAAAATAGCTTATTCCAATTTTTCTTCAAAAATGCTTCACCATTTCTGCAGTCACTAACTGCCAATAGTAGTCTGAACGTGCAGACTAACTCAAGAAATGTGTAATGTTAGAGGGCTACAGAGTAGGGCAGTGGGGCAGTCTAAATCCTGCCCCAAATGAGCCTCTATACTCCTTGCATGTTTTACCACAAGGGGATGACTTTTGTTCTGCTTTCAACACCATAGTTCCCACCAGACTGGCTGGCAAGCTGATTGAGCTAGGACTTAACACCCCACTGTGCGCCTGGATCCTGGAATTCCTGACCGGCGGGCCACAAGTCGTCAGGGTGGGCAGACACACCTCCAGAGCCCTCACCCTGAACACAGGATCCCCCCAGGGTTGCGTTATTAGCCCCTTACTGTACTTGTACACTAGGGAGCATGTACACACATGCTTGTGTGGCCAGGTGCAGCTCCAACACCATCGTCAACTCTGCTGTGGAGAGGGTGAGCAGCTACAGGTACCTCGCAGTCCACATCAGAGTATCTGACTTGGACTAGACACATTGGCACTCTGGTGAGGAAGGCGAAGCAGCACCTCTACCACCTCAGGCAGCTGGGGAAATTCGGAGTCTCCCGGAGGATCCTTCAGGTGCGGTGGAGAGCATCCTGACAGGAAGCATCACTGCCTGGTTTGGCAACAGCTCCTCTAAGGACAAGAGGTCTCTGCAGACTCTCCCCACCCTGCAGGACCTGTATGCATAGTTAGTACACAGTACATGCACACACATAGTTGTACTACAGAACTTATGACAGACATACATGCAGACATACATGGTCTGTACTCACTTTTTTCTTTATTTTTTCCTTTTTTTTGGACTGCCTTTTATATATTTTTTTATATTTCTCATTCCTGCTGGTGTTATCTGCATTATTCTTTTGCATACTCTGCTGATGACCACTTTTCATTTCACTGCACATCCTGTATGTGACAAATAAACTTCTTGAATCTTGAAGATTTAATAAATCTGCCAGAGCGAAATAGGGCAGTGAGGGTCCTGCCCCAAGCAATACATTGAGATTGAATCACTGAAATTAATGACGACTTTAACATTCAAAGATCATAAATTACTAACTTACAGAAAATATTTATATGGGATAGCCGAACCAATGAAGGATCCATCTCTGCTGCCTCTCCAGTCGGAGGAGGCACCTCAGCACACAGCATGTTTTGTGATGATCCGACTGGGACATGACTTGATGACGCCCTGCCTCCGGATAACCGCTCGGGACACAGCTAACGTAAGGTGTCTGACCCATCAGCACTATGTGAGTATTATAGTACCGTGAAAACTGTTTGGGTTTTTTTAAAGATAAGATAAGATAGAACTTTATTCTTGTGCCAGGTTGCATAGCAATAGAATAAAAACAATAAAGAAATAAACAGTAGAATAATAAAAAATTATATAACAGATTTACAAATTTACAGTAAGTCTAGAGAAGTATAAAAATATAGATAAGATTAGATATTCAGTCAGCAAAGTGTAATAAGTGTAATAAAAGTGTAATAATAATAATAATAATAATAATAATAATAATAATAATGTAAGGAGAAGTATTCCACATGATATAAAGAATATTAAGAATATTGCACAAAATGATGAAAGGTAATGGTAATATTGCAAGGATACTATTGAGAAGAAGTATTGCACATGACATTAAGAATATTGCACATGATGATTACTTATTGCACCTTTACTGTGCATAGTAACTCCTGGTTTGCACACATAAATGACACACAGTATGTAACCTGGTACTAGTGACAGCAGCTTGGAGAGACGACGTCGTACGTAGAGAGTAGAGTTGAGGGAGACGGAGGAGGAGGAGGGAGGAGGAGGAGGAGGAGGAGAAGGAGGGAGGAGCGGCTGAGGAGGTGTGAGACAGAGCGGAGGAGGAGGGAGGAGAGAGGAGGAGGGAGAAGGAGCGGCTGAGGAGGTGTGAGACAGAGCGGAGGGGGAGGGAGGAGGGAGGAGCGGCTGAGGAGGTGTGAGACAGAGCGGAGGAGGAGGGAGGAGAGAGGAGGAGGGAGAATGAGCGGCTGAGGAGGTGTGAGACAGAGCGGGAGGGGGGAGGGAGGAGAGAGGAGGAGGGAGAAGGAGCGGCTGAGGAGGTGTGAGACAGAGCGGAGGGGGAGGGAGGAGGGAGGAGCGGCTGAGGAGGTGTGAGACAGAGCGGAGGAGGAGGGAGGAGGAGGAGGGAGGAGCGGCTGAGGAGGGGTGAGACAGAGCGGAGGAGGGAGGAGGGAGGAGGTGTGAGACAGAGCGGAGGGGGACGGCTGATGAGCTCGGTGCTGCTGCCCTCACCAAAGAGACACTCGACCATGGAAAGAAAACCCTCGTCCATCCCATGCACCCCGTAAGTAGAGGAGGGGGGAGGCTTTTAAGATCAACTATTCAGCGTTGAATACTCTTGTCATATTATTATTATTATTATTATTATTATTATTATATATATATGTTAGTTTTTTTAAAGGTCCTGTATGTAAGAATAATGATCCGTTCCAGGCACTACATGTAGGATTTTACAGCACAAATCTCTTTTAAATGTCCAGTTTGTGAGCAGGTTGTGGTTGAAGTTGAAACATGAGAGCTTCCCGACTCTCTGTTGGATGATTTCTCTTATATTTGAGTCGGGTCGGATTTCGCGGGAAAAAGGAACGAAGTGACATGTAAGCGTAGATCATTACAACAACAAAAAAATGTCATAGCTTTTTTACATGTGTACACAAGGTTTAATTATGATTAGAACTAAAATTAGTTTCTGATTGTTATTGTCTCAATCAGAATGCACTTCATTCTTACATACACTGCCTTTAACAGTATATCTAATTCTGAATCATGTGCTGAATTAAATATATTATTCAATTCAATTCAATTCAATTTTATTTGTATAGCCCTGAATCACAAGACAGTCTCAAAGGGCTTTACAGGCCAGATTGTTATGGGCCAAACGTGATTTATGACACGCCCCTAGCCACGCCCCCCTAAGGGCAAGAAACGACTCCCTTAATTAACAAGGAAGAAATCTTGAGGAGGAACCTCAGAGTGGGGGATCCCTCCTTCCAGGGATGGTTCAGAGTGCAATGGGTGTCATACGGGCATTTAAAAACAGGGGTAACAAAGCATGACAAAATGCAAATGACAAGCGTAATACTATGCTATTCATGTAAAGAACAATAAATGTGACGTTTTAAGTAACATAATGGGACAGAAGCCCTCTTGCTTATGAGTGGATTTCGTGGCTCATCAACCACATGATGACAAGTTGAACATCAAAACATCAACAGTTCACCAAAAACTAAAACAAGCGAGTAAGACAAGCGAGTGAACAAAGAGGGTTTCTGAGAAGAGTTTTGAATGTATGATTTTGAGTTTATTTACTGAGCTGGAGGCTATGTGGCCTCCGTCCTTTGTGGACATTTAACATTTAAATTAACATTGACACATTGTATGCTTTAGCAGCTCCCAGGCTGTTGTGTCAATAATTTCTGCCGGATGTATGTCAATGCCCATGTCTGTAGTTGACCTACAAATCCTCTCTTAGTTGGCTTGTTCCCAGTCAGCTCAGGCCAAAGATATTATCAAGTTATTACTAACTATAATAATAATATAATTGGGAGGATGGAGTACCTATGTACAACACGTTTTCAGTCTCAAACATTGTTTCCCTGCATATTTTCAAGTAGAATGGCAGTGAATGCACTTTATAACAGATCTCCAACTAGACTTAAAGCATACAATATCCACTCTGATGCTGAATTGCGTGACAAGAACAATCTGTGGTGAATGACAACTTGTATGGTCTTCCAATATAACAACAACAACAACAACAACAACAACAACAACCACCACCTGTTTCTGCTGGTGGACACACACGTCGGCCCGATGTAGCCGATCTGGTAGCCGATCCCGTATCGGTTACCAGAACCCAGATCGGGTTCCACGGTTTGTTTCAATGGTCTCGTTCTCTCCTGCCCAGACACTGATTTGAACGTCTTTGTTTTCGTGTAAGCCTTTTTTTTTTGTGATTCATGGGTTGATCTAAGAGGTGGCTGTGTTGAGGAGGGGGCTACACATGGACACGCTTAAGGTGTGTTCAGGTGAGACTTGACAATGCGCTCGTTGCATCGCTAAGGCAAAAAGACACACACACACACACACACCCACAGCTAAAAGCATTACAACATTTCTGACTGTACTGCAAATCTAGATTCGAAGTTGAAATAATTGTTCAACTTTCCTCCAGGGAGTTGGGTCTGTTTTGCCCCTCGACCTAACAGTTTCACTGGTGCTTTTCACGACCGCTTTTGGGCTGTTAGGCTAATAAGTTCAATCTTAAAGGATTTCTACACAATTTAATTTTATTAGCCGAGCTGACTCGTCATTCACAAAACACTTAAGAGTCAGGGGATTAATTAGCATCCCCATTAGAGATATGTATGGTATACTGGGATGATAATTGAAAGAATGAAACTGTGAAGTGCAATAAGCTCTGACACACAAGCTGTCTGGAGTCATTTGTTACCCTTAATTCATAGGGGGGGCATCATTTAATGGTGTGTTAGCCAGCAGGGGTGGGTGGGGGGCAAGGTGTACTCCAGATGTTGCCCTAACTCACAGGAACCCGAGGGCACTTTGCTCAACAGTCAGTTCCTTATTTATCTTTTGTCTGCAAGGTAATCATGTGTTCTGGTTCTCCCTTCCTCCCTCTGGTTCCCTTCCTCCCTTCCTCCCTCTTCTGTCTTTGTTAAGCTACGTTTGCAGTGCAGGAACTTTACTCAGGAACCTTTGGAGGAACTGGTTCCTGTGTTTCCAACACAAGAACCAGGGTCTAAATGTAGTTCCGGAGATGTATTTAGCCCCCAAAAAGTCTTTGCTCGGGGCATGTACTTTTGGAAGCCTGGCTTGAAGTGCTGAACTTTCGTCCGTCCCAGTAATCTCACGACACGCAATAGCCTGTTACTCATTAGCTGCAGAAGAAGAAAAATACACTAGTGCTGCCTTTCAGAGGCAGGGACGAACAGAACACGTCAACTGCATATGCGGGTGAGCTATATGGTGCATATGGTGTGTGGGTTTGATCGCTAGATCAGAGGTAGGCTACTCAAATACAAATCTTAAAGGTCCACAAAGAACATTTTTAATAAGACAAAGGTCAGTTTATTCAGGTCAGTCAAGCTTTTAAACAATTATAATTACATTTTGAAATTCAAAATAATGTCAAAAAATGCTTTTTGTTTGCCTTCAAACATGGTTTCCATCACTTCAGTCATACATTATTTTATTATTTCTGCATCAGAGAATGGCTTCTTGTGTTTACCCAACACCCATGCCACTCTGAGTGAGGACTCTGAGTGAGGAGTTCCTTTTTCTGGTTGTGACAAGAATTCTGTTTGTGACTTGATATGACGATTTCATCCCATTGATTTTTGTGGTCCTGAATTTTGAGGAAAGTTTGCTTCAAAATAACTAGCGAGCTACTGTTTCTCGGCATATTAGGCACATCAGTTTGGTGCTCAAGGATGAACACGTATTTTTCAGTCCATTCCTCTTTGAATTGACGATGAATCGACTTTTCTTTTACTGGCCACCTTTGAACATGGCATTGTAGATTGACTCACCTCATTTTCGAAACCTAGGCCACTAACTGCTGACGAAACTAGCTGTGCTGTCTTTGATTGTATAAAGTTGAAAAAAAATCTATGCTGTCGATGGAGATGACGGGACACTGCATGTGATTGGACCAAACCAAAGCAGAGTAGACATCCTCCTCACACAGACAGTGGAGAAGTCGGACATTCGGAGCGCTGCTTGCAGTGGAGAAAGCGGAGATCTTTGAGTCGAGTCACATAGATTCGAGACATTTTGAACTTCAGACATAGCTGGCTAGTTTAGGGCAGGATTCTTAATAATTTGCCTATTGTGTTGAAATATTGATTGCGTCTTTAGTTTCTCGCACCAGACCGTTGTAATTCAGAGCGTGAATATCTTTCGAATATCCAATATCTTTCTAAGTAAAACAACGTTCCAACTATCAATATGATCTCAGAGTTGTGAGACTGAGTTGTGAAAGTGAATGGGTGTCTCCCTCTCTGTCACGTGACGACTCACTAGTCTCGATCACACTATCGATAAGCTTGCACCTTATTGATTTTCGGGTTTTGGCTGCTGCATTCCACACTGAAGCCCTCAGTCAGTTCTTCTGTTGAGTTTAATGACGGTCGCTATCCATAAGTGTTGAATTACCGCCATCTGCTGGACTGCCCCTTGACCAACTATTCTGCCATTGAAAGAGCGCAAGACAGAAATGTTCCACAATGTCGCTGTATGTTCAGCGAAAATCACCAGTGGTGCTGGAAAGGTTGCCCCCACCTTTTCTGCCACTGTGTGTAAATATAGGGTTGAGCCGTTTTTTTTTAAACCGGTTTGATAATTAAGATGGGCCTAATTCATATGATTATTATACTGTCCGCGTGACCACAAGGTCCACTAGTGTAACGAGAAAATGCTCAGAAATCTGCTTCACTTTCTAATAGACAGTATAAATACCCATAGATATTGATATTCGTTCGGTGTATGTGTGTACATATGAAATTCATATGAAGTATTCATATGCAGCAGAGTTCAATCCTTCAGCAGGAGCACAAGCTGATGAAAACAGGTCGGCCGATTTAAATGAAGCCATGAAAAGACCAACTGATCACAAAACGGCAGCACACCTGACTTGACAGCAGTTACTGAATGGGGTGAAGAGCGCTGTTGAGAATTGTGATGCAGATTGTTAAATTCATGACTTTATGCTGGAAACTACACATTGTTCAATGTTGGTTAATTAGGCCTATTAAAAGCAGAGTCTAATTCCTATATGCATATTTCTAGCCATAGCGCAGCGTTTGCTTCTGAATTATCAGCAGATATGTTCTTCTCAGAGAGAAAAAAAACCTACTAGCCTACTATTTCTGATGCCAACTACCAAGTCTAGCAATGACATCCTCAAACATCCTCATTTCTAATGCAGTACAAGTAATACAACACAGGTTTAGCATCAACACAAGTTGGTAATACCCCAACAGTTTTGCATAAATAAAAAATATATTATCAATTATTTTCTGCTCATTTGTACTGTCCCTGAGACCAACATTTATTCTTAATACCTGAGTCGCTTGGACCTGAGCCAACTGTGTGGACAGTCCCACTTGTGATGTCACTATGTCATAATGACAATTTTTGTCACATGAAATTATTAAAATGGCTTGTAATGGCTAATCACACTCACACCTGGTGGTAAAATAGGGGCCCCTTAATAACAGGGTTGGACTTAATTAACTGTTCATTGTATGACAAATACATTTATTTGATTGCTTAAAACTCAACACACTAAATGAAAAAGGGACATTTAGCATTCCGTTTACATTATGTGTAAGTGGATGGAGGTTAAAACTTAGCTGGGTCTGGTTTTGCAGTGTCTGATGAGCCATTCAAGAGAAATACATCCATATTACATCTGTGTTGTGAACCTTATTGTACATTGGAATCAATTAACTACCCTAGTTAAAGTTTGGTAAAAAATTAAATAAAATGACAACACACCCTTGTAAGTCACATTCAATTGCTTTGACTGCCCTCTGCAGGTGCTTGGGAAGATTGCGGTACAGCCAGCAGCGTTCCCTGTGTATGGCTCTGATGGCTCTCACAGTGTTCTGCGCTGCCTTTCAGTTCATCCAGGTGTTCCTGGAGACCAGGTATTATCCACATGCATAATGCATGTCCTGGTAATCACTTATAATAATGATGATAATCACAATTTCAGGTTGTTAGCCTGTCAAAGATAAAGTTTGTCAAGTTTTTATAATTGGCACCTCAGACAATAAAACATCAGTTGTTATGACTGTTACATGATATACGGAATGTTTGTGTGGAAACTATGTTTTCATAATTTGACTGAAATATATTTCATTTAAAGAAGTGTGCTCTTTATTACCATGTCATTATTTTCCAAATAGAAACACTAATATTTTCTCTAACAATCCTCACATGTCACCATCATAGGATATTGACCGACTGTGTGTATTGACTGTTTCTTTCCCGCCAGAAATGATAAAGAGAGCGAGGGATTTATAACCCTCAGGGGCAGTGAGTCTCGAACAACCATGCAAAAGCTTGCCGCTGTGCCCACGCCGGCTCAAGATCGGCCAGAAAGGGATCGCGCACCCGTCAGAGATCAGCACGCGACGAGATATCGCACACTGCCCATGAACAAAGCCCTGGTAGGGCAGCGAGTTGAGAGATCTTTTGGCCATCTGATGTTTCCAAATTCCCAGAAAGAGAGTCACCACACTGGTGATAATCAACAAGTGATTCCTGGGGAAGACAAAGCCAAAGATCCGGGCCTCTTTGTTCCATTCCCTTCAGACAGGGTCTGTCAGCCCAAAAAACACATTATGTTCCTGAAGACACACAAGACGGCTAGCAGTACCATCGGCAACATCCTTTATCGCTATGGTGACGCACGGAACCTCACTTTTGCCCTCCCAGTGCAAAAGATCAGTCAGTTCTCTTACCCTAAGCTGTTTACCACCTCCTTTGTAGAAGGAGTCAGCAGTGGGGTGGTGGAATATGACATCATCTGTAACCACTTGAGGTTCAACAAGCCTGAGGTGAGCTATGGTGACATAAAATGTAAAGTTGCGACTTTCACATGTGGTTCTCAATAACTACACACTCATCTACTCCTCTTAAGAGCTGTATATTTCCACAAGACCATTTATCCCAGTTTCTTTTATCTTCTAATGCAATACAGTGTGTTTGAGCATTGAAAAACATTTAAGAAAAAACTAACATAGCAATCGCTGTTTGCTGTTCTAACTTCTGTATCATCCCACAGTTGGAGAAGCTGATGCCCAAGGACACCTTCTACTTTTCCATTATGAGGCACCCTGTCACTATGTTCGAGTCTTCCTACATGTACTACAAGAGCATTCAGGCCTTCTCCAGCACGGGAACCGTGGAGGACTTCCTGGACCGCGGCTGGCGGAAATACAACCCCTCTGCAGCCAACAACCAGCACGCACGCAACAACATGGCTTTTGACTTTGGTTTCAACAACAACATCTCTCCCAACGCCACAGACCTGGAGGAGCAAGCGCGGGTCGCCATCGTGGCGATTGAGCGGGACTTCCACCTCATCCTCATCTCGGAGTACTTTGACGAGTCCATGGTGCTGCTCAAGCACATGATGTGCTGGTCCCTGGACGACGTGGTGTCCTTCAAGCTCAACAGTCGCAGCGAGCAGTCACGGCGCACGCCACTCCCGCACATTGCGGACAAGATCCTGGTGTGGAACGCACTCGACTGGAGGCTGTACGTCCATTTCAACGCCACCTTCTGGCGGAAAGTGGATACCATGTTGGGCCGAGAGGAGATGTCAAGGGAAGTGAGCCGCCTGCGCCAGCTGCGAACTGAGCTGCAGGACGTGTGCCTTCAGGATGGCGCACCTGTGAACCCTCAGCAAATAAAGGACAAGAGGCTAAAGCCCTTTCAGTACGGGATCGCTGTCATTCAAGGCTATAATTTAAAGCCAGATTTGGATGACCAAACCAAAATGAAGTGTCAGAGACTGATTACGCCTGAGCTGCAGTACTCAACATATCTCTATGGAAAACAGTATAAACATTAGCTTTGCCACCGCAAACCATGTCCAAACCTGTAGCTTGTATGCAGGTTTTCTTGAGGAAAAACCATCGCAGGAGTAATGTAAGACACAAAGTGCTGAATATATAACAACCAAATATGCCCTGAAGTGCCCTTTTATAAAAGTTTCAAGTTTCAAGTATTTTATTGTCACTTCACAATTTACACGTGAGTATAAGCAGTGAGTGAAAAACTTTTTGTGCAAAACGCCCGACAGCCGACAGTAATTATAAAAGAATACAAAATAGAAATAGAAATAGAACTATGTAAAATAGAAATAGAACTATGAATATAAATTCTCTGTAAAATAAGTAAATGAAATATAAAATATAAAATATAAAATGAAATAATATACATGTTATGTTCCATGAAATATAGCAATAACAGAAATAGCCTGAAAAGCTTTTTTCCTTTAATTAATATTGAGGACCACTATGGACTTTTATGGGCATGGGGGTGAAAATAAGTGTCCTGTAGGCTAACGTAAAAGTAAAAACAAATAGCATTTGGGAAATGAAGGAGGGGTCTTGGCGGATGAGAGGGGCTTTTAACTGGCTCTTGCTTGGTTTGATTTGGGGAGCAGTCACGATTGTATGACATGTCAACAATCATTGACATGATTGTTGACATGAGACACGCATAGAACGTCCTGTTCTTGAGAAACAGCGAAACTCCAAGAACGAGAGCAGCTATGTAATATTGTTAGTAGAATATGCAGCCTTTCTATTATCAAAGAAAAAATGTCTCAACTGTAAAATAACCTCTTACTTAAATCAAAGCACTTCATGATGAAGGTCTAAATCATGATGCACTTTAGTTTGTTCTAAATAATTTACTACTAACGTATTGACATGTCATGGGATCATTTGTCTCGGCTTCAAGTGCGATTTATGTTTTGGGTTTTTGCGCCCCCTGCTGGACTCGGCCATTATTATTTATCACGTGTTGTAGTTTGTTTTCATCGCTCACGTGTCTTTGTTGTGTTTCTGTCTTCACCCCCACCTGTCATAGTTACCTCCTTCTGTGTGTTGTTCCCCGTTTGTTGTGTGTATCCGTTCAGTTCATGTTTTATGTTTTATCTTGGCCTGCGTGTGTATCCGCGTATGAGTTATTGTTTTCATGTGTTCGGTTCACCCTGTGTTTTTGTTTATCTGTTATTCATTGTTTCCTGCTTTATTTGGTAGTTTGCATATTCCTGTGTTGTGTTGTATCCCTGCCCTTGATTTTCTATACTTGTCTCCACTTCCCTGATTTTCCCTGAGTTTCTCCCTATTTATACCTGCCCCAACCTTGTGTTCCTTGTCGGCTCGTGGTCGATGTTTGTGGTACTGGTTAGTCGTGTTTCATGTCCAGATCTGCTATGTTCAGTTTTTGCCGTGCCCTATTTTGTGTCTTTTATTAAGACCATTTAAGTTAATTCCACTCACTGCATTTGGATCCTCTCCTTTTTGCCACATCACCCCCATGTGACAGTTGTAATATATTTATTTGTTTGTTTTCTGTGGTACGAAGGGCATCGATTGGGCCTATAAAGAGCATGGTATGTATGTATGTACAGTGCCCTAACAATGCGCCTAATAACCTATGCAGAATGTATTTTTGTATGTACCCTTGGGTCCCACAAGGTTCTGACAAATATTTTTTGCCATACTCATAAAGCTGTATGTTCATGCATTTTTGATTTTGAATAATTGCAGCTACATTTATATGTACACTCAAATACAAATGGAATCTGTAATCTGACTTGTGTTCTTTTTTTCTTTCTCTTATTAATAGTGGTGGAACAAATGTGTTATTTGGGCTGGCCTATGTAAGTGATCATGGGACCTTTCTGGAGACGGCACATAGGAACTTTTAAACCTCAGAGAGAAAATGTCCTTCCTAACCAGTGTTTTTGCGATGTCCCACTTAGAGGCTCTTATTGAAGGCTTTTGTTTGTTTTCTCGACTGTTAATAAATCATCCCCCTTTTGAAATCGAGCCGAATTGACTGCGTCTCCCCTTTATGGTGTGTTCAGTCGTGGCTGGCCGAAACATGCAGAAATTGAGGATTACTCATAGTGCCACTTGTTGGAGTGGGCAACCAGCATGGGTAGGGGTTGCTCTAGACAGTAAAAAAAAAAACGCCCAGAATCATAACTCTTGAATATGCTTTTCATTCCTCTTCAAAATCTTGGAATGTGCTGTCACTACCCAACTATCCTATCTCTCTCAAAACAACCTGCTAGAAGACCCTCATCAGTCAGGCTTCAAGGCCGTATACTCCACGGAGATGGCCCGGCTCGCGGTAACCGAGTCCTCCGTGTCGCCGGAGCCTCGTCTCTCTCACCGGTGCTCATCCTTCTTAACTTGTCTGCCGCGTTCGACGCAGTGAACCACCGGATTCTCCTCTCCACTCTGGCAGAGCTTGGCATTGCTGGGTCGGTGTTATCCTGGTTTACTTCCTACCTGACAGATCGCACCTATCAGGTCACACGGAATGGCTCCCTGTACAGACGCTGCACCCTTGACACCGGAGTCCCCCAAGGCTCACTACTAGGAGCCTTCTGTTCTCCTTATACACGAGATCTCTGGGCTCTAATTGCATCCCACAGCTTCACCTATCAGTGTTACGCAGACGACACCCAACTGTTCCTTTCCTTCCCCCCCTTTGACACCCAAATCACAACACACATCTCTAAGTGCCTGGCTGACATCAGCAAATGGACAACTGCCAATCAGCTTCTCTTCATGCCGGGGAAAGACCGCCCTCAGATGGACCTACTTGTCATGATTGAGGACATCGAAGTACGCTGTGTAGCCTAGAACGGCATAATCTTGTGTGTAGAATTACATTTTTTTTATAAATAGCAAACAGATTAACAAAACGAAAACCCACATTGAAATTCAATGTGAAATTCAAAAGTTAATATAAATCATGGAATGACTACAGCTCAGCATTCAACACTATTGACTTCCTGACAAGCGACACAGACATGCCAAACTTCTTGAGTCTCCTCAAAGTATACACTGGAGTGAGCAGAGATCTACATGTACAACACACATAGAACATTATTTGTGGATGACCACAGCAGACCTTTTCTTTTAATAATAATTCAGTGTTAATCACATAACCATTACAGGTTGCGGGTTTTGATGTCCAATCAACAACATGAAACAGAATCAGTGATGTCAACGCACTACTTGTCTCAAACCTGTGCCTTTGGCAGTGAGTGACAATGCATACTCAGTGGTCACTTAAAATATGTGCACCTAGTACAATCTAATGCAATTCAATCCAAATGTTCTGCCATAAAGTCTACTTTTAAGATGGCAATAATGTTCCGTTTTTGTTGACACTGTCATGTGTTGTGTTAATAAATTATATTGTTTAGCACTGAGGTCATTACTATTGGAGATATTTGACTGGACTAAACTATATTCAGAAGTGTTTCTAATATTCTGACCATCACATGCTATGTAGATGTGGAGTACAAATAATTAGAAACACATTTCAGGATAATGCAGTTCAGCACAGCATCACTTTTAACGGGGACTTCAGTCAATTCTAAAGATATAATAGAATGTACACATTTCCGACAATGTCAACAAAAACGGAACATTAGAAACTTAAATAATGATGTATCCAGTAAAGCGGCCACTGAGTGTACACAAACTATTAACAAAGGTATGCAATTATTTCATACTATTTTTGAAGAAGGAATCACAGGCTAACATTACTTCCTGTAGATTTAAGTAATGAATGATAAGTAAGGAATGATATTCCAGCAGTTTAATCACAAAATCCCTCAAATAAAATACTGGCAAACATAAAACTCATTGAAGGATAGCCTGCAGAAGCTCTGATTGAAGGTTGAAGGCATTGTGATTCTGTGAAACTCATCCTGGATCTGAAAGACAAATAATGAAAGCGGCTTTGAAGCCTCAAATATTACAAGTGTGTCACTCATAAAACTAATTATGGGTCTGCTCCTTTTATGTACCAGGGAACAGGTAGTAGACTAAACTAGTGAAGATAGGTCTACTAGCTGTGCCCTGGTACCTAATAGTAGCAGACCCATAACTAATGTTGTGAGTGACGTGTTAACATGAAATGGACAAAAGGTTGCTTCCTGCTTGTTCAGACACAGAACCGCTCAGTGCTGTTAATAAACCTGCTTGTTCAAATTATATGCAAATAAATGATACTTTAAAATACAGTCTGGGACCATATAGAATGCTGAATAAAAACACTATGACACTTGCTTGCCCAGCAGTTACATCTGGCAGATATCCATCAAACTACTTGTATTGCTGCCACGGCCAGCTAATCCTGGAAAAATCTCAAATATAGCCATTTTTAACCAGCAAAAAACATGTGTTCTCATCAAATATCCCTGTTTGGATTTGGTTAGCCAGGGACTTTGAATATTGATTGAAATTGATTGACATTATTGACACAACAGACTCATGTCATGAAGGGAATGAATAGAGCGAAATTAGATTGCACTGGCTTTCAATGGAACATCATTTTAGATTCAAGATAACCCTTAACAACATAATCAGAAGTTAATGACCATGTCCATTCCTTTTGTGAGAGTTCATTATTATATGTATATATATATATATATTATGCCTTTATATACTAGTTTGCAGTACATATGTCATGTTGCATTACAAGAGAATACTTAAATAAATAAAGTTATACTTAAATAAATCATGTTATAGGCCTTTTCTTGTATGTCCCTTTCTATATGATACTTTGGTTGTATTGGGTGCAATAGTGAGTTGTATTCCACTGCAGTAAAGATGGGTCTCTACTGCCCTCTTCTGCCATCGAGTCTTCATTACAGTAACATATCATTACAGTAACATATCATTTACAGTGACATATCATTACTGTAACATATCATTACAGTAACATATCATTACAGTAACATATCATTACTGTAACATATCATTACTGTAACATATCATTACAGTGACATATCATTACTGTAACATATCGATTACATGACCAGATCAATTACGTAAACATAATTCTACTTAACATATCATTACAGTAACATATCATTACAAGTGACATATCATTACTGTAACATATCATTACCAGTAACATATCATTACAGTGGACAATCATACTACATATCATTACAGTACATCATTACTGTAACATATCATTTACAGAACATCATTACTGTAACATAATCATTACCAGTGACACATCATTACGATAAACATAATCATTACAGTAAACATATTTTTTTTTCATTTACTGCTAACATATCATTACAGTAACATGATCATTACAGTGAACATATCATTACAGTACATATTCCATTACGTGTAACAATCATTACAGTGACATATTTCATTACTGAAGCATATCATTACTTGTAACATATCATTACTGGTAACCATATCATACAGTTAAACATATCATTACAGTAACATATGCATTACAGTGAACATATCATTACTGTAACATATCATTACAGTAACATATCATTACTGTAACATATCATTACAGTAACATATCATTACAGTAACATATCATTACTGTAACATATCATTACAGTAACATATCATTACAGTAACATATCATTACTGTAACATATCATTACTGTAACATATCATTACAGTAACATATCATTACTGTAACATATCATTACAGTAACATATCATTACTGTAACATATCATTACAGTAACATATCATTACAGTAACATATCATTACAGTAACATCAGGCCTGACAACAAGCCTGATTTTCAAAGATAAATATAAAGAATCGGTTCTGATAACATTGTCTAGTCTATGTATTGTAACACAAACTTAAAGGGGAAAAGGAGATTTAGAAGGAAGCTAATGTAATTTCATCACCTCGCTGTTAAGGTGTTTCTTAACTGCTCCTGCTCATAACTAAATAAATATATTCTTGAATGTTTTTAGACAACATTGCAGGAGGTTGTGGAACAGACATGCATTACAGATACCTTGAAGTTCTTGGGTGTCAAACTCAATTTCACCCCGGACCCCATCAGCATTATGATGGCCCTCAAAGGGCTGTAACTGTAAGACTATATAAATGTATCTACTCTTTATCATTACATAATTGCCTCCTCATTCCATTATTATTGGTTTTAGTAATAACGTAATTAATAACTAGCTCTGAAAGCAGAAATCTAGGAAAAAAAATAAAATTTAAATAAATAAGACACAAATACAAATACAAAAATAATAAGCAGACATTCAAGTGTATAAATATTGTACAATTTATATCAGGGCCGGACTTGGAACATCATTCTGGCCAGGAAATCATCCCAGTCAGGCCACCCCCAAATATTATTAATTGTTACGAATAAATATTGAGTAGAAGCAGAATACTCTCTGGAATCTAATTGACTCACCAATGACAGAAATCTGTCATTGGTGAGTCGGCTGTGGTACTTCTTCACCATGTTCAATGTTGAGAATGCAGACTCACAGCTGTAGGTTGAGCCAAACATAGTGAGAATGTGAAGAGCCATCTTATTCATGAGGGAAATAAGCTACAGTAAGCATCTTTGTCCAGAAGGTGTGAGCGTCACAGTCAGTCCCTTTCAGTGCAAGGTCTTCCTGGAGGTCAATCAACTCACTTTGCAGAGAAGCAGCACTGGGAAGATTTCTTGTTGTTCTGCAGAGAACTCTCTGACATTTCTGACCAGAAATTGGTTTTCAATGTCCAGTAGGACTTATTTTCCTAATGTATAATTTCCTAACATCAAAGCGAGTCTTGACATTTTCAATCAGCTTCTCCAGGAATTCAATCTTGTTGCGGCCTTATGCCTCATCAGGGGCAAAGAGGATAAGTGAATGTGTTCTCCAGGAATTCAATCTTCTTGCGGCCTTATGCCTCATCGGGGTCAAAGAGGATAAGTGAATGAGGAATTCAACATGATGCTGATGATGTTCTTCTCCTTCGGTCTGTTCCAAAGGTTCTGAGTAGTGGAAGTCCACTCCTGTTGGTAAACATATGAAAAGGAATAAGGAAACTGCTTAGAAGGTATTATGAAGCATAAAAAGATGTTAATTGGAATCCAGGGAATGTGTGTGGTGAAAAGATTAAAAAGGCTTACCTGTAGATCACGTTTGAAAACCTCCAGTTTCATCTGGAAGGCATGCACTGCTGAGGTCAACTCACACACTGTGTTGTTCTTGCTCTGTAGCTTGAGATTCAGGTCGTTGAGATGAGATGTTATATCAGCCAAAAATGCAACAGCTTCCATCTTTTCTTCATTTTGCATGAATTCCATGGCTGTTTTGCACTCTTTTGCTCTTTGACAGAAACACTTGCAGCTCTAAAACACTCCAGGATATTGCCTTTGCTCAGCCACCTGACTGATGTGCAGGAGCAACTCATCAAAAAGTTGCATTGACCTCTGTCAGGATTGTGCGCAGCAAGCGATGCTGCAGTGAAGATGATGCTCTTAAAAGGTTTATGAGTCTCATCACTGTTGCCATGATTTCATAGTACACATCTCCAAGACTTGCACAAAGGACAAACTGGTGGATTATGCAGTGGTAATATATCAGTTCTATGACGTTGCGTTTGCAACTCATCGCTGTCATGGAGGGGACGGGACGCTGTGATTTGATCAAACCAAAGCAGAGTAGACGTCCTCCTCATACAGACGGTGGAGCAGTCGGACATTCGGAGCGCTGCTTGCAGTGGAGAAAGCTGAGACTGTCTCGCAGATTATACAAATAATACATATGAAAAGTATGATTTGCTCGGAGACAGTTGTGGTTTGGTCTGGATCCGGACCAGAGTCTGGACTTTGAAGATTGCTGCGTTAGATCTTCATCTCTTGGGAAGACTGACACTTCTTCAAACCACAAGCACAACGATGTTTAAAGTAAAAGTTAAAAGTACTGGCATCAAACAATTCCCCTCCAAACAAAACCCTCTTTCTCTCCCTGCACTTCCTATTTTCTTAGCCCCGCCCCCAGCCACGACACTAATTTTGTGTCACATGACTCATGCACCATTATGTCTTCTTCAGGTGAGCTATGCCACATGGAAATAACAAGAAATGGGCATCAACTCTCGATAACATGAGGCTTACCTTGTAAGGAATGTTTATGTTTTTATGTTACACACAAAAGTGTGTGTGAGTGTGTGTGTGTGTGTGTGTGTGTGTGTGTGTGTGTGTGTGTGTGTGTGTGTGTGTGTTTATATACGAGTAGAGGGAGAGAGGGGAGTACTACAGATTGGAGGTTGTACCAAGGTCAGGCTTGGCTGATCAACTCCCATTTATTGGATTGCTGCTCCGCTGCCATAGCCGTCTATGGAAGACTTACATCCCCGGTGTCCTGCACACCTCATCCTGCATATTACTCACACACACACAACCATGATGTACCACTCCCCTATACAAGCTGCATATCTCCGCAGGTGTATGGAAAGTGTGAGAATATGTGTAAACGTCTGTGTGTGTGTGTGTTTGAAATAATTCACATTTTAATGGAATGACCACTTGAGATGGACCGTCTCCTTTTCGAGAGGAACAGATACACACTCACAAAACAAACAAAATAAAGAGTGTATGAAAATGTATGTGGGTGAGTGTGTTTGTGTTCCTACAGTTTCTGCCTGTTCTGCAACATGACTAAAATTTGCAAGCAATGCGCTTTCTCTCTCTCGCTCTCTCTCTTTCTCTCTCTCTCTCTCTCTCTCTCTCTTTCTCTCTCTCTCTCTCTCGCTCTCTGCCCTCTACAGTACAGAGACAAATGTGAAAACCTCTGTCCACAAAACCATCAGTTTACCCCAGGTCAAGCTCCCAGGTCCCACTGGACACAGGCTGGCAAATCTCATCTCTCTCCCATCGCCCCTGTGTCCCTACCTGCCCTCTCAGGTCCACTAATGAGCGGCGTCTGGCAACTGCCTCTGAGTGGAAACAGTCCAGACTCTTCTCATGTGTGATACCTCCAGCTACCTAGCTCCCTATATACCTAGTGACCTAGCTCCTTAACTGTTAAGCTGGGCATACACTGTATGTTGTTTCATTCCAACTCCTACTGTACGAGTAAGTCGTACAGTAGGAGTTAAGCCACAACCTGAGTGCTCACACTGCACATAAATAAACCGGCCCGACGGCTATTGACAATTGTCAATAAAGATTTATTTAAAAGCTCCTTGTTTGAGTCTGAAGTTTGTTTGCTTCTAACCCTTCAATATGCCGGCATATATGGACTCATGACTCATTTCCTGCCGCATGGAGCATTTCTCTCGTTTATATCGGTAGGAGGAGGAAACATGTATGCTGTTGCCACAGCAGAACCAACCTCGATATCTTCTGTCCACGCAAGTGTCACACAGTGAGAAAAAAGGTGCTGATCATGGGGAATCGACTGCTTCAACTGTGCGAGATTCAGACGACTGCCGACCAACATTTCTGACATGTCTGAAATGTTGGTCGGCAGTTGTAGGCCCGCCGATCAGACCGGATAGGCCTCGCTCACCCCTGTACACTGTATGGCAAACGACGCCCGACGAAGCTGAAATTCGGCCCGAATTTGACTCGAAATTGAGTCGTGTGACTCAAAAATCGGGTCAAAAACGGGCTCAAATCGTACAGTGTATGCCTGGCTTCACACACAATCCCTCCCCCATGTTCGAAAAAACATCAGGAGATCCAACTCTTCTGATTACGTACTGACTAACTGCGCTTTGTGTTGACGTGTGTAGTCTCTAGCACTAGTGTGTCTGCTGACTCAATGTGAATGTAATGTTCGGAGTTCAAGTCTTATCCTAGCTATCAATTAGCGTCCTACTGGCAGCGATGGGCTTGGTTCAGGTGTGACCATAGCAACAATAGCGATGGACAGATGGTCCATCCAATCACCTGCCAAGGATTTTTTTCTCACCCTTTTTCAAACAGTTTCCACTTCTTCCAAGATGTTTCTGCAAAACAAACCATCTGGCGCATAAGGTTAACATCAAAATCTAAATCACATGACATGGCATAAATCATCACCATTGGAACCCAGACAGTTAAACAATCAGAGGATATACAAGAGCATAGTAGGCCTTGGAAAAGTCCCCCAAAAAACTAAAAGAAAACCCTGCAGAAACCTGTTTTAAACCAGACCCACCCTGTGGGCCAAAGCCCCTGCAGATATCAGTTTGTGTTCCTGAATTGTTTGGGCTTGGCTTGAAGTGGACTGGCCTGAGCAGATAGGGGCATTCTAGCACTAATCTGTGTTGTAAGATATCAGTTCTATGACGTTGCGTTTGCAACTCATCGCTGTCATGGAGGGGACGGGACGCTGTGATTTGATCAAACCAAAGCAGAGTAGACGTCCTCCTCATACAGACGGTGGAGCAGTCGGACATTCGGAGCGCTGCTTGCAGTGGAGAAAGCTGAGACGTCTCGCAGATTATGCAAATAATACATATGAAAAGTATGATTTGCTCGGAGACAGTTGTGGTTTGGTCTGGATCCGGACCAGAGTCTGGACTTTGAAGATTGCTGCGTTAGATCTTCATCTCTTGGGAAGACTGACACTTCTTCAAACCACAAGCACAACGATGTTTAAAGTAAAAGTTAAAAGTACTGGCATCAAACAATTCCCCTCCAAACAAAACCCTCTTTCTCTCGCTGCACTTCCTATTTTCTTAGCCCCGCCCCCAGCCACGACACTAATTTTGTGTCACATGACTCATGCACCATTATGTCTTCTTCAGGTGAGCTATGCCACATGGAAATAACAAGAAATGGGCATCAACTCTCGATAACATGAGGCTTACCTTGTAAGGAATGTTTATGTTTTTATGTTACACACAAAAGTGTGTGTGAGTGTGTGTGTGTGTGTGTGTGTGTGTGTGTGTGTGTGTGTGTGTGTGTGTGTGTGTGTTTATATACGAGTAGAGGGAGAGAGGGGAGTACTACAGATTGGAGGTTGTACCAAGGTCAGGCTTGGCTGATCAACTCCCATTTATTGGATTGCTGCTCCGCTGCCATAGCCGTCTATGGAAGACTTACATCCCCGGTGTCCTGCACACCTCATCCTGCATATTACTCACACACACACAACCATGATGTACCACTCCCCTATACAAGCTGCATATCTCCGCAGGTGTATGGAAAGTGTGAGAATATGTGTAAACGTCTGTGTGTGTGTGTGTTTGAAATAATTCACATTTTAATGGAATGACCACTTGAGATGGACCGTCTCCTTTTCGAGAGGAACAGATACACACTCACAAAACAAACAAAATAAAGAGTGTATGAAAATGTATGTGGGTGAGTGTGTTTGTGTTCCTACAGTTTCTGCCTGTTCTGCAACATGACTAAAATTTGCAAGCAATGCGCTTTCTCTCTCTCTCTCTCTCTCTCTTTCTCTCTCTCTCTCTCTCTCTCTCTCTCTCTCTCTCTCTCTCTTTCTCTCTCTCTCTCGCTCTCTGCCCTCTACAGTACAGAGACAAATGTGAAAACCTCTGTCCACAAAACCATCAGTTTACCCCAGGTCAAGCTCCCAGGTCCCACTGGACACAGGCTGGCAAATCTCATCTCTCTCCCATCGCCCCTGTGTCCCTACCTGCCCTCTCAGGTCCACTAATGAGCAGCGTCTGGCAACTGCCAGAGTGGAAACAGTCCAGACTCTTCTCATGTGTGATACCTCCAGCTACCTAGCTCCCTATATACCTAGTGACCTAGCTCCTTAACTGTTAAGCTGGGCATACACTGTATGTTGTTTCATTCCAACTCCTAGTGTACGAGTAAATCATACAGTAGGAGTTAAGCCACAACCTGAGTGCTCACACTGCACATAAATAAACCGGCCCGACGGCTATTGACAATTGTCAATAAAGATTTATTTAAAAGCTCCTTGTTTGAGTCTGAAGTTTGTTTGCTTCTAACCCTTCAATATGCCGGCATATATGGACTCATGACTCATTTCCTGCCGCATGGAGCATTTCTCTCGTTTATATCGGTAGGAGGAGGAAACATGTATGCTGTTGCCACAGCAGAACCAACCTCGATATCTTCTGTCCACGCAAGTGTCACGCAGTGAGAAATAAGGTGCTGATCATGGGGAACCGACTCGTGGTTCTGCTTCAACTGTGCGAGATTCAGACGACTGCGGACCAACATTTCTGACATGTCTGAAATGTTGGTCGGCAGTTGTAGGCCCGCCGATCAGACCGGATAGGCCTCGCTCACCCCTGTACACTGTATGGCAAACGACGCCCGACGAAGCTGAAATTCGGCCCGAATTTGACTCGAAATTGAGTCGTGTGACTCAAAAATCGGGTCAAAATCCGGGCCTCAAATCGTACAGTGTATGCCTGGCTTCACACACATCCCTCCCCCATGTTCGAAAAACATCAGGAGATCCAATCTTCTGATTACGTACTGACTTAACTGCGCTTTGTGTTGACGTGTGTAGTCTCAGTACTAGTGTGTCTGCTGACTCAATGTGAATGTAATGTTGGGAGTTCAAGTCTTATCCTAGCTATCAATTAGCGTCCTACTGGCAGCGATGGGCTTGGTTCAGGTGTGACCATAGCAACAATAGCGATGGACAGATGGTCCATCCATCACCTGCCAAGGATGTTTTTCTCAGCCTTTTTCAAACAGTTTCCACTACTTCCAAGATGTTTCTGCAAAACAAACCATCTGGCGCATAAGGTTAACATCAAAATCTAAATCACATGACATGGCATAAATCATCACCATTGGAACCCAGACAGTTAAACAATCAGAGGATATACAAGAGCATAGTAGGCCTTGGAAAAGTCCCCCAAAAAACTAAAAGAAAACCCTGCAGAAACCTGTTTTAAACCAGACCCACCCTGTGGGCCAAAGCCCCTGCAGATATCAGTTTGTGTTCCTGAATTGTTTGGGCTTGGCTTGAAGTGGACTGGCCTGAGCAGATAGGGGCATTCTAGCACTAATCTGTGTTTGCTATGCATCCTTATCCAGGATTGGCAGATTAGCATGCACATGCCTCACTGGACACATTTGGGGCTGTTCCACCCACTGACCCTGGGGCGTTGCACCTCACTGCTCTCACACTGCTGCCTTGCCCCATTCCCTCCATCCCTCCCTCCCTCCATCCCTCCATCCATCCATCCATCTGCATGGTAGCAGCCTGCCTGCTCCATGTATAACAGCTATTCCACACACACACACACACACACACACACACACACACACACACACACACACACACACACACACACACACACACACACAGGAAAGTACACAACCACAGATAACAAAATTCCTAAATCCTAAATTCCTAAATCAAGCCGTTCTCATATTTGAACAGACCCTATGATACTGCATCACAAGCTGACGCAGACAACGGCTCAAATTCCTACTTGGTTTACCAATGATTATCTCAGAGCCATGAGAGCAAGTCAGGGTCGTATGCAGACTGTGGCTTTGTTACAATGCTCAACTATGAACGTTTGTGTCCAGTCCACCAATGGTTTCATACTCTAATCTTAAAGTGTGTGGCGGTGGGGGCGCTGCCTCTGGTCGTGTACGGTACTCTGTTGTTGGCTCAACTTGGCTGTGTGAGAGCTCTGCCTTCATTGTGTGGCCTGTGGTGTTCATGATCACCTTGATCACCTTGGTCCTCTTCCTCGCTCAATGATGTAAAACTCATTAGCAGCGCAACGCTATCAATTACTGCAGACGCAAGCCGCAATCGAATTGCTTCTGCTTCTTGATGGAAAGTAAAGCAACGCAATCATGAATGAGGAATGTTTTATAGCCTGCAGACAAGGGGAGTTGGGCTGGGATTGAGCAACCACAATGAGCATCGTGGTTATGTTACCTGAGTTGATTTAAAGCGCTTTGAATGCAGTCAAAGCTCTTGAATAAAAACAAGCAAGGAAGCATTGTTCTAAATGCATTTTTCTTTGAAGCTGACTGACTTTCTAGTCAGAGATCACAGGTCTCATTTAATGTAAAGATTATTATTACAATTAATATAAAGATGTCGATAATTGAGGCAGAACTTCTTGAAAGGACAAAAAGGCATCACTGATTATATTATATTGTGGCGAGCGCCACAGAGGGAGCAAAGGGAAAACCACGACTCGTACGACGGGAGTATTTTTAGTCATCCTGTGCCCCATGCACTGCATGACTCCAGCTAGAACGTTTTATTACACATTCTCCCCAACGTCACAAACACTGACTTGGGGTCACTCTAGGCAGCACACCTTGGACCAATGGTGGTGCACTATGAACCTAAATTATTGAACACACAGATAATAGACGGATAAACACACAAATCACACGACAAATTACACAACGATTTCAACACGTAAACATCATTTTCTCGCCCAAATTCCAACGTAACCTAACTGTTCTGTTACTGTTAGTTTAACTGTTTAGTTTAGCATTTTATTTAACACAACGTTTTTTCTCGGCACATGTTCTGTAACAGGTAGGTAGGTTCCTTGAAGAGAACAGGAAGTTGGTAACAGGAAGTCACCTTTGACCTCCTGTGTGAGTTTAATCAGGAAGTAAAGGATACACATGGCAAGGTGAATGGCTATTTTCAGGCCACGTGTTTGAATCAGCGTCAACATCTGTACACGTCTTATATTGTTATATTGTTATTGTAGCATCGTCGGTATGTTATGCCTTCTTTTGTTCTAATTTACAATTGTAATTCATTATTTGTTGTAAAAGATGTTGTTTTGTGAGCTTTATGTAACTCACCTATCTACGCTATGTTTGGTCACTAGGGCTTCATAGTAAATACAATGATGGACAACATATTAAGATAAGAATGTTATGGGTCACTTGTTTGACAATAAATATAGATAATACGCCATTTATATGTGAACATGTCAGAGTTAAACATGGGTCATTTCATTAAGGATAAAAGGACGTAATGTGTTTATGAGGCATAGTTGAAACATAGCTTTTGATTATACTTTCTGTCTGTTTTCAGTTTCACCCTTGTTCAATCAATAAACCTGTGGATTAACGTCTTCAGAGTTTTGATGAGAGGAAGGTGTTTAACTAACTGCCTGGTATATTCACGACATATATCGAGGGCGGCACAATATGAACATTTATGCTCCAACATAGCCTAATCAATTTAAAACTCAGCAACAATGAAAACTGTTCATTAGAATTAAACGAGAAACAAACAACAAAAAGGCAAATAGATTTGAAAGCAAAATGATCCATGGTAAAATAACACAACCTAACACACTTGTATATGGAAATAAATTCTGCGCTTGAGGGTGTCCTGGCTCACCACCGTACATTAAAACCTTTCATGCCAGGGAATCTCATTTTATTTTAAATGATTTTGAATGCTGTTGGGCAGCCACAAAGCAGCGCGACAATTAGAGGTACAGTATGTCTTGAAGATAAGAACTGAACAAATGCACGTTGAAGTCAGTCTGTTGTTTCAACGTTGCTTCCAGCGCTCTTTCAGCATTTAGGTGATAAATGTTTTTTCTTCTCTTCAGTACAGCGTGAATAGGTTGTGTTGTAACATGACGTAACATGGCCACTGTGCAATGCAAGCACAACAAACCTGTATGTGGGTGTACAATTAAGGCCTGAAAGAACTACAGCATCTGTGTGTGTGTGTGTCTTCTTGCAAACAAACAGGTGTGTGCGTGCGTATGTGTGCGCGTGCGTGCGTGTGTGTATGGTTTAATGACACGCGTGGGTCAGAGGGTAGTTAACCAGCAAGACATCAGAGGGTGACAATCTCTTGTTGATGGTCTCAATTTCTTCGGAATAATTCCACCAGACGCTGTTCTCGTCCTATCACTGGAGCCGGAGAGTAGTAGCATTAACATACAGCAGCTATCAGGCCTCTCCAGAGAGATGTTTTGCATTTTGAGTGAAAGGGATTGGAAGAAAGTGGACCCCGAACAACCCCCCCACCACCACCACCCCCACCACCACCACCACCACCACACACACACACACGCAAAAAGAAAAACAACAACAAGAGTCCTGTTGATGGCTGCTTTTAGCAAGCACGAGGCTAGGGAGGTGGTGGAGTAATTATCGGAGCTCGATGGCAATTTCTCTTGGGGATGCTCTTGACGACCTTTGTGCAGAAACTATTGTTTAACGGAGGCTTCACTGGTGAATATTGGAAAAAAGCTGTTTTTTTCAAGTTCTCATCTGTGTTACAGCTTTAGGATTTTTCAAGCTGGATTTTCCCATCATTCGGGCTCTAACTGGTTACTGTAAACAACACTTTTTGAAGTTGGTCCAGTATTGAGCAAGAACGCTATTGAAAGGATCGCCACAGAGAAATACAACTTTGTTTCTTTACTTTTCGCTGGTCTTGCTCAAGGAGAAGTCTGGTTCTGAAATCCCATAAAATCTCACACTGTCGAAATTGACTAAATATTTAGCCATGACTTAGAATTTTTTTTAGGTAACACTAAGCTACACTTCATGTAGTCTAACACAACCAACTCATCTCTCCAACTCTCACTCTCGTTTCCACCATTATCTTCCTGCATCCCCTCAACTCTCACAAGTGTCAGTGAGACATTGTGTTGGTTCGACACAATAGCTAACAGGCCGGATCAAGCGAAAGGAAAAATGTATTTATTTCCATAATGTTGTCAAACACTTATAACACTCTGAGCCTGTCAGTGGCAAAAACAAGCTCTTTAGCATATGCACATAGATGGACATATTTCCCCAAAAGTTTTCAATGCAGACGTTTTGCAGCAGCGTTCTCGCTCAACACTGGACCAAATTGTTCTGTCTGAATACTTGAAACTGCAATAATCGTTTTATTCTACTGAATGGTTGATTATATTTCACTTTAGATGAAGTCAACTGAGGTGGTCAGGGGAGAATAAAGTGAGTCTGGTTGTCATCCAACAGAGTTTTTGTTCATGTTAAAACTATTGCCCTCACTCCTGTAACTACACTTCACTCCTCACCGTTTCAGTTTACGTTTCGTTTTCCCACTAGAGGACACTGTTCAGTAGGTTGGAGTGTGTCATTTACAGTTAAGTTAATGCAGTGTTTACTGACTTATTGGTTTCACCTGTGCAGTGTATATGTAAGTTATTTTGTTTGTTTCTTTGTTTGCCACTGAGTCTTCACCATGTCTACGCAATTGGTTCTCTTGAGTTTATTTGTAAAACCTTTTTGAGAAGTAAAGTCGTTTCTTGAGTTATTGATTTATTAGCCTACTTGTTTGGAGTCATATTCCTTTTTTTGATTCTTAGTCTCACATGATACACCTACTAGTTTTCTTAATGAGATATGGTTGTTATAAACACTTTCAGATGGAAAACCCTGTGGGAATGGACTGTGTAAGAACATATGAAACATATAAACAATGATGAATAAAGACAATAATAAAAGAGGGTAAAGAAAACATAACTTTATAGGACCACAATGTTTGTCAAATTATATTATAATTTTTCCATTTAAGTATATCCTCAACCACACATGGCCAATAATCATAACATAATCATAACATAACTAAATAATGGTGATATAAGGATTCACATCGAGCTTTTTGTTGCTTACAGCCGACAAAGTCTCCTTCTTGTCCCTTCTTGTTTGGCAACTTTGTTAGTTGTGTTAAGTTATGAAACACTGCTGAATGTTTCACTCACGACTTACATTGAATATGAATTTGACTTCAACCACACATACCGACTATGCTGTTGGGTAACACAGGATTTGAATGTACCCCCATGTATAATTCACTTCATGCATTCGATAAGATGAATGCAAATGAACTGCCAGATATTTATGCATTGGTTGCACGTCTGAGAATGCAGATTGTCGCTATGTAAATGAACCAACGATCTATCCCACAGAACCTCGACCGCAAATCCTCTGCAGGATTTCATGAATTGTACCGCTTCTCATTTGATTCATACACTGGAATGTACATATTTGGTGAGCATTATTTCCTTGTGCCTTGCATTTATTTATTTAGTATTAAATATTAAATCAAAAGCAGTTACATTTTGCATGAACACAGACAAAGACACGCTACGCATGCACACACACACACACACACACACACACACACACACACTAATTGCAATGCTAAGCTGTAAGCAACACCACCTACCACAACAGGTTTCCTATTATATATCCCTTTGATATTATATTTTGGTATATTGACACTGCCTCTAATTCACACTCATCAGAATAATCATCATTGTATGGGAGCCTTGCTGATAGACAACACTGTTGGTGAACGTAAGAAGCCCTCGACCAATTAGCTGCCATCTGCTCCTCATGCATGTCGACAATGCTGCTGTCACGAGCTCCCCAGGGGTCCCGTGCGCCACACCCAGCACATTCATCTGGTCATCAGAGCCATCCACCCCCTGGATCGACACTCTTGAGAGAAGCAATGCGTCAGGGTGATCCGGTTCCTGTTGCTGGAGTTTCAGTCATCCAATGCAACGTGGGAACCACGTAAAACCAGCATCGATGACTGACGTCCCGGCTGTACCTGTCGGTGTTCCATTGTTCCCCCTGCTGCTCCTGCTTCTATCCCACCAAATTTCAGAAAACTTATCAAAGTAGGCAATGACATCACCCTTATTAAAAACATTGCAATGCTCACCAGAGACTGGGGACAGGACAGAAGGACGGTAGAATGTGTGGCACAGCTGAAAAGCTCTCATGTGAAGCAGCGCCAGCGGTACTGCTGAAATCATTGATCTCATTGACCCCAGTAAACTCAGGCATGTTTACTATGGAATTATAAAGGCCATGTTTCAAATTAAATTGATAATTGGGAAATAACAATTCTCCAATGACTCGAGTAGGTTCTATAAAAGTGCTACTGAGCCTGAGAGCCCCCAAACAAAGCCTTTGGACCCTTTGTAACTGGAAAACATTTGTGACTAATCTTGCCCTCCGAGCCATGCTGAAAGTGAGAAATCGCTTTCAGACGTTAGAAGACGAAGAGTTACAAGATATGAGCAATGGGTCGTGGCAAATGCAGAGGCAACAAATATATGTTGCTCTCTGTCAACGTCGTTGACAGAGAGGAAGACCAAGCATGCGCAAGTCATGAAGGCACGCAAGAATGCAGAGGAGAGACGCCAAAAGTTACCATGAGCTTCTGACTGACGGTGGGCGGCTGGGGTCATGGCTGGCTAGTATGTCCAATTATCTTGAGTTTTGTCTTCAGTGATCCTCAGATCTGGTCTGAGAAATGTAGTCTCAAAGCCATCAATTAGATTCAAGATATCTAACCAGACATCCTGGTAATCCAAGAAACAGCGGATGCTCTGGCTGTACACATAGCCTTTCACAAGAGTAGAATATGTTCACGTATCAACAAGACACTGTAAGTTATGTCTTTGTGTACATCTGTGAGTGAGCAGCGTGTGTCTATACTCTAGAGGAGGGGTGGCCAAACCTTTTTGATATCCATATACAGACAAATATACGGAGTCAGGGGTCAAACAATAGTAAATGTGTAGTTTTACTAGTTACACTGCAAGAAAACCAGTGTTTCTAGGCCAGAAAACCCCATGTGCCAAAATAACTACGCAACATTTTAATGTTAAACGTTACAGTAGTTTATTGTTGTGCCCAAATATTACAAAAAATATTTCTATCTGCCGCTCTTAAATGTAAATTTAAATTAATTCAACACTCAGGGCTGTGTACTCAGTCCCCTCCTGTATGCACTGTTCACATATGACTGTATAGCCACACATGGCTCCAACACCATAACCACCTTAAGTTCGCGGATGACACCACCATCCTGCGTCTCATCATCAACAATGATTAGACCGCCTACAGAGATGAGGTCAGGCTTGAGAGAGACTTGGAAACATGGTGCCCGGGCAACAACCTCTCTTTCAACGTCTAAGGACTAAGGAGATGATCGTGGACTTCAGGAAGCGTCGTGTGTGGATGAACACATACCAACACCGTTGGTGGTGATTCCTCAAAGATGACCGTCACTGGTCCAGGCCCACCGGACTCGGTTGTAAAAACTACCCAATAGTGCCTTTAATTTCTCAAGAAGTTTGGCATGTCTGCAAAAACTCTCATTTAACTTTTACAGGTGCACCAATTGAGTTGACCATCGTGAGTTAGTAAACTAGTGGAGTGACAGTAGTTGACTTGCTAGTAGTTGTTCACGACAGCGACATCTAGTGTGTAAACTAGGATGTGCAATGTACATACAGTGCAATGTATTCAAGCCATATTCTAGTTTATTTAAAAAAATATCAATCACGGGCCATTTAAAATGGGGCAACGGGGCTGCAGTTGCCCCGCAGGCCGTAGTTTGGGCCACACCTACTCTAGAGGATCCCTCCCAAGAAATCCTGCAGATGAGAAGGTTGAGAAAAGTGATGTGCTGCATGGTGCTTCGGTAGAAACAAATTATTTCAAGCTTGTCCATGTTCAATTATTGACATTTAAAACAATTATTTATCGTGAACAATTTATTGTTGTTTTGAACGCTGTCAGAACACACCATTACTAGCAATAGCCAGGGTGTCTGTGTGTGTATTTCTCTCTTCTGAGGAGGAGGAAATTAAACACTCCAAATATCTAATGGTGAGTCTTCATATCATGAACTACCCACATACGAATCTAATAGAGAGTCACCTCTAGGCTGTATTTCTTATGTTATACTGTCTGCAGGTCCAGATAAGCTGGCAGGCTATCGTGGGAACACACCCGTGCCTTTTATTCTCATGGATTCATTCATTTGAAACATTACTACTTGCTAAGGGCTAGAAATTAGCCATCTTGCGCTGGCACACGATCGCACTCTCTGCTAGCATAGCCAAGGATAGTGGTGGCACATGGGCTAATTCAGCTCGTTGTTCATAATTAAGAAGGCCACAATTAGAAAGGAAAGTGCAGATTGTAGTTTCAAGTATTTTTATTGTCACTTCACAATTTACACGTGAAGTAGGCCTATAAGCAGTGAGTGAAAAAACTTTTTGTGCAAAACGCCCGACAGCCGACAGTTAATTATAAAGGAATACAAATAGAATAGAACTACAAAATAGAAATAGAACTGTGCAAAATAGAAATAGAACTATAAATAGAATTTTCTATGTAAAATAAGTAAATGAAAATATAAAATGAAATGGAATATACAGCAAAAATATCCAGGTGAGCAATACACATATAAATCAATGTACTAAAATATCAGAATCAGAATCAGAATCAGAATCGCTTTATTCGCCAAGTAGTTTTCACATACGAGGATTTTGCTGTGGTTGTTGGTACATACAGACAACATAGAGTAATAATAATAAGAATTAAAAAGCATAAATATACATTGTTTATATGCTGACATTTCACAGAATGTCACAGAATACCTTCCAGACAGTCAACACAACACTAGCACCAGCAGTTGGCACCAGGACTAGCACTAACACCAGTACTAGCACCAGGACTAGCACTAACACTAGCACCAGGACCAGCACTAGCAGTAACACACACTAGCACCAGCACCCAGCAGTAAACAACTTATCACCAGGGACTAGTACGGCAGTAACACTTAGCACTAGCATTTAGACATTGATGCCGAACTTGTTCAGCAGCCTGATGGCCTGACTGTGGAAGCTGTCTCTGAGTCTGCTCGTGTGGCACTTGATCCTGCGGTATCGCCTGCCTGATGGTAGAAGTGTGTACAGTTTGTGGCTGGGGTGGTTATTGTCTTTAATAATCCGTTTGGCCTTGGCCACACACCGCCTGGTGTATATATCCAGGAGGGAGGGAAGCTCACCTCCAACGATGTACTGGGCCGTCCGCACCACCCTCTGTAGTGTTTTACGCTCCAGTGCGGTGCAGTTCCCGTACCAGACGGTGATGCATCCTGTAAGAACACTCTCGATGGTACAAGAGTAGAATGTTCTGAGGATGCGGGGCACATGTTGAATTTCCTCAGTCGCCTGAGGGAATACAGAACAGAATACAGACGTTGTTGGGCCTTTTTCACCACGTGTGTGGTGTGCGTGTGAGGTCCTCGGAGATGTGCACGCCGAGGAACTTGAAGCTGCTGACCCTCTCTACTGCAGCACCGTCGATGGAGATGGGGGCGTGCTCTCCTCTCCACTTCCTGTAGTCCACGATCAGCTCCTTGGTCTTCTTGACGTTGAGGGCGAGGTTGTTTTCTTGGCACCACTGTGCCAGTGATCCAACCTCCTCCCTCCAGGCTGTCTCATCGTCGTTGGCGATCAGACCCAGCACTGTCGTGTCGTCAGCAAACTTGATGAAGACGTTGGAGCTGTGCATAGCCATGCAGTCGTGGGTGTACAGGGAGTAGAGGAGAGGGCTCAACACGCATCCCTGAGGGGCTCCAGTGTTGAGGGTCAGCGGCTCTGAGGTGGTGCTGCCCATCCTCACCACCTGGCGGCGGCCCGACAGGAAGTCCAGTATCCAGCTGCACATGGTCGGGTGCAGGCCTAGACTCCTGAGCTTGGTGTCGAGCTTGGCAGGAACTATCGTGTTGAACGCTGAGTTGAAGTCCACAAACAGCATTCTCACACAACAGTTCTTCCCCTCCAGGTGAGAGAGGGCAGTGTGAAGTGCCATGGCAATGGCGTCGTCGGTGGATCTGTTTTGACGGTAAGCAAATTGCCATGGGTCCATGTTTGTAGATGTTTGTAGCAACAACAAACATTTATGATGATAGATGAACTTCAACCTTGGTGCTCCGTGGCAGTCTTGAAAGGAGAGAGCGTGGCTGATATGAGGGCGGTCCCCATGTGTGGAGTCACTTTGATCCGTTCCCCGGTGAGGCGGTCGCGCTGCATCGCTATGCTAGCTCCTCTTTCTCTCCATGGGATCAAAGGCACTTGATACGGCCACAGTTCAAACATACTAGGAAGCACACATGCACGCACACACACACACACACACACACACACACACACACACAACACACACACACACACACACACACACACACACACACACACACACACACACACACACATACTCTACATGTGACCGTATCAGAAAGCAGCACAGAAGTGAATGCATTGTTTCTGTGCACTCCCTCCTCATTAAGAGCACACCCTCCTCTGTCGGCTCTCTCTCTTCCTTTCAGTCCCCATTTAGCCAGACCCTCCTCCTCCTCCTCAACAGACATATTATAACTTGTTTGTGTACAATGTCACCGGGTAGCGGCTCCGGCACAGATCAAAGTTCCCCTGTGCATTATTTATGAATGGCCGCTGAAAATAGAGGCAGAAACTAATTCCTTCAGGCTGGAAGGAGAGAGAGAGAGGGTGCAGTCAAGTTACAGAGGTTATGGGAGCGGCCATTGTATTCTAAAAAGCAACAAGGCAAGAGAACACAAGGACCTGGAAGGTGGAGAGGTTGAGTGATGCGTGCTGAGTTTAGAAGTCCTTGATATGACCTTTTTTGGACAAAAGTGTGTATAAAACAAACCGTGGGCAACACATGCAACATAGCGGCAACTATTTTCGTTCTCGTTATGCGACAAGTTGACTTTTCAGCAAGAATGGTCCGAATGGTCATGGAGGAATACAGTGAAATAAGGATAAAATAAGCTCTTGGCAGAACAGAGTCAGGACGCATTGCTCCCGAGGGGCAAATCCCAATGACTTGTCAGCCAAAATATATATTGTGTTCCTCTGTTATATATTGGATTCATTATTTACTTTATGCACATCCATAATTAAATGCTATGCATGCACACCCAATTTGACATTTGTTATTCGCTAGACACACACACGTACACACCCACACCCATACACACACACACACACACACACACACATTCTCTTTTAGCAGGCCTCATCAACCTCCGTCTTGCGGGGTGGGCAGAGTTACGAGTTACTCCGTATTTGTGGGATTATGTTTGGACCTTTATATACCCTCTCTTTCACACAGGCACACACACACACACACACACACACACACACACACACACACACACACACACACACACACACACACACACACACACACACACACACACACACACACACACACACACACACACACACACTCTTTGCCTTTCAATCTTATGTATTCCTCCATATTTTTTCCTGACTGAATAAGCCCCTGCATATAAGCATTTCAAACTTTTACCTCAGTTGAACTTAATGTTAAATCGTGCGTATACATGCACACACACACACACACACACACACACACACACACACACACACACACACACGTGCACATGTAGAGGCCTGGAGATGAAATGGGAGACATATTGATCAAGAGGTCTGCCACAGCAGGGTTTACACCAGGCATTGATCCTGTAGTCGGGTGTGTGTGTGTGTGTGTGTGTGTGCCTTCTTCTGTCTACATCACTCCGACTCTCTTCTGGATCTCTTCAACCATCGTATGATCTACACGCTGCGCTTTCCCCTGCTCTTATCTGCAGCGTGATCGTAGTACAGTTCACGCACGGTAGCGTGCCAATAACAGTATGTTGGCTGATGTGAGCCATGGGAAGGCAGTGGATGAAGGTGTCGTGACGCACGCTCCCACCGAGAGAGCAGCCTTGTTCCCCGTGAGCTCATCATGGTTGCCACATTGTGGTGTACAGCCCCAGAAACAGTCACCAGGAGGAGGCACGAAGACACTGGGACTCTGAGCCGCCTCAGTGGTCGAACCAGCCCTCTGCCACGAGCTACAAACCAGGAATCTATTTGTTATTTTGTATTCACTCAAAATGAATAAAAGCAGATTAAAAAAATGTTGTCATCTCCAGGTGGTTCATGTAAAGACAGCATATTTGAGCTATCTTAGTGCATCAGGACTTTCATCTGACCAACAATCATTTTTGCTCCACTACTCCACTACTCTTTAGACGGTCACACTGACAATGGCTCCACGTTCAGCATGTAGTTTTTTGTTTATTATTGTTTTTATTGTTTCTATCTTTGCACATACTGCACTGTCATATATATACAGTATATATATATAATATGTATATATATTTGCCTACTCTTTTTGCGTACTGTCGCCTGCCACTGTTCAGAATGGCCCTGTGTTATGATGCACATGTGCCATTAAAACACTTGACACTAGAGACACCAGAGTGTTTCAATGTATGTCAAAGACAGTCAGGTGTTCTGAAAACTCTGCAGACTATGCAGAGGATGGATGGATGCAGCTAATGTGCAATATGCAGCCGAACGGATAACAAACACCTGCACATTTATCGACTCGAATCGAGGTGCAAATATATTCAAATCATTGCTCGAGCTTGGCAGATACCTTTGTGTGCTGTGCAGGCTAACTTGGAGACATGACTGAATAGATTTTTTTGGCTACTGTGTGTGCAGAATCCAAATGAATTTTCTTTTGTTTTTAAGGTTGCGGTTAAATTATTAATTTACATAATTGTTTACAGTAGAACGGGCATGTGGACGCTGGACATTCAACGCTTCACTCACACAGAGTAATGCTATGTGTGCACACTGTTCAGGAGGTCATACAGTACATGTGATTGGCAGACGTGGCTGAAACAAGTATTGTTCATTTGGATGTAAACAGGACAAAACATGTGCAGGCGCCTTGAGAGGAATTGGAGTGGTGCAGCAGTGCACCACCCTAAGGCACTTAGGGATGGAGTCACATCAGCCATGTACACACACACACACACACACACACACACACACACACACACACACACACACACACACACACACACACACACACACACACACACACACACACACACACACACACACACACACACACACACACACACACCAAATTGTCCCCTCCAGGCACATGTTCCTTCCATCAGTTAACCCACGGTGCTTTAGATCAGCCTCACACGTACAGCGTGTGCTCCCTGCCTGTAATCTTTTGTGGTCCATTACGGCAATGATATTACTGTCATTTAAAGCAGAGGTCATGCATAAAACACGTTTCTTATTCCGCTTCTTATTCCGAGTCATTGAAACTCCAAAAAACAGGATTTCCGATCACACTGAAAATGCAGCTCTGGTCCCTCCGACGACCAAAACCCCTCCCTTACTTCCTTTTGGCCGTGCACGTCTGTCAGCAGTGCTCGGTGAAACATTAATCCAGACACAAGCAAGGAGAACACGTATGGTGTATTTTGACGAGATTTAGCAAAGCAATACAAATAATGGTAAAAAAGGAATGCATTTGGAAAGCGTTTTTACATTGCCTCACATTCACCCGTTCATACGCACGTTCTCACACCGACGGCGGTGCCAGACATGCAAGGCGACAGCCAGCTCATCGGGAGCAGTTGGGGTCGGGTGTCTTGCTCAGGGACACCTGCACACTTAGCTAGGAGAAGCCGGGAATCGAACTAGACAACTGCTCTATCTCCTGAGTTACTGTCGCCCCAATATCCAATACATATAATATGTAACAGATATCCTACTCTCTCTCTCTCTCTCTCTCTCTCGCCATTTTCAAAGCATCCACGGGAACCATGTTAAGGAGGAGTATATACTGAATATATATATATATAATTCTGAACATATCATACTGCCATAATATATACAGACACAAGTGAAACAGGGTATTACGGTTACAGGAAATGACAGAGAAAATGTACTTGGAGGAATGTGATTTCATCATTCAGGATTTGATTGACAACAGCGGAAGTATTGCCTACTGCTTAATATAGATCACACCCCAAATGTGTTATCATTTTCTATGTCTGCCTGCTTATGATGCAATCATAAGAAAGTATCTGTTATCTGTTAGCTAATGCGATTATATTTCAACGTGAAACCTAATTTACTCACGATTCACAGTTGGTCTGTGCATGTGGAGACGACAGCCTGAACTGGAGTCTATCGATTTACACAGTGATCGCTATTAGACAACTGCTATTGATTACTAATCGTGGATACCCCATTAGTACATGATTCATGGACCTTTGTAGCGTGGAGAAATGATTGCTAATAACAAACGCATCCAAAAAAACATGTTTTGGTTTTTTGCCACATTGCCAAGTCCCTTTGACTTATTCGTGGCTATTTTAGGCACAGACAGTCGGCTTGTTAAGCAGTAGGAAAGGCACACGAGAAGTACACGAGTACCATCCAAGCAGTTGTATAAAAATACACGAATATTCCCAAGTTTTGTGATCCTTGCCTCGTTCTGGGTAGTTATGATTTCACTGTGACTGATAAGAAGTGTCTGCTCTATGATGAAATAGGCCAGTAATAAATAGTAGGGTATCTTGTGGATGCAAGGCGCCACCATCTGGAAACATCCAGACATCTAATCGGTGCATTGTTTTTATGTTTGGGTGCACAATACGTACACGCATATGTGACACATGAAGGAATTTCAGGAATTGTATATTCACATTATGCTATAAATACAGAATGTCCTCCCTCCAGATTCACTGGAACTAATTTACTGTCAAACCAAAACAACAGTTCATGTCATAAATGGACAATATTACCGCCTGATGAAAAATGATTTCTTGTAGGACACGTCTTGACGGCAAAGTATTTGTTTTAACGGAGCATGATCATGGGAAGACAAACTGGGAGCATCGACTGATCATCTTCAATGAGACATGAATGAATGTTCATGACTTAAATATTGGTGAAATTGTAGGCACAAACGTCAAAGGAAACATAGAAACACAAACCAAAAGTGTGGAGGCCTTTTACATCCTAGCGGTCTTTATAGTACAAGTAGCGCTGCATCTGGAAAAAGGAGTTTTTGTGATTTTGACACACACACACACACACACACACACACACACACACACACCGAAGGAAAGGAGCAATACCCTACAGGACTGATGGTATCTGCAATGAAAGCGTTGTTTTAAAAATATTACACTGTGCATCGTCCCTGAGAGAAAAACACTCCACTTGTCAGCGGAGTAAAACACTTCCTGTGAGGCATTGGAGGCAGCCTGCACACTCCAACCACAGAACTGCAGCGGCTGCCCATTAACAACCATCACCAACGCTTTCTCTGTTCTTTTGTCCTTTCTTTGCTGCACACATACAGCCCATACCAATACTTAGCTTATTTCAATGCATTGGCTTGACTCCTCGCGTTGAGTGACAAGGCGTCTTAACCCCCAACGAGCAGCGGCTCCGTCACCGCTGTGTGAACGTCTACATGTAGCCTACGTGGCTACAATGTGTAATTTAGAGTGGATCGGTTATTTGTTTTATTGGATATGACGGGTGCTATCAAAATATCAGTTTCTGGCTGAAATAAAATCGAGTCAGTCGGACCAGTTCCACAATAAATCCAATGTATTAATTCAACCCACCCATCCAAGTCGGCAGAAAGTTTGGACAACTGTTCAGTACAATGTGATACAGAGAATTGGGACGACGTGCGCAGGCAGTCTACGGTTAACACAACGGTTGTGTCATGTTATTGAGCCGCAAAAACACATTCTGGACAGCGTGCCCCAGTACAGCATCTCTTCCAGTTCATCTTTAAAACATTTTATGAGTGAGCTGTAGTCATTTTGAATTTGGCTGCAGTCATTTGGTTTAGTGGTGAGAGCGCTCGCCTTCCAGTGCAAGAGTTGGCGGTTTGAGGCTACCCTGTATAGCAGCATGGTCTTAAAAATACCAATAAACAGAATAACAATAAAATTGTAGCATAGCTGCTGCTACACGCCACATGAAGAGGCTTTTTTCCAGGGCTCTCCAACACAGGACACAGGCGGATGTTGTTGAGTATTGCAGAGTTTGAAGTTGTTTGTTGACAGCGGTGGTAAACTGCTAGCATGCGTGCGGTTTAACCTGTGACCCAGCCCCAGAATAATCAGCCTGACTCGGGCCAGGTGAGGCTGCTTAAACCACCAAACACACACACTCCACAAACACAGACGGTATATTAACAACATCTACCGCTCCCACACAAAAACAAGGAAGAAGAAACTAAAATGAAGACGCCTTTAAAAGGAGATCAGAGTACAGATCGGTCTTCTAAATAAAAATTCCAGACACGGCATCATAGAAAACCCCATAATAACATGCATATTAAAAACACCAAGACAAGACAAATACTACAAACAAAGCCACAGAGCAAAGTTGTATAAGCACTGTGGCGCTTCAGCCAACAACTTCTGAATTTTCCAACATGGACCCTATTTTCCTGATATTTTTGGTCCAGTATTGAGCAAAAAGGCTGCCATGAAACAGCTGCACCAATAGCAAACACATCAAAGTCTAAATAAATGAGTCTCCCACAAGACAAACCGAAATGCTCCCTTTCTTCTCCCTCTCTCTCTGCTCCCGCCCACCTGTGATTGACAGACAAGATGTGTTCCCGAAACCAATCAGGGAAGAGAACAACCGGAACAAATATTTCACTAATAGCTGACGGATGGTTAGTTACACTGAAATGATAGCTCTCACCTACAACAAGTAACACGTGTTTAAATATAAAATATTTAATTTTTTTTATAGTGATGTAGGGGAAAAAAGTCCCTAAATGTCAGAACCATAGTGTAGAGTCGCAGTAGGACCGATGGCGATTAACGACTCGGCTGGTTTAACCTGTGAGCCAGTGTTCATTTCGTTAACGAAAAATATGCGTTCACGACCTTTTTCCCATGACTAAGACGTGACGTTGACGTGACGAAACGGATCTTTGAAAATAAAAACTGTGACTAAATCTATTTTTACCTTCGTTGACGAGACGAGACGAAAATGTTCGTGGTGGACTAACGGACATTCAAAATTGAATGAATTATTAAAGAGTTTGGTTCCAAAACGCGATAAGCGCCATTAAAGTTATTCAATTTCCGCAAAACGCGACAACCGGCTAGTTTCTCTGCATTATATTATTATATTATTATATTATTATATTATTCCCTTTCTTTCCAAACTGTGATAAACGCGACAGATTTTCAGCAGACTCAGATATATCCGCTCGGCCAATCACAGCGCGCCATTCCCGTGACTTAACTAGCCTAGTGACAGCTGTCAAAGTCCTGTCAGAGACAACACACACATATCGTAAGAGATTTTAAGCGAAATTATTCATTGAATGAAATAATGAATAACTTTGATGGAACAGAGGAGCCGGTGGTTGTTTCTACAGTGGGGAAAAAACAAACCATCAAAAGATCATCATAGACGGGAGAATGTGAAGAAAATGCGACATTCTGGCGGTGGTCGCTAGACCTTATTAAGACGCAGAAGCGCCTGGTCCTGTTCAACTAAAGTTGAACAGGACCAGGCGCTTCTGCGTCTTATAACAGTTAATAAGGTCCAGCGAGGAGGGGGGCAGGCGCGCATTGTCGGGTTTTTATCAATCAGATGAATGCATCAAATCGTCGCGCAGTATGTCGATCTATGCAATACATCATTAGAAGGATACCCGGTCTGTTGTTCACAGCAGTTCCGGTCATCTTATTTTTTAAATGTGACTAAAACTAGACTAACATTTTATGAGTTTTCGTCGACGAAAACTAGACTAAAATGTTCTGAGTTTCCGTCGACGAAAACTAGACTAAAACTAAGAAGGATAAAAATGACTAAATGTGACTAATATGCATTTTCGTCTAAAGACTAAGACTAAGACAAAATCTAAAATAGCTGCCAAAATGAACACTGCTCCCACACACGCCTTCAGGTCTACGGGAGAGACCACAGCGTAAACTCGTCAAAGCACTCAGCCAATCACCACTCATGAACTTAGACTGCCATGGAGGCAGATATGCACGTGCCATTTGTACCGAGTCCAAAATGAATTCAACATATTCACTTCAGCTCATTCTATAAGTCCATAACCGAACCGCCTTACGCTGGACGGTAAATGTTCAGCTTACCCTCAGAGAGCCAAGAGGATAAGATATTGGACCAATTAGCATTCACCTTGCTGATAATGCAAAGCCCTCCAACACTGCTCCTTGGTAGTCACCCTTAGCTGAGCTCAGCTCTGCTCATCTTACAGGGAATTCAAATTTATGCACTGGCTTCTTTTGATTTCACTTGAGTTGGAGTGACCTCTAGTACACAGCATTATTGACAAGGTTAGGCCTATTCAATATTGATTCGAATTGATTCAAAATTTACATTTCCATCAAGCTGTTTTGCCTCAGGTAACATGTAGCTGTAATAATGACCTGTATGGTGGTTCCACCAGGGCCAGGGTCTCAGGACCGAGGAGGCCAGCAATGAAAGGAAAAGGATATATATTCTGAGGGAATCATATGATATCATATGATAAAGCAATGCGGTATCACGCCAGTTCCTACTGGGTTGGATGAAGAGTGTGAGAGGCCCCTGACTGGGAGTAGCCCAGCACTATGCTCTATAGCCAGGTCTGTGCTAGCTAGCATCAGGACTGGATGTACCCTGGACACCAACCACCCACTCACCATATAGTTTGTGCTACTCAAGGTGCAAATTATACTGTGACATCCAATCTTTAATTAGCCATATGCATTTCATTCTCACCATAGATCATATATGTGACTTTGAGTGTATGTTAATTGCCGATTTAATAAAATGCATTTACGTCAAATGTATATTTGTGTGGAGGCCTATTGCTGCCTAGAGGTAACGTAGCTGCCTAACTTTAATTGGCATACGCATACCTACACACACGCAAGTAATTTTTTTCAGCACGACTACTACTGCACCTCAAGTGTGAACGCACACATGCATACACCTGCACACACGCAAGCACTATATTAGCACTACACACCTAAGTTAAGTCCTGAGAGGGGGGATAATACTAATAGTACATACTAAAATACATATAATTTATAGATGTACAAAATGTGTGTTTGTCTGTTATAATTATGTACTTCATCACAGTAAACCTCAGGCAGTGTTTGTCATCATACATGATGGTGGGATACTAACTCCAGCAACCCCATGAATAATTATCCCCTTAAGTATGCACATTCAAAGCTCCTTTCTATGAGACAATGAATTGATGGCCGTCCTTAACTTTCTCTCTCAATATCATTAAAGGGTAACTTCTGAATTTTCCAACATGGACCCTATTTTCCAGATATTTTTGGTCCAGTATTGAGCAAAAAGGCTGCCACGAAACAGCTGCACTGTAACCAATAGCACCAGCTAATGTAAATCCTGTAAAAGTGCTTGTTTTTGTCTGCATTAATCAAATATGGGAAAACGAGGTCCTGAAGTTACCCTTTAATACCCTCACATTTTCCCAAGCACTTTTAACACATCAAAGTCTAAATAAATGAGTCTCCCACAAGACAAACCGAAATGCTCCCTTTCTTCTCCCTCTCTCTCTGCTCCTGCCCACCTGTGATTGACAGACAAGATGTGTTCCCGAAACCAATCAGGGAAGAGAACAACCGGAACAAATATTTCACTAATAGCTGACGGATGGTTAGTTACACTGAAATGATAGCTCTCACCTACAACAAGTAACACGTGTTTAAATATAAAATATTTAATTTTTTTATTGTGATGTAGGGGAAAAAAGTCCCTAAATGTCAGAACCATAGTGTAGAGTCGCAGTAGGACCGATGGCGATTAACGACTCGGCTGGTTTAACCTGTGAGCCAGTGTTCATTTCGTTAACGAAAAATATGCGTTCACGACCTTTTCCCATGACTAAGACGTGACGTGACGAAAACGGATCTTTGAAAATAAAAACTGTGACTAAATCTATTTTTACCTTCGTTGACGAGACGAGACGAAAATGTTCCTGGTGGACTAACGGACATTCAAAATTGAATGAATTATTAAAGAGTTTGGTTCCAAAACGCGATCGAGTCGAGTTCTCGCCACCAGGAGTTTGCCATTTGATCACTATTCAAAGTTCTACTTTCAATTTCCGCAAAACGCGACAACCGGCTAGTTTCTCTGCATTATATATTATTATATTATTATATATTATATTATTCCCTTTCTTTCCAACTGTGATAAACGCCACGGCAGATTTTCAGCAGACTCATCCTCGGCCAATCACGCGCGCCATTCCCATGACGTCAACTAGCCTAGTGACAGCTGTCAGAGTTCTGATCAGAGACAACACACACCCACACACACACACACACACACATTACACATATCAGAAGATGATTTCAGCGAAATTATTCACTTGAATGAGAATAATGAATAGACTTTGATGGAAAAGAGGAGCGGTGGTTGTTTTCTACAGTGGGGAAAAAAAACATAAACCATCAAAAGATCATCATAGACGGGAGAATTGTGAAGAAAATCACCATTCGACTCACCGTGACGTACGTTCCATCTTCTTGGTGTGTGTGTTGCCGGCGATTTTTGCACCACACACACACACAACACACACACAACACCACCAAGAAGACGGACTTGTAAGGTACACGGTGATCAGTCCATTGCTGGTGATCTATCAAAAACGTCCCATCTTTCTACGCTCATTCAAGTAAAGTTGAACCAGGACCCGGCGCTTCTGCGTCTTTAAGGTCCAGCGAGGAGGGGGGGGGGGGGGCAGGCGCGCATTGTCGGGTTTTTATCAATCAGATGAATGCATCAAATCGTCGGCGCAGTATGTCGATCTATACATACATCATTAGAAGGATACCCCGGTCTGTTGTTCACAGCAGTTCCGGTCATCTTATTTTTTAAATGTGACTAAAACTAGACTAAAATTGTATGAGTTTTCGTCGACGAAAACTAAACTAAAATGTTCTGAGTTTCCGTCGACGAAAACTAGACTAAAACTAAGAAGGATAAAAATGACGAAATGTGACTAATATGCATTTTCGTCTAAAGACTAAAGACTAAGACAAAATCTAAAATAGCTGCCAAAATGAACACTGCTGTGAGCCAGCCCCAGAATAATCAGCCTGACTCGGGCCAGGTGAGGCTGCTTAAACACACACACTCCACAAACACAGACGGTATATTAACAACATCTACCCCTCCCACACAAAAGCAAGGAAGAAGAAACTAAAATGAAGACGCCTTGAAAAGAGATCAGAGTACAGATCGCCCTTCTAAAATAAAAATTCCAGACACGTCATCATACCCCATAATAACATGCATATTAAAAACACCAAGACAAGACAAATACTACAAACAAAGCCACAGAACAAAGTTGTATAAGCACTGTGGCGCTTCAGCCAACATGGGAGAAAAAGGGAGGAAGGGTTGACTTCCTCTCAGTGATGGACCTCAGTGAGCTCCATGCCTCAAAGAGCAATATAATTGAGCATCAATGTTGCACTTTAGTGTTTGTTGTTGTTTTCAGATTCTTTTTAATTAAAACTTCATTTAACCAGGTTATGACTCATTGAGATATAAAATCTCTAAAATCTCTCTTCCAAAAGAGAGATTCAATCACACACAAAAAGATTGACATTTAAAAGGCAGTTTCAGGAATGCACAGATTTCAACTTAGTTACAGAGACAATGTTCAACACATCAAATCAGTTCAGGCAATTCTAGGTCATTCTGGAGTGAGTGCCAAGCAAGGGGGCCACCATATTTAAAAGCTTTCTTCCCCTGCTCAGTGTGAACATGCACTGAGCACTGTTGTTGGTTATTGTTGATTTATTTGCGTCAACCACCTTTGAATGGTGAGGCATGGATGGAGCGTGCGTACAAGCAGCCGGTAGCCTGCGTCGCTAGGGGAGATGACACCTGTTCATTGAGAATGTGTTAGTGATTGTAATCAGTTCTGAGGTCTTCTGATCAAACATGGGAAAAGGCAGAGCTGCCATCCAGATGTCTTGTTTTGGGTTATTTTGCTGAGGCATTAATTGCTTGTATAAGATGTCTAATTGGATGAGATGTCTAATCAGTAGAGATTCCAAACCCTTAAAGTTGGATATTGAAAAGCTGAGCTGTCCGAATGATTGCATGTTTTTTTGTGAGCTGAAATAGCACACAATACAGACACATTGATGTGCAAATCAACACCCATTAGGAGCTTGATGATATAACAATGCCAGATGAGCTACCAACTACAATAATAATACACAATAGAACGCAGTAGAATCGAAAAGTTGCTGAAACAATTAAAACAAAGCAACAGAAATTGCTCTTGCAGTCTCAGATATATGCACTGAAAAAGTCCCACCCAGAAAAGGCAGCGGAGCATATAAATGAGTGTGGGTTTGGTAGTCAGAGCATGTCGTCTCTTACCTGACACAGAGGTTTCAGTCAGAACACACTGGTCCCAGCGTTTCACTGAGGTATCCGTGGACACCCAGTGTTGGCCTCTCCTCCGCAGCACAGCCAGCCTTTCAGTCGGTGGCAAATCTGTAGCACTGCTGATTCGTAAAAACTGTTACTCATTGTCATTGTATTGCCAGCGGCATTAATCCCAAAGCTACCTTTTTATTTGGATGGCGGCCAGAGAAGAAAATAGGCAATTCGGGACAAGGATGTGATTTTAAGAGGCCTCGCTAAGTTTAAGCCTCACCAAGGATGCAATTGTGTTGTTTTTGTTGTTTGTGTTGTTATCTAAAATGTTTTATTCATACTATCAAAGAATACAGAATTACACTGAACAATGGACAGAACATTGGAGATTGTTTGACATATCAAACAATGTCAATGTTAAAGTGACATATTTGGATCTTATCCCATAACTGCATTTGTAACTGAGTTTAGTGTCACATGCACACACACACATGCACACGCATGTGGTACATGAGGGGGCGTGGTTTAGCGCCGGGGGGCTTGAAACAAGGGGAGTGGAGAGGCAAGAGTATAATTAGCCTGATGGTATTTATTTGACACCTGTTTACTGGCCCCCACAATAAGAGGCTGGGTACGAATGGAGCAACAGGACCTGACACGAGGCCGACTCCATAACCCAAGACACCGAATAACCTGAACGAGACGAACTATTATTATTTATACAGTTATGAGAGTTGTGTTCTGATTAAAAACTCCTTATTTACCTCATGGTAAATAGGCTATATTGGTTCTAAACATGAGCTAACCTTTAGAAGTCAGAATATGGCTCATAATCAGGTTCTTCTTTAATGATGAAGCTGAAATATCGATTGTTCAGACACAGCCTGCAGGGAAACTCTTTCATAAAGACAATCTCTATTAGATATGTCACTTCAGAACAATTTTCTGTCAGTGTTAATGAACAAGCTGTATATGTACAACTTGTTTTTGAGTTTGCTCAAAAACTGGGATGATTTGTAATTCTGCTTGTCTTGTTAGATAGTTTTTTTACATTTACATCGTTTGGCAGAAGTTGCCTGAGTGGAGTGCTCGGGGCTGGGGTGTAGGGTCTGACTAATGTTTGGAGGTAGGTAGGGGCGGTTCCGTTGACAGCCATGAAAGTCAGTACCAGTGTCTTGAATCGAATGCGAGTGATTACCGGGAGCCAGTGGAGGTTGTGGAAGAGAGGGGTTACATGGGAGAATTTAGGTAGGTTGAACACGAGGCGTGCTGCTGCGTTCTGGATGCGTTGTAAGGGCTTGATTGTTGAGGCAGGGAATCCAGCCAGGAGAGAAGCTGCAGTAGTCGAGACGAGTGATAACGAGCGCTTGGACCACGATCTGCGCTGCTTCACGTGTGAGGAAGGGCAGGATCTTGCGGATGTTGTTGAGAGCAATTCTACAAGATCGGGCCACAGAGGTAATGTGGCGTTGCAGGACAGCTGGTCATCCAGTACCACGCCAAGGTTCCTTGCCGTGGGTGCAGGGGAGACTTCGATGTCCCTCGATGGTGACAAGTAGGTCCATCTGAGGGCAGTCTTTACCCGGTTATGAGAGAAGCTCAGTCTTGTCGAGGTTGAGCTTCAGGTGGTTGGCGGTCGTCCATCTGCTGATGTCGGCCAGGCATTTTGAGATGCGTGTTGCGATGTGGGTGTCTGAGGGGGGGAAGGAAAGAAACAGTTGGGTGTCATCAGCATAGCAGTGGTAGGAGAAGCCATGGGATGTGATTACAGAGCCGAGAGATCTAATGTATAAAGAAAACAGAAGGGGTCCCAGTACTGAGCCTTGGGGTACTCCGGTGTCAAGGGTGCAGGGTCTGGACAGGGAGCCATTCCATGTGACCTGATAAGTGCTGCTTTGAAGCCTGACTGACAAGGGTTGAGCAGGTTGTTCTCGGATCTATGGTGTTTGGAGAGGAATGATAGGAGAGACACAGGTCTGTAGTGTCGGACGTCGGTGGTGTCCAGGGTGGGTTTCTTAAGGAGTGGCTTGATTCTGGCGGTCTTGAAGGCAGTCGGAAACAGGCCTGAAGTGAGGGAGGTGTTAGTTAGGGTGGTGAGGAAGGGAAGGATGTCGCCCGAGATGTCTTGGAGAAGAGAGGATGGGATTGGGTCAAGGGGGCAGGTGGTGGCATGGTTGGATGTCACAGCCTGTTGCAGGAGAGGGGGTTAAAGCAGGTAAGGCTGGTAGGGGTGGGTGAAGGGGGAGTGAGGGAAGAAGCAGGGGTGAAAGAGGAGGTAATGTCCTTCACCTTCTTAGTAAAGTAGGTGGCAAAGTCATCAGCCGAGAGGGAGGAGGGAGGAGGAGGCAAGTTGTTGTAACTAAACAACTGTGACGAAAGCAGTTTGAACACAATACAACAATACAAATACAACCAATACATGCTATGCTGGGAAAAACAATTCTGCTCATCTGAACTTATTCAAGCGTAAAATATCCCAAAATGTCACTCATTTCCTAAATCGTTTTCTTTTTTATTCTCTATACTTGCTGATTAACATATTATGTTTCCACAGTATTTCCCTCATGGAAAATATTCAAATAAAGGTTTCCTTTGCTTGCTCTCATTTTACTGTCACTTGTCTTTCTACCTTTAGACAGCACTGTCGACTGGACTATTGACCGGACTATCAACAGCACCCTTGACCCGGACCATCGACAGCACCAACGATCAGACCATCGGACTGTGCCATTGGCCAGACCGCCGACCAGACCATCGAATGGACCATTAACCGGACCATCATCGGCACCATCGACCAGGCTAGCAACAGCACAATTGACTGTACCATCACCGGCACCATCGACTGGGCCAACAACAGCACCATCGACTGGACCATCACTGACACCATGGGCCAGACCGTCGATATCTCCATCGGCAGGAACATTGAAAGCACCATCATCTGGATCATTGGCCGGACCATCAGTTGCAGTTTATTGCCCCCTCGCTGCCCTGCAACGAGAATAGAATGAATCATCCACCATTTCTTTCCAACTCCCTCTCATTCTCATCCCCATTCTTTCTCTTGCCCATGCCCTCACTTGTGCATTAAATATGTATAGGTTATTACCGTGAGGTCATGGCTCTGTGCTTTCCCAGGTGTACGTGTCTGTCCTATGAAGAGACAGAGTCCATGAACAGCCAAAGGGCGTTCGCCTTTGCTCATATTAGAGACTTTGAATCCCTTTCGTAGGCCAGGGATGACTTTTAAAAAAGAAACCTTTTGAGTAAATGTGATGACAAACTCATTTTCATTGAGTTCGGTAATTTTTTATGTGTATGCATTCTGTCTATGAATGCAAATCTGCAAAATGCTAACATTATGTAAACACAGTTGATGCAGTTAGCCTACATTGTAGTCGAGTGTGAATAGTCTAATGCCTTTTCAGGCGATTGATTTAATCTAATATGTGCATTGGTGGAGTTGGTGGAATTTGGCTACTTGGAAAAATAATGCAAATAAAATGTAATTCAACAAGCGTGTAAAGCATCAGTTCCCAACCTTTATTGGCCCGTGAAGATTTTGTGATCCCCAACTTCTGTAATTGTTCATCTGCTGCACATTTCAACCTCACATGCTGTCACGGTCTCGACCGGGCCTCCGGGTTTCCCTGTGTGTTGGTGGGCGTGGCTCCAGACTCCGGCGCCGCCCCAGCGTCATCATCTACATCTCTCCCACCTGCTCTGCTCTCTCACACCTGCGATCCATCTACAATCATCTACAGGATAAAAACCCCGGCTTTCCACCCACTCATCGCCAGTGTGGTTAGCAAAACGTTCACGTGAATTCTAGCTCTGTGTTTTCCCTCATGGATCTAACCGTGTCTCTCCTCTCCATACTGCTCCTCTCCAGCCTGCCTGCCTGTCTGTCCATCATCTGCCTGCCACGCTCATCACCAGCCCTGTCTGGCTTCACCTCGCTTCCGCCTCCTGCTCGTTCCCCGGATTTCCCCTCAAATAAATACTCTTCGTGTACCTTACTCCGAGTCTGGGTTTTGCATTTGGGTCCACCAGTGATATCGTGACACATGCCTGTGATATCAATGTCCAAGTGCAGTCCCAACCCCAGGGTTCTGAACCACTAGAGTAGAGCCATTGGGAAAATGGCGGTCCAAGTGTCCTCATGTTTAACTCAACATTCCCATCTATTCCTAGTCCATGTCTCCAGGGTCATGTCATGAATACGTGAGACACACTGTTGTCACACTGTGTCTGTTTGAATGGTATTTCACCCACTAGTAACATTCCCTGAAATTAATTCCATTCCATTCAATCATTTCCAATTTGTGGTGTGCTTCTGACACACAGTTAACATGAAGTGATCTACTGAGTTGGCTCTGATTACATACAATTACAACTACGGACTCAGATTGGGAAAGGAAAATGACTATTATCAGTCCGAGTTTTAAAAATGTTCAAGCAAGTATTGATTCATTTTAAATTGCATTACCCTTCTTACATTAAAGGTACTATATGTAAGAATCAGTGCATTCTGAACTCTGTGGGTTGAGACAATAACAATCAGAAACTAATGTTAGTTCTAATCATAATTAAACCTTGTACACATTTAAAAGAGCAATTTAATATATATATATTTTAATTATCCACGCTCACATGTCACTTCATTCATTTTTCCTGCGAAATCCGACCCGACTCAAATATAAGAGAAATCAGCCCAAAAGCTGTTCTAGCCAAAAGAGAGAGTTGGGGAAACTCTCATGTCCCTGAACGGATTCATTATTCTTATATACAGGACCTTCAAAAAATAGATTTTTTTGGAGATCATTTTTGCAGATTGCAGTCATTTGTGACCGTGTATGAATGTGCATGTGTGTGTGTGTGTGTGTGTGTGTGTGTGTGTGTGCGTGTGTGTGTGAACGTGTGTCTGAACATGTGTGTGTGTGAAGATGCATGTATGTGTGTGTGTGTGTGTGTGTGAGAATATGCATGTATGTGTGTGTGTGTGTGTACACGTGCATGTGAGTGTGTGTGTGTGTGTGTGTGTGTGTGTGTGTGTGTGTGTGTGTGTGTGTGTGAGAGAACAACTGTGTGCGTGTGTATGTGCATAGGAGTCAGGGGCTGCTGTGCATCAGCACAGTTTGTGGTGCTAATGGTTTATTAAGCGGCTGAGTGCCGGCCTAGCCTGCCTGTCAGATAATCAGTTTCCATTAAGGCGGGATTCATCACGTTATCGCTGGCAATTAGCCCCAACAATAACCGCGTCCCCTGGGACAGCTCTGGATTCATCAGAGAGGTCAGCTATGTGCGTTTGCTCGGGTCTGTGTGTGTGTGTATGCAGTCCTGTACATGTTGATGTGTCGGCCAAGATCCTATAGGACCATCCACCCTATGTTTATGATGTCGCCATTTGAATGGTAAACCCACAATGTGTTTAAGTATGTTTTAATTGTGTTTGCCCTGTACTGTACGAATGCATTAATCTGAACCTACTCTCTGACGCTCTGTTAACATGCGTGTTTAACAATGTTAGCCTCACGTCATAAACCACCTGCACCACATTTGTTGCCTTGCATATAACTTGCCGTTATTTGTATTTGTGTATACTGTCTGTGTGATGTATTTGTGCGCAAACTCCCATCACTTGTAAATAATAGTCTTATCTGCATGGCCCCAGTTGGTCCATGTCATGAAAAGGCACATTCTGCAAAACTTGCAGAAGCAAACATATTCCAATTATTCTTATCACTCCTCCTTGGTATCAGAGTTTAAGGACTTTGACCAGGAGAGAAACACTTCAAGCAGTGCCCCACGGACACTCTGCTTTAATGGGCTGAATTAGATTCACTTGACCTTTGGCTCCAGTTGTGGGGTAGCAAGCACTTTGAGTTGTTGAGTAAAAGCAAATGCTTTTAGATATTCATGAGGAGCTAGGGCTCAACGACAGACCCCCCCGCTCACGCATCCCTGCTGTAAGATGAGACAACACTGTTTACTCTTGCCCAGTAGGTGTTGGCGATGGAGACTAGGTGGTGGCATCACTTGATATGATATCGGCAGACACGTCTCAAATCTTTGCTTCATAGTTGTTTCAACCAATCATGTTGCTGGAGGCGGGGATCGCATAATTGGCAAACAGTTTGAGTTTGCCAACTTTTCTAGTTTCTTCTAAAACTGGCAGGATTGAGATGCACCATTTCACTCTCTAATCTCCAAGAAGCGGAGATGGAGGGGGCCACGAATTTCACATTGCTGAGACTATTATTGACACTTAATATTGAGTGTTGGTGTGGATCTATCCAGACGACTGGAAACATTGTGGTCACATCTACGAAGAGTAAACAGAATGAGGATAAACTGGACGATGCAAAGTCCTTGTACGAGACAAGGGCGGCATCATGACGTCCCCAGGAGACTCTGGACCTGTGATGACTGTAAGACACACATGCACACACACACACATGCACACACACACTACACACCACACACAAAAACAGCCAATAAAGCCTTTTCCATGATAAATTACACACACACACACACATACACACACACACACACACGCATACACCTCTTCCAGCATTTGAACATCAGCAATTTAACACCGTTGTTTGGACAGCAGACAAGATAAACAGAAAAAAACCCCCCAATAAAACGACCAAGTTGCATATTCCAGTGCTCTGCAGAAAAAATATAAAGAAAACAAATGGGCCATCGACTCAGGTCGGGGGTGGGGGGCGGGGCTCCTGTTCCGAGTGCTAATGCAAGCCCAGCGCTCCTACAGGGCAGCACTGGAGGGAGTGAGAGTGACCCCTCGTGCTCCCTGGCCTCCGTCTGACTGGAGACGTACAGATTCCCCCGGAGTCAACTCTCTTATTTAACAGCCAGGAGTCACGCAGTGGGGGGGGAGGGGCGAGAAGCCTTTAGGAAGTCTTTATTTCTGTTGAGAGGTGGGGGTGGGGGTTCTCTTCTCTCCTCCACTCCTCTCCTCTCTCCTCTCTCTCTCTCTTCTCTCTCTCCTCTCTCTCTCTCCCTCTCTCTCTCCTCTCTCCTCTCTCCCTCCTCTCTCTCCCTCTCCCTCACTCTCTCTCCCTCTCTCTCTCTCTCTCTCTCTCTCTCCCTCCTCTCTCTCCTCCTCCTCCTCTCTCTCTCTCTCTCTCTCCTCTCTCCCCTCTCTCTCCTCCTCCTCTCTCTCCTCTCCCTCTCCCCTTCTCCCCTCCCTCTCCCCCCTCTCTCTCCTCTCCCCCCCTCTCCTCTCTCCCTCTCCCTTCTCTCCTCTCTCTCTCTCTCTCCCTCTCTCTCCTCCCTCCTCTCCCTCTCTTTCCCTCTCCCCTTCTCCCTTCTCTCCCCCCCTCTCTCTCTCTCCCCCTCCCTCTCTCCCTTTCTCTCTCCCTCTCTCTCCTCCCTCCCCCCTCTCTTCTCTCTCCTCTCCTCTCTCTCTTCCTCTCTCCCCCTCTCTCCCTCCTCTCTCTCTCTCTCCTCTCTCCCCTTCTCTCTCTCCTCTCTTCCTCCCTCTCTCTCTCCATAGCACCACCCCCTCTCCCCTGGCCTTAGTCAGAGCAGCTACTGCACTGCATCACAAGGTGGCGCGTCGCTGCAGTTTAGCTGCTGCTTCAGTCTCCAGACGTGTTCCCCACCAGTTATTTTATGTTGCACTTGGGTTGACTTCTTCCTCTTCTCCTTCCACCACTTCCACTCCCCCGGCCCTCCAGTCTTTCTCTATCTTCCTCATCATCATCTGCTGTCACCGTCTCTACAGGGCTCGCACAGAGCCACTTTCGTCACAAGCTCCACATCTGCACCCGCCACACACAACACACACACACACACACACACACACACACACACACACACACACACACACACACACACACACACACACACACACACACACTACAACACACACACAACACACACTACAACACACACAACACACACACAAACCACACACACAAACACACACACACACACACACAACACTCAACACACACACACAACAAAAACACACACACACACACACACACACACACACCACACACACACAAACACACACTTTCAAACACACACACATACACAAACACATGCACACTTTCAACACACACACACACACATACACAAACACAGACACACACACACACACATGCACACACGCACACACACACACACAAATCAAAGGCTCTGTGTCCGCATGGGGCACAGGCTGGGCTGCTAATGTCCACCTACTCTCCTAGAAGACGCTGCATGTGGTCTCATCAAGAGAGCCCGCTTGGAGCAGAATAGCACGTCTTCACCGTTTACCATCAGGTCCTCAGGTTGAGCCAGCGGTTGGCTGGTATATGTAGGCTGGGTGGTGGTTGGTATGATGTCTTATGCTCCCACAGGGATCTATCGCTCCCCCCCCCAGAGCCACTGACAACACAGCAAATAGTACCCGAGCTGCGCTCATCATTTTGTTGCTCATGAAGTTGCTCTCCAACTTATTTGTATGCTTTGGATGTTCTCCGCCTGTTCTCTGAATAAAAGTGTCAACCTGCCAAGTGACTCAGTGCGAAGGGATTATATTCCAATTACAATGATTAACTGTCACCTTGTGTCAATACTATTTTGGAGCGTCAACAGAGTGTGTCTCTCACCTCAGCTACAGTTAACTAGAATAGTGATAACTTTAGAACGGTGTTGTTTTCGGAGAACGCCATGCTGCCGTCTGTATGTAACTATAGTCATTATGGTGCAGCCGTGATGGGTTTGTTTGGAGTTATTATTCTAATGGTATCCAGGTTCCATTATCCGATAATTCTACATCACGCCATGGATCTCTGTTCCTGACAGGCACGTCCTCCCCCTGCCCCCCCCCCCCCCCCACCACACTGTGACACGACACAACACACAACACACACACACACACACACACACACACACACACACACACTCACCACACACACACACACACACACACACACAGACACACACACACACACACACACACACACACACACACACACACACACACACACACACACACACTCACATACACATACACACACACACACACACACACACACACACACACACACACACACACCACACACACACATCACAGACACATCACACACACACATACACACAACACACACACACACGGTAGTGTTGTGTACATAGAACTGCAGAACACGGCTGCTGCAGGCATCGATATAAGTTTAAGTTTATAGTTTAAGTTAGCTTTTTTTTTTTTTTTTTTTTTTTTTTTTTTTTCTTTTTGGTTTTTTTTTCAGGGGTTATTTTTTTTTTTTTCTTTTTTTTTTTTTTTTTTTTTTTTTTTTTTTTTTTTTTTTTTTTTTTTTTTTTTTTTTTTTTTTTTCTTTTTTTTTTTTTTTTTTTTTTATTTTTTTTTTTTTTTTTTTTTTTTTTTTTTTTTTTTTTTTTTTTTTTTTTTTTTTTTTTTTTTTTTTTTTTTTTTTTTTTTTTTTTTTTTTTTTTTTTTTTTTTTTTTTTTTTCTTTTATTTTTTTTTTTTTTTTCTTTTTTTTTTTTTTTTTTTTTTTTTTTTTTTTTTTTTTTTTTTTTTTTTTTTTTTTTTTTTTTTTTTTTTGTTTGTTTTTACGGATGGATGTACTTTTATTCTTATTATCATTGTTTTGAGATGTATTTATTTCTCTTTCTTTCTTTTATCTTTTTTAACAACATACTCTAACGTGTTTATGGATGATTGGTATTTTTATATATGATGTTTTATGAGAATCTCTTTTCTAATTTCTCTTTTTATTCTTTTTTACAACTTATATTCTGGTATGGTATTGTTTTTTTTTTTTCTTTTTTTTTTTTTGTTTTTTTTTTTTTTCTTTTTTTTTTTTTTTTTTTTTTTTTTTTTTTTTTTTTTTTTTTTTTTATTTTTTGTTTTTTTTTTTTTGTTTTTTTTTTTTTTTTTTTTTTTTTTTTTTTTTTTCTTTTTTTTTTTTTTTCTTTTTCTTTTTTTGTTTATTCAGACTGCCTTCTGG
>PIJE02000640.1:180037-190037 GCA_002895965.2 Coryphaenoides rupestris | reverse complement strand
ATGACAGATAGACAGTTAGATAGAATGACAGACAGACAGACAGACAGGAAGATAGGTAGATAGATAGACAGAGACAGATAGATAGGTAGATAGATAGAGACGGATGGAGAGATGGATAGACAAAGAGACAGATACATAGATAGACAAATGAAGTGATGGATAGAGATAATGTTTGAGCAGCACAAGGCAGGTGGAGAGGTAATTAATATGAAATTGCAGGGGAGTGGGAGCTTTATTGTGTGTGTGTGTGTGTGTGTGTGTGTGTGTGTGTGTGTGTGTGTGTGTTGTGCTGCTGCTGCGTATCATGTGTGTGTGTGTGTGTGTGTGTGTGTGTGCCACCAGAGAACAATTTAAAGCTGCATTGTAAAAAAAAAAAAAAAGAGGAGAAATTGCTGACGAGCGTCCAAAGAGAAAACCGCTTATAGTCAGGAGGCGTGCGTGGACCTAGATACAGGACACGCTATATCGTATCCGTGTGTACAGCGTAGGGACACCTACACAAACATGTACAAACATACACACACCCTATCACTGTGAGAGCGGATCAATATCTGAGATCCGGTGTCTCATCGTTTTTATCGTTATACTGTAGACGTTGGCGTGTTGTATGTGTTACGCATTGGAAAACGATAAAGTACTCGCAAAACAAAAAGATCATCAACTTCGACGTATAAAATGCGCTTGAACATTTCTTTTTGGACCAATATGTTTCGGTCAATATGGCCCAGCAGCTCGAATTATTATAATCTGTCCTCTCATCAAAATGGAAAAGGTTGGCGAGCTGACTCAGATGGCTCTCCGCTCGGATCCAACGATCAGACGCGAGCCAAGCCTGCAGTGCCGCCGCTGCAGCAGGAGGCCAGACTTCACCTGCACGCCGTCACACACAAAAGGTCCCTCGCTAATGCCTTTTAATTAGATCCGCAAATAAGCAGGTTATAATAAGACTTCGTGGGCCCACAACACACAAAGGTTTATCCGCCCAGTCTGACTCCAAAGGTTGTTTTAAAGGTCGTATTTTACACCGAGAAATATGCTGGTGGATTTGAAATGTTTTTGGGAGAGAGTGCAGTGAAATATGATGTTATGCAAGAGATGGTATGGAGTGCTTTAAGATTCAAGAAACGTCATTGTCTATCAGAGACCGAACATTGTCTTGGGTTCGGGACTCACGACAACTTAAAAACATACATCAACGAAAATAAAACAGAAGCAATTCCATCAATAAATCACGGCAGGTGTGCAATGCTGCATTAAAAACAGCGGTAACACTCTATTTGGCCTTTGATAGATACCGTGGGTATACAGTGGGAATGAATGAAAGAGATGTTGTAGGTTCCTTTTGGCCAGAGGTGCTCTGAAACGGTTTCCTGGTGGGAGTAGTAGATGAGCAGAGTGCTGGAGTGAAGGATCCCTCGTGATGAAGCCTGCATGACTGTCAAGGTCTGAGTCAGTTGGCTTCGAGGGGAGCCCGTGATTTTGGTTGCATGCTGATGGTTCTTTTCTTTTTTTGCTTTTCTCCGTGGCAACGTTGTACCACGATGCTATGTTGAGTCTGTGGCTGCTGTTAAAATGGCCGGTCTGATATTCTTTCACTTGCTTTGCTGTGATTTTCCTATTTCTAAAAGTGTGGTAGCACATGTGGATGTGTCCATGGACATGAACACACACACACACACACACACACACACACACACACACACACACTTGTGTCTGTTATTTCGTAAGATACTGTTTCATAAGATATATTTGGTTTGTTCCAGATCTTTGACGGAATTTAAATGATCTTTGTACTCTTTTGACATACGTCTGAATTTGAGACACGTTGAAATATTGCAAATGATTTGCCTCCTTTTGTGGTTGGAAACGCTGGCTGCTGAGCGGCAGGGCGGCTGTCTGAGGCGTCTAAAAGACAGAAACACATCACTCATATGATAAGATGATTCCTGGACGCACACCGGGACGCCTACCGACGGACCAGGAAGCTCATTTATTTCCTTCGTTCGACACCACCAAGTCCCACACCTCTCCGAATCCGAATGAGTGCAAAGATTGCTCACCGTAACCATGGCAACATTCCGCTCCCACAGGCTATGTTCTCCTCCTATAGTTAGCAGACATTTTGGTTCACTTCATTTTACAAATGGTGACACGCATCAGCAGCAGGATGCGTGCGTCTGTCTGGAGGGCAGCAAGCCATCAATACTGCCAGCCTCAGGCTCTGGTCCTTCCTCTTGTCCTCTTTACACCCACGCTGTTCAATTCATTTTGCCTTAATGACCATTCACCTTTCACCCTCCCTGTCCTAATGCAAAACATCAAGAAACATCAACAGAAATATATCGTTTACAGATCATATAACAGATAAATGAATCATTTTGTTTATCTTTCATGAATCTTTTTTTTTTTTTTACATCTTTAGCATAGCATTGAATGCTAGCAGGAACATGTATGACCCACCCATGGGACTCCATACCACTCATAGTTTGCTCTTCATCTGCCCACCAGAGCATCCCTATGTGGGACGGACAGACGGTTCCCCAGGGTTCAGCCACGTGCCATCGTGTGCCCTTATCGGAGAACGACGATGCAGCTCTGTGTGTGTTCTGTACTCTGCTCTCTGAACAACTCACGCATTCTGCATGCATTCATCCGGTCCTGGCACCACCGCCACCACCACCACCTCTACCTCCCCTCTGCACCCCACCTCCTCCTCCACTTCCTCCTCCACCTCCCCTCTGAGGGTCCTCCAAACCCCCTTCTATCTCCCCTCTGTACCTCATCCACCTCCTCCTCTTCTACCCCCCCCCCCACCCTCTACACCTCCTCCTCCACCTCCCCTCTATACCTCAAACCACCACCTCCTCTACCACCCCTATACACCCCACCTCCTACTCCACCTCCTCCTCCACCTCCCCTGTGTACCTCCTCCTCTACCACTCCTCTACACCCCACCTCCTACTACACCTCCTCCTCTACCTCCCCTCTATACCTCCTCCTCAACCTCCTCTTCTAACCCCCCTCTACACCCCACCTCCTCCTCCACCTCCCCTCTATACCTCAACCACCACCTCCTCTACCACCCCTATACACCCCACCTCCTACTCCACCTCCTCCTCCACCTCCCCTCTATACCTCATCCACCCCCTCCTCTACCTCCCCTCTCTCCACCTCACCTCTTCATCCACCTCCCCTCTATACCTCCTCCTCCTCCTCCCCCTCCAGTGCTCTGACCTGGAAGTAAATGTTTTCCAGCAGCCCTAATCCAGCCGCTATCCATTCATCATTATTTAAACTGTCTGTGCCGTCCGCTACCGCTATTGTCCGCGGAAGGTTCCTGAAGGTGGTTCTTATCGGAAAAGTCTCATTATTCTGCAGCCGCGCATTAAGCAATTACAAATGTGATGTGTGTGTTCTCCTTGCCAGCCCTTATACCTCCGAACCACCCACGAACCGTACACCGCCGCTCCCCACGGCTCCCCCCCAACCAATTACCTTTTATTATAGTGTCGGTGACCAGGCTATTTTTTTTAATTAGAAGCACACTCTCTCCACAGCGCCACGGCCGGAGGCGGTGCGGAGCCTCTCACAGCAACAGAATAAGTCTCTCTGTCTTTCTTATGGACGTCCTATACACACACACACACACACGCACACACACACACACACGCATGCATGCACACACACACTCACACACACACACACACACACACGCACACACACACACACACACACACACACACACACACACACGCATGCATGCACGCAGACGCATGCACGCACATAAACACACACACATGTACACACAAGGTACACACAAACACATACACTCTCTCACACACACACACACACACACACACACACACACACACACATCCATCCCAATAATAATGTTTTCCATGAAGCTGCTCCCACTGCTGCTAACGTTTGGCACGCTGACCGACCTTGTCAAGCTATTCCTTACTTACTTCATAAATATATATTAGTTGCAATATTATTAGTCTTCAAATGCCACATACTGCAATGTTTTCCCAATAACAAGGGCACACTTTTGCAAATGTCTAGAGTTGAATTAATAAGTCTTTTTCTTTTACCAGCCAGTATCATTGTAATCATAACACGTATTGCACACGGCACACTCCTTCTGTCCTTGTTGACTTTCCACCTCCTTCACGAGACATATGGAGCCGTCCCGACACCACGGCGCTGGGAATCCACTCGCGTTCTGACAGCAACACGGTCGCAGTGCTTACACAGAGGTACAGTTGGGATTACAGAAATCCTTCTGATTGTGTGCGGACTTTGCCTCACAGTGTGGAGCGTCCGGAAGAACTCTGATATGCTCTCTCGATGTCCGCGATGGCGTTGCTTTGACGGCATCTCTGCACGCATTTTTTCCTTACAGCCCTTGAGCTCAGAAGCTAACTGTCGTCTTTAAATGGTCCATATTGGTGTCAGTGCGATCCATTACAAGCTGTTTCCAAATTGTCAAACAGACTAAAATTGTCATGATGACACAGTGACATTTACTTGTTGGTACAGTCCACTGGGTAGGCTGGTCGACCGATCTATGCATCATACAACTGGGTGGACACTACCACTTGTGATGTCACTATATGTCACAATCACAATTTTAGTCACATGACAATTTTGAAGCTTGTCATGGCTAATCACACTCTCGTAAATATCGTCGTCTCGTAAATATGAATGCTGGAAAACAGCTCTATTCTTATCTTCAGGTACCACAGTGATATATTGCTGCCTCTCCTTCAACAAATGTACTCTTTGTAAGTCGCTTTGGATAAAAGCGTCTGCCAAATGCCCTAAATGTAAATGTAAATGTAATCACACTCACACCTGGTGGTAAAATAGCGGCCCTTTGACACTGATGGGCACCATATTTCTTCACAACCTCAATCATCTCATTGATTTATTGACAACAGTGTTCATAAATTGTTTGTGTGTTTTTTCCTCTTCCGTGATTTACTCCCTCCTCAACAGCTGTGGAGTGTATTTACATTCATAGTACGCTCCAGTGTGTGAATTATACTCTGACATTCAAGCGGAGGTCTCCAATTTGTCAATTTATACCCATAAATGTGACGTGTCACCGCTGGGGAACACCGGAAACTTTCAGACAATAAACCACAGACACCATGCGAGGGTGTAGCAGAACCTGACACCCAGATGGTTGGCGACACAGAACCATCTGGGAAGTCATCCTTTGAAACTGTTTGCAGACACGTTCAAAACCCAACCAAACTTTTTATGCAGTATACTTACGATATATTTTGCATTGATCTGCCTGTTATACAACCTAATATTAATCTGTGATACTTCTGAGATGGTACGAATGCATGCACATGAATATTTGGAAATATTTTGAGATTTACATTTGATGATATTTTCATGTCATCAAATGTTGTATCACAAAAACTGCATATAGGGAAAAATTGTATGTTGTACTAAGGAGGCGGTTAAATTTTTACTACAAATGCAATATTCTGACACAGAACAAAACATGCATCTTGAAAAATATCAAATATACATTGTAATGGACCTTTCCACACTGTCAGTCACGCGGAGAATAATAACCAATAAGATTGCCTGATTTCTTAAGACCACGCCCCTTGCAACAGAGCCGCCATGATGTCCCACAAACAAAGCTTGTCCCGCGTTGTGTTCATAGATTAGACTACAGCTACATTTAGTTAGAACAACATGGTTCTTAGATGCGCTTGGGGAACGTGCAATAATGACCACAGATATCCAGAGAGATTACAGGGAGCGCGTTTCATCCAGATTTGGAGTATCCATGCAGTCTGCAGGACTTGTTTTTAATACATGGATAGAGCTTATGGATTTTAAATTTGGTGGCCTCTATGAGGCCAACTACATATGGCCTCATAGAGACATTATTATTAAAAACATGCCTGAAGATAATTTCCTTCTACTTTAGTCATTATTGATGGTACTGAATAAGACCCAGGTGCCATCTGCACTGGCTTTACAGAGTCAGCTTTATAGTGACTATAAGTCAAGCACAACCCTCAAAGCATTGATTGGATGTGGCAAAGCTTGGGGGGCTGTACAGAGCGGGGTTCCCTTCCTCATGTGATGCCCCCCCACTGCCACCGACATTCACTAATTACACATCTCTCTATGTCTCAGTCTCTCTCTCTCGATGTCTCTCTCTCTCTCGCCGCCTCTCTCTCTCTCTCTCGCTGTGTCTCTCTCTCTCTCTCTCTCTCTCTCTCTAATACATAATGTGGTTTGATCAGGGCTTTGGCAGTGAGGGTCTGCGCTGGCCTTCTCTCCATGGGGTAGGACTCTAACCTGTCTGCTTCGCTCAAACACCTCACATACACACATGCATGCATGCAAGCACACACACACACACACACACACACACACACACACACACACACACACACACACACACACACACACACACACACACACACACACACACACACACACACACACACACACACACACACACACACATGCAATCTCTCTATACTTGACACTGACTGTAGTTTGATAGAAAGAATACTGATGCTGGAAGATGGAGCCAAGATGAGGAGCAGGAGAGAATGGAAAGGAGTTATTATAATGTGTTATTCTCAGGAAACTATTTACCCTTTTATTGAACTTTCACGCACATTATCCTCAATGTTTATGCTCCATATTGGAGTTGCATATTTTAAACGAGCAGTGTTGTCAGATGCATACCTGTCTCGGCTAAACATGCTGGTTTGTGTGTGTGTCTGTATGAGAGTGAGCCCATGGTTAGACTGCTATAGAATATATTATGAACAAAAACCGAAAACCACTTAAAACACATGTGCACGCACACACACACACACACACACACACACACACACACACACACACACACACACACACACACACACACACACACACACACACACACACACACCACACACACACACACACACACACACACACACACACACACAAACACACCCACATATTGAACGCAATCATTTCAAAGTCAAAGTTAAAGATTCAAGATTCAAGAAGTCACATACACAAAGAGGATGTGCGGTGAAATGAAAAAGTGGCGATGCCCACCGGAATGTGCAACAGAACAATCCAAATATCACGATTGAATTGGAGGGTTCAGAATCAGAATATCCACACTAAGTTTTTTCTTTATTTGGAATGAGAAATATAAGCAAAATAAGCATATAAACAGCAAGGCATATAAACAAGTAGGCATATAAACAGCAAGGCATATAAACAAGTAGGCATATAAACAGCAAGGCAATATAAAAACCAAAAATAACAATGAAAACATTTAGAATGTGCCTACAGTGCATTCAGCCGAACGCACTACCCTCTGCAGAGCCCTCCTGTCCTGAGAGGAGCTGTTGCCGAAACAGGCAGTGATGCATCTGGGATGCTCTCCACCGCACCAGCGCAGGAGGTCTGCAGAGTGTCAATGTGTGTCAGATCCTAGTCAGATCCTCTGTGATGTGGACTCCCAGGTAACTGAAGCTGCTCACCCTCTCCACAGCAGTCCCATTAATCCTCAGTGGTGTTTAAGTCATCTGATGTTGTTGTTGTGTCCTCCTAAAGTCCACAATCGACTTCTTAGTTTTTGAGACATTCAGCATGAGGCTGTTGTCTTGGCACCATAGTGACAGGTTAACAACTTCCTCTAGGTCGGCCTTCTCATTGTTACTGGAGATCAGGTCCACCACCACGGTGTCATCCGCAAACTTGACAATGCTGTTGGAGCTGGACCTGGCCACACAGCGATGTGTGTACAGGGAGTACAGTAGGGGGCTGAGGACGCAACCCTGGGGGGATCCTGTGTTCAGAGTGAGGGGTGGAGTCTGGAGGTGTGTCTGCCCACCCTGATGACCTGGGGCCTGGCGGTCAGGAAGTCTAGGATCCAGGGGCACAGGGGGGTGTTCAGACCCAGCTCAATCAGCTTGCCAGCCAGTCTGCTGGGAAGTCTGGTGTTGAAAGCAGAGCTAATGTCAATAAACAGCATTCTCAACCGTGCATAGAATGAGTTGGGATCGTCCACTATGGATACGCCAGCACTCACAGTTGAGGGGGTTCTGCCCCGGTAATCCTTGATAGTCCGTAGCCCTTGCCATAGGCGTCTGGTGTCGCACTGCTCCATCTGCATCTCCACTCTGTCTCTATATCACCTCTTTGCGTCCTTCATCAGTCAATGTAGTCCCTAGCATGCCGCTTTGTATTTGTCCATGTTACCGGATACGTAGGCACGATACGTAGGCACCGTAGGCACCGTAGGCACCGTAGGCAGCAGTACGGGCGTCCAGAGCGTCACAGATGGATCTATCGACCCAAGGTTTTTTGGTTAGGAAAGGATCTCACTTTAAACCTTTTGGATGATGGTGTCCGCTCACGTTGCTATGAAGCTCATCACCAAATCTTTGGTGATGTAGTGCTGCTGTCACTGGAACTGGATCGGAACATGCCCTAGTCGACGTTGCTCATGGCATCCCAAAAGATCTGCATCAATTTCGTCGGACCACCACTTTACTTCCCTCATCAACTACCGCCTCCTGTACTATCCTGGTTTATATACTCTGTTTATAGGAAAATGGCAGCATGGCCTGACTTGCTGAAAGGGGGAGAGAGGCAGTCTTGTAGCCTCTCTTGAATGGCGTATACTGCAGCAGTGGTACAAAGTTCTTTCTCCCCTGATAGCACACGTAATGTGCTGATGGAAAGTTCGGTATGACTTTCTTGAGCTTGGCCCCATTAAAGACCCCTGCCACCACCACAGCCGTGTCAGGATGTTGGGTCCGGTGCCAACAGAGCACATAATCTTGTTTTTTGTTGTTCAAAATCTTGCTCTCATCCGTTCTCCTCTCTCTCGCTCTTAAAAGAACTATCTGAAGGACATTTTCTATGCATAAACCACTTTAATGCCAATATAACATGATGTCATTTAACTTAATAAATGAGACCTCTGTTGCGTAGAACAGCCTGTGGGATGATTTCTATTATATTAGAATGGGGTCAGTTTTACCAGGAAAAAGGAAGGAAGTGACGTGTAGGTGCGGACAATGGCAAAAAATGTCTGCTCTGTCATAACGTTCTGTTTTTAGCTTTTTACCAATGTTTATTCATGATTATAACCAACATTAGTGTATGATTGTTATTGTCTCAATCCACGGCAGCTTGCACTGCAGTGCTCTGAATGCCCAAAGCTCCAGCAGGCTGCAGTTCACTTACTGGCCAAAGTAGCCAGTAATGAGCAGGAATTTGTGATTCTTCCATAAAGTACCTTTGTCACGATCTCGACCGTGTCTCCCGGCTCACTGTGTTGGTGGCCGTGGCTCCGGACTCCGGTGCCGCCCCCAGCGTCATTAGCGGCACCTGCGCTGCGCTCACACCTGCCATCGATTCACAATTAATCTCTGTATAAGAACCCCGGCTTTCCACCCACTCGTCGTCGGATCATTGTTGTTAATCCTACCTGTGGTAGTCCGTATTGTGTTAGTCCGGATCGTTATTTCAGCCCGTATGGATCGGTAACCCGTCTCCAGCCAGCCTGTCCCTCACCTGCCTGCCTGCCTGCATGTCTCACGTAAATAAATAGTCCTTTTGTTCCTATACTCCGAGTCTGGGTCTTGCGTTTGGGGTCCCCCACCTGTACATCGTGACAACCTTTGATAACTGGTACATTACCCACAGCAACTTTAACAATTATGGTTGGAAGCGAAGCAAGATGACCATCACTGGCCAATCCAATCAAAGACCACAAGACAGACTGTGAATCAAACTCTCTGAACTCTCTGACTCAAGAGAGTTGAAAGGGACAGAAACAACTGTCATGAATATATGACCAGACCTAACCCTGGCCAAGGGTAGATGGTGCACGTGTCAGTATGTTGTCTGACCTTTTGTCCACCGCGATTTAACCTTGTTGCCATGCCTACCGATGACATACCGACCTATAGTATGGCTAGGAGGGAAGGCACAATTC
>PIJE02000640.1:107500-166434 GCA_002895965.2 Coryphaenoides rupestris | reverse complement strand
CTCCCAGATGTCTCCTTGAAAACGCAAATATATTAAGCTCAAAGCACCGCAGAAGAATATTTAGCTAATAAGTCAGCTAATTCAATAAAAGACCAACAAAGTTTCAGCTGAAAGTAACTAATATCTAATCATTGTGGTGGAATAAACCACTGCAGGGTGTCCAGTTACTGGAGATGAATCTACTTTGGCGGTGGTAAGAACCGCCCCAATAACTGGACACCCCCCGTTGTGGTTTATTCCTTACTTAATGGTGTCATGTTCTTAGATTTTGGTGTGTGTGTGTGTGTGTGTGTGTGTGTGTGTGTGTGCATTGCTAACTGGATTAAGCCGACCCGATTGCAAATCGATATGTCGGCCGTTCCTGACGTTGACAGATCCATAACGCGAGGCAACGATCATGTCAGGCGACACGGAGCCTCACCTGCGGTGTCACAGCTGTTCCAGATCTAACAATCAGCCGTGAAGCATCAGAAGGACCGTCAGCACGTGTCTCACGCTGTTTACCATCTGCGGAGATATTGTCATCGCAGGTGAGAAACAAACAAACATAATGGGAAAAGAAGGGGGAAGGCGTGACATGAGGAAAATGGCAGCCGTACTGTAATTGCCGGTTTCGCATCACTGATGATGTGATTTGAGACAGGAGGCGATTTCTGAAGGAAATAAACGGAGATATGTATCCGGAGTCCGACCGCGCACGGCGGGACGCGCACAGCCGAAGAGCAGCTTTTTCGACGCCAAATTACACAGCCGGCTGCGTTGATAAAGCACAGCGAGGAAGCGGTAATGTGATAATTTCTGTTTATGCCGCCATTGTTATAAAGACGCCTCGCTTGGCCTTTCAGCTCCAGCATCCCTAATCTAATTTGTGATCATGACTGTGGAACTCACAGAGACAGAGAGACGCTCTGACTGAGCGCTGTAAAGGAAGTCGTGTCTGGCAGCGATGAGCATTGTGTTGTCGATGCAAAGATGCCAGAAAGATTCACACACACACACACACACACACACACACAAACACACTCCCGCACACATGTTCTCACACATACACACATACACACACACACACACACACACATGGCAAGCACAGCAACAGTTGGAACAGTTTGCATGTGTATGAGGACATTGTATCTTGCTGAGGAATTAGTTGTGTCACTACTGGTTCAGCGTCTTGTCCTAACGCAATGTAAATAATGCATTCACTTCATGTAATGAAGGCACAATGAACACGATTCCCTGCAACGGTACAATTGTGTCATCTTCTACCAAACACAGACTCATGGAGCACACAGGACAAACACATACACGTGTACAAAGAAAGCAGCACACAGCAATAAGCATGTATATTAGAAGATAAAGATCAAGACCCCATAGAGAGAGAGAGAGAGAGAGAGAGAGAGAGAGAGAGAAAATGGAAAATGGAAAATGGAAAAGAGGAAGGCTTTTTTTAAAAAATCTGGTAATGTTGGATTACTCCTTTTGAACCTTACCCTTAATGGAGTATTATGTGTTTCCAAATGGCCTGAAAGCTTCACCCAGGACATTTGGTGAGGTAGGATCTGCTGGCTTTATTTCCTTTCATTTCTCTGAATCAATTGCTGACCCCAGTAAAGCTAAAGCGGTTGTCTATAGCTTTATTCTAATAGGACCAGTGTTTGATCTTGTTTAATATTCTGGACCAATTGTACATTTATCTTCTCACAAAAACGGATTTTCTCAATTGAAATATGAAATGAGCTAAGGGAATCTAGGTCCATGTTTACTTATTTCATACAGTTTTTTTCTTAGATACATTTTCAGTATACAAATGTCAATCTTTTTTGAAGATAGCATGGTGCATTTGAGTACATTGCAAAGATGTTTTACTTCTATGATGTTTGGTTCTTATTTTGAAACTCTTCATGTGATATGCACTCTAAAAACGGTGTGTGTGTGTGTGTGTGTGTGTACACACAGTAGTGCAGAATAAATGTGCCACGCTACACACGGAAATGGTAAATGGCTTGCATTTGCTGTTATTTTCAACCATGCAAGGCAACAGCCAGCTTATCGGGAGCAATTGGGGTTATGTGTCTTGCACAGGGACACCTGCACACTTGGCTAGTGGGAGCCGGGGATTGAACCAGCAACCTTCCAGACAACCGCTCTACATCCTGAGCTGCTGCAAACAGTCAGAATGTCTTTACTCACGTCTGTCCCATCACGTTAAAGGAGCAGTGTGTAGGATTTAGAAGGATCTATTGGCAGAAATGGAATATAACAATAGCCCAGAATGGACAAACCAACACTGTTAGCAATAAAACATGAGCATAATGCCAAGCAAATAACAATACTATTCTCTGTCTTACATGTTAGCTATGACCTATAGTTTTACAGACTGAATAACTAACTTACAGTTCCAAATCTATCCGTGTACAGGAACCTCATCACTTGACAGATTCTGGCGAGTTGGTGGTCATAGATGATGACATCATTGAAAGTAGCTACTGACACCTGAAGGCCACCGTAGTTCTTCTGCGAGCGTAGAAAAGGGGAGGGGCTGAGGAGAGGGGTATTCTGTTGGTTGCAATCTGCAACCTCACCACTAGATGCCACTAAATCCCACACACTGCACCTTTAATCATGGATGGGCTATTGTAGCGTCTACTGAGTGCGCCATCAACTTTCTCATTGGGTTGGACAGCGGCGCCATAATAATCAATGGAAGGTGCTCACTGTATGCAATGTGTCTGATGCAGGGGTGGGTAGAGTAGGCAAATATATGGACATTGCTAGGGGGGGGGACACTCTTATTAAAGGCATTAGCATTAACACAGCAGACACGCTCACTGCTCTGTGTCAACTCGGCTCGGTGTCAACACCTCTGATGTATTGACACAACCGGAACAGACCTGTGTTCAGTGTTCACGACCGTACTGCTGCGCTGTGGGCTGTTAATTGTCTGTAAATATTAGCTGCTAGCACCATTTGAAAGCCGTACTCCCACTGTTGCTTCAGAGGGCAGATAACACAGTGCCACTTGACCACCTGCCTCTCAAGGGAATGTGCATGAATGCATAAAACGTACATGAAAGTAGGGCGAAGAATGTATCCAAATATAACGGAGTAAAAGTGAAAAGTATGCTGCATTAAAACTACTCTTACAAGTACGATGCATTCGTTTAGTTACTGAAGTAAATGTAACATGTTACTACCCACCTCTGGTCTGATGGCTCGGTCCAAATAAAAATAAAAAATCGCCACATTTTCCAATTCCCAACGTGGGGACGCTCGTGTCAACTCACCACTTTCACTTCAAAAACGATGACGTCATTCTTTGTACATCGATTGCTTTCAAAGTGCAGAGAAACCGTGGTGACACGACGCAGCACTTTCACCAGAGCCCTGGGGTCAGGCTCCACCCACATCTGCATGTCACTGATAGCGTTGTGTTGCGTGGTGAAGAGAAATCTTGGCACCCTGGGGTACTGGAACCCATTTAGCATCAATTAGCATCTGAGGCAGTGTGTGCATTTCTTGACGGGAGGCTGTTTCAGTTTCAGATTCTCTGCTTTTCAGACGAAAGAGAAAGTTGATATATATTCTGCTGAAACATGTCACCGGCATCTAACAGAATGTAATAAAAAACAAAAAGCTGGTTCACAGTGCCACACAGCAACTTTTTTCTGCTGACTATGTTCCCGTCGGCCTGCTGCTTCTGCGGTACTGTGTGAACGGTTGGCATGACGACGAGGTTATCAAAGACGCCGTCTTGCGAAGCGCTTGCAGCTTTGTCCTCTTTCCTGTCATCACCGTGGCTAATTGCGGTCCTCTCTCCCGTGAATCCCCCTTATCGGCAACGTGCGCAGTGACAAGCACAATGTTCTTCTATACCCCCCACCCCCAAAATCTTCCCACTCCGTCAGGGGAAGTGATGCTCCCCGGCTGGGTGTGTTGTCTCGTTACGTGTCTGCTGCTGCCGCCACGTTCCACCATGACTCTTCCTTCGCACATCTGCTCTGCAGCAGTTACATCAGCACTTTTCCACGCTCGTCTTCGACTCTCTCTCTCTCTCTCTCGTTTCACTCGGTCATGGTCGCGTATGGGCTTGGGCTTGGTGGGACCGTAATGCGGAGTGACTGGAGTAGGTCATGTAAAATAAAAATCCGACAGTCAGCGATACGAGAGGAAGGCTAATTGGCGCAGGCTAAAAAAGCTAGCTAATGGGAAACGCGTAGAGACCAGCGTCTTCAGTGTATTGCTGAAGCACGACAGGAGACGGGAGCTGCCGGGTGACAGGCTGGTTGGAACAACACAGTGCAGCCGTGACACTTATCCAACGGCTGTGGTTTATGTGACATGTGACTTTGGTTGCCATCCACTGTGGCTTTTGAGCCTTGTTTTGATTGTCAAAGTTTCGCTTTACAATTTTCACTTTTATTTGAGGCCCATGGCTTTCTTTTTCTTTTTATATGTGATGGTGTAATAACAACACACACAGGTCACGCACCCACAGTAACCCACCCAGCACCAATAATAGGCCCACTCCTAGAAGCGTTATCTACTTTAATGATCTCTTCTCAAGTTTCTTTTCTTTTCCCAATGGGATGTCGGTTGGGTTTTTCCTTGACAGTTTGTTGTGTCTGCGCGAGGAGTTGTCGTCCATCATGTGAATGTGGGAATGGGAAGCCATTTTAGACTTCAAGTGTGATAAAGGGCTACTAGAAATGAACACAACAGAATGACAACAGCAGAATGTCCGGGGACACATTAAAAAATAAATATAATAATAATAAATAAAAACAATTAACCCACATGTATTTATTTATGTATGTATGTTTGTGGTTTTATTTAATAAAAGCAAAAGGCAACTTTATTATAATCTAATCAAACCTCACTGAAATGATTATGGCGGCATTTTTTTATCCCAGGGGAATTAATTATCCAACATATAACGGGGGCTTCTACTGACGTCTTAAAGTTACTTGACTGGCTAGCCAGCAGCTCAAACACCTTTGGGTTAGGTGACGGCTTGGGTTATAAAAATCCAAACGAAACCTTTGAGAAACGGCACAATAATTGATTCAGAAAATCACAGAAAAACACTGTCAGAGATAGGTACTGTTTCCAGAATTGCACATTTCAGATGAATGAATAATGTGTTGAATATAAACATGTTCTTTAAAGCATACACTCGTCTTGCTCAAGCACTTTGACTCCACTTCCAGACATTGACCAGGGCATCCTCCATTTGTAGCTGTGTAACTTTTGACAAGAGACATCTTCTGCCATGTAATGAGACTGTGTCCCACCTGGGCTGTCACTGAAGAACAGAGCAGCGTGGCCAACTCTGTCAAACATAACAAAAAAGGGCGGTGGGATTGGGACAGCCTGTTGTAACGCCTGTGTGTCGGATTTGTCTGCAGCCGGCAGTCTGTCATTGGGCCAAGACAAAATGGAGTCTTTTTGGAGCTAATATTGTCACGCAGGACCAGGTCAAGCATGGGTAGACAGGTGTCGCCACCCGTCCCCTCATGAATAATGGAGAGGGACAGACGTGACGGAGAGCCCCAGAATATTTCACCAAGAGCTCAACATGGGAAGCCAAATGTTAATAAAGGAAATTAGCATGAGAAAAAGAAGATTTGATCTCTTGCTAGCTGGAGATTTTGGGGGATAGAATGTCTGTCTGTCTAATATGAAAGGGAACACACACACACACACACACACACACACACAACACACACAGGGTGTGCACACGTGTGCATGAACCATTACTGGAGGTAGCCTTGCCCAGTCCGTCGTGTGCTAATGATGGTAGCGTGTCTGATTAGATGTGCGCTACACGCTCTGCTCAGCCAGGTGGTTTGGTCCCCATGGTAGCCCCCCCCCCCCCCCGCCCCCCCCCCCCCCCCCCCCGCCCTTGTAGCTTTGAAGCTAAGCTAATATCAACATCACTCCTGCAGTTCGCTGATAAGACCCTGCAGGCGGTGCTGCCTATCCAGCCTATTCTGCCCATTAGCATTGCAATATCATCACATTCACACACTCCACCGTTACAAATGGAAATAAAACCGCAATCATTTGACTTAGTTCCACAAAAATCAAAGTAGTTGTGTAGCACAAAGGAAGACGTGCCAGTTAGATACACAGATAAGTAAGAGACCCAGCGATGCACTTCAAGCAACAAGGACATCGGGAATCTAGCTGAGAGGTTTTGAATATGGTCCGTAAATTAATTAACGTGGCCGGGGAAATAACTGGTTCTGCAGAAATGTAATGAAGAAATGCAGAAAAATGCACCAAACTTTTTTTTGTTTAGCAAATGGGTTTCCTCCACCACTCTGCAGGATCGCATCAGCATAACACATCCAAGGCCCCTTTCATCTGCATTCATAAAGCGAGGCCACTCTGGCCATGTTTAACATCCACTGCAACTCGGTTTCAAACCATTGATCAAACCAAAGGGCCGACAACGGTAACAAGAAAAGAAGGCCAATTAGGACTTGGTCTGCGCTTATGTCTTTTACCCAAGTCACCAATTACACTGCGGGCCTCCGCCAGCAGCCCCGCCTCAATTATCCCCCAGTATTGTCCTGCCCTCCCGGACGTTGAGCCATTGCTCTCGCTGTTTGGAAGAACTCCCCGGCCAAACGCCTCCAAGGCAATGGCTTCCCGAGTGTCAGGAAGCACATTTGCGACTTAAAAGGCGTTATTTGGGGAATTAGTTGACCCTTAGCACCATGGCCAGTAGCGTTAAACGGGGGGGACTCATACTTACTCACTGAGCAAATGGACAGATGGTTTCATCGGAATGAATGAGCTATCGGTCACTAATGAATGCAACATGGTTGGAGTCCTCGACCAGCTACGGTGGACAGGCCACCATTGCCGTGTGCATCAACAAACAAACATCAACTATTTTTGGGGGGGACATTACCAAAATTGTTCCTACATAGGTGGTTGCTTGTTCAGTCTGCGTAACACTACATTACACACGTATCCACACAAATAGGGCGTGCATGATTCAATCATTGGAAAGCATTTAAAATGATACAGAAATTCAATATATAACACCCGGTGAGGACAGAACATGTCTTTTGCTGGTGTACAGAATGTTCATCAATTTGTGGACAGCCGACATTAATAGGTTCAGAAAAGCACCACTTAAAATTCCTGTCCTGGTTTTTATTCATAGAAAATAGATTGCTTGACTTATCACTAGCTTCGGGATACAATGCTATTAGTTTCAGTTTTTTAAATTGTGCTTATGGTGCCATTTAGAAGTGGACTTGCAAATTACCATTTTGGTACAATGCACATAATGGCCTTTTGCCATGCGGAAACATTCAAAATCTCTGAGTCACACGCACACACACACACACACACACACACACACATGGGCACACTACCACACACACACACGCTCAAACACACACACACACACACACACACATATTGCATTAACATCTGGGAACTAACACAATACAAACTGACACATTACGCATCCTATGACACCCTCTTGGTCCTAATTGGGGGCCTGACAGATACAAGGCTCAGCAGAATTTCGCAGCGGCCCCCCATCACAGCATAATAATTGCTATTCCTTATATGGGATTTGCTGCAAGATACGCTCAAGGCTACTGCAAGTTCTGACGGACACGTGAACACACGCGCGCGCGCGCACACACACACACACTCAGCCACACACACATGCACACGCACACACACACACACAGCCACAAACACAGCCACACACTCAGCCACACACACACCACACACACACACACACTTTTTAAGGTAAGCTCAGGGGTGAGAGTGAGCTAAGCGAATCAGAGAGCTGCAGGTAAAGTGGTGAGAGAGATAGTGAAGTGAAGGGCTACACAAGATGGATGGCGTGTCATCACATCAATCAATCAGTAGCTGGGATCCAATCATAAGCCTCCGTCCCGGGGGTCTGGCGCTGGAGACTGTTGCGTCACGATCAGTGAAAACATTTATTTTGATAGAAGCCGCTTCATGTCATCACACAACCCGGGTACCGTGTGTGTGTCTGTGAGTCAGTTATGTCATTTTCACTTTTTAGAGTCACTGAAAATGCACAAGTTCATAGAATGTTTAAATACTTAAAATAAGATGATTTATCGGTCCATTGCTCATCTTCCATTTAGAGCTCTGAAAAATTAAGCCGAGTAGATGGCTCGTATGAAAATAGGAATTTTAATGAAACTAGAACTCATAACATACATGGGTGAAGTGTGGTAAAGTAAAGTAAGGTCTTTATTATTCTTTATTAATAATCTTCATTAATTAACAATTCATAATCTATTATTAATTTGTTGCACAGCCAGCAGTAATACAACAGACAACACACAAACATTTTACACCAAAGACACTAATCACATGACGCTACCCAAAAGGCCAATGGGAAGGGACAAATGACTTTCTTTTATCTGTTGGTCCTTCATCTTGGCAGATGATGTCTGCCACCGGATGGAAGCAACCTGAACAAAGTCAAAACAGGGTGACTGGGCTCAGCATGATTAACTGGGCTTCCTCTGTGAATCTGACTGTCTGCAGTTGAGGTCATTTAGATTTGTGCCTGCAATTTCACTGCACAATTCTCTCTAACCCAGTCCTGTTTTTCAAGGTAAGACAGCCAAACAAGCAAATAAAAGAGAAGGTTAAAAAAGACTCAATAAAACAAGAGTATATTTTACAATAATATTGCATCTAAAACCAGAGGAGACCACGTTCCAAGTCACATTTTCTACCCATAACACTAATTTATAAATAGCTGTCGTGTTACAGCTATTTAATGATACAATTATTCAGAATGGACATCACCCAAAGATTTAAGAATAACCCAGTCAAAGTGTTCTCATCTGAGCTATGACCCACCAGGACTCCCAGCCAATGAACATTCATTAAGTGTGTGACTGCATGATGAAACCGGGCCAGAAACGAAGCGCTCCTATTCAGCAGCCAATGTTTTGGGGGAAATCAAAACATTTAGTATATCTAAAATATTGACCGCACAAATTAAGAATTGAACAGTGAATTGAATAGTAATCTTATAGTAATCTCATTTTATTGTGATTGATATGATCGTATGCAAGTCTTTACAGCCAGATGATGGTTGTGTGATACTTAAAGGGTACACCATGATATCTGGAGATGAGCGTTTGCCTGTCTTACCCAGATTTAGATGAGTTGTTTCAGTCCAAAGTCATCACTGCACATCCAGACGGGGGGTGTACCAGGATAGCATTAGCGTTCCGTGAGAGCGGTACAGTAGCCTGGCTCTTGTTCCTGTGGGGGAGGACACTTTTAATTACTTTCCAACGAATGCCAATGTGTTCAGTATAGCTGCTCATTCAAAGCGAGTGGCAGTAACAACACAACGAGATTGTAGTTTGTCTACAAACACACAGGTAATTAGCACGATATTCCGCGCTCTGATTATTAGTCTACCCGTGATGTGAATTATATAATCAGTGATGCTAATAATCACATTAAGTCGCTGGGCCAATGTTCTCTTAATACAGGGGACTGCACATTGTTTCTGTCCTACCTGGCTTACTGGCCATCCGCAGACTTTATAATGAGAAGTGCCACAGCCGTCCGTCAGCTATTAGTGGATCGCTCTGTGAGACGATTTGTTCTGGTTGACTGCATCTTCCTCTGTATGGTTGACACTTTGGACGTTAGACCGCTGCTGGCTCTTTGCTGACCAATCAGGGCATCTCTTCCCCGGATTGGTTTAAGGAATCCATCTTGCTTGTCAATCACAACAGGTGTGTGAATGAAGGTGGGTTTAGCGCCAAAGTCCCGCCCTCCTCTGCTGTTTTTTCCGCTCTCTCTCTCAAATCTTACCTACAGCACCTTTTTACTTTTAATTTGTTTATATGGATTTTCTGATTGGTAACTCTCAGACCGTTTTACCGTGGGCTGGGCTCGTGCTTGGATGATTAATTTAACGCGGCTAAATAAAAACATTTCACAATATTTGATGACGGAGTGGAAGTGGACCACCTTAACTTATTCACCTGCAAACATTTTAGAGGGACCTGTGATCGGCTAAATGTGCTGGATGCACCATTTTGCCAATAAGAATGGTCTGATTAATGCCAACACTAAATATTTCTGTCCCATGCTACAGCCTTTGTCCCAGATTGCTGGTGGGAACAGCTGCATAATTAGTCTTCCTATAATAACTCTTCCTAATAAGTCTTCCAATTAAATATATTCCTACCAACACATAGATATATGGATGTATGAATAAATCAACGGTGGACTGCGATCCCACTGCTTTCTATGTAAACATCTGGCTCACTTGATGGATCGCTAGATGTGCTTACAGTAATGTACGTAATTGGTGTGTCGGTGAACGATGTTCAATTACGCCGTGTTTAATAGGCAACTGACAAGAAAAAAACTCTACTCTCTCTCTCTCTCTCCCCCTCTTCCACTTAATGAGTCCCATCTGCGGAGATTCTCCCTCTCGCCCGTCCTCTCGCCCGTCCCACGCCCTGACAGCCAGGCAGGCAGGTGAGAGGAAGGCAGCCGTGCTTGCATTGTAATTAAACAGTATTGATCTGCCCCTCCGCCCGGGTCCACCCCCACCCGCACCCCCCCACCACCACCACACAGGCACGGTTTCCAACAACACGAATGAAACACAAGTGAAACACGTCGGCACGAGATGAGCAATACATTGCAACGAAGAAAACCCTGGCCACACACACACACACACACACACACACACACACACACACACACACACACCACACACACACACACACACACCACACACACACACACACACACACACACACACACACACACACACACACACACACCCCAGCAGTCAGGAGAAGAAGAACAGTCTGGCCATCGATTGGCCAGGAGGCCCCAAGTCCGGAGTCATCTCTTGCAGTAGCTCCTTAATGTGTGAGAACAAATGGCAGGATCGATGCATGGATGAATTTGTTAGTTTTTTTTAATTTATGATCTCCTCCTCCTGCTCCCTCTAGGTTCACCCTCCAATCCACTGGAATTATTAATGGAGAACCCCCACCTCACCCATACACCCCACCACCACCACCACCACTACAGTGATGACAACCGAGTGCTGATTCCCATTAGCTCTGTCAGGCTGCACCCTGCCTACCTGACTGCAGCTACACCACCTTTTATAAGCACCTCTGGCCCAACCTCGATCCCCACAGAAATGGGCGCTGAGGGCTCCTTCGCCACCTCGTAAGAGCACCTGACCCGCGGGGTTAATCCCCGAATGCCACCCCGACGGCAGGAGATCCACACCGCCCCCACCTCGCTTCCCACTTTTCCCTCATCTGCTCTGTTTCTCAAAGTTAAACCCACTTGTAAGGGGGGGGGGCTGCTCCAGCGATGCAGAACATATTCCCCTCAAGTAATATGCACTAGAATAGAACAGGCGTTTGGCCAGAACCAAAATTACCCAGCCACGGCCCCGGAGAAGCGCCTGACATGCTGGCTCTGTGCTCTGTGTTTCATCAGCCTTACATCAGTCAGTGGTGCACTGGCTGGCTGGGGAGACCTCGCTCAGACCATGTCCATTATTTCACACATTTTACAACATACAACAGCAAAGTCATTTGACTTGGACTGAAATGTTATTCGATTGAAACTCAAAGGTTAGCTTCAGACATAGCAACGTATTGCCGAAGTGGTGTGATTCTGCATTAGCATATTTTTTTGGCCTTGGCAACTCGCAATGTTAAAGTCAGTGCGACGTGCCGCACGAAAAAGTGTGAGTCAAAAGACAAACATTTCCCTTTTTTGTTTGCTTTGTCTTTCCCCCGGTGTTTGAGACCAGCCAAATGGCGGTGGTTCAGGCCAGACAATGAACGTAATGTCTCTGAAACGCACATTATAGCCTTACGGCCCCACCAGCAGACTCCATTATGTGAGCTATCCTCTAGCTGCTAGAGTCTAGCACATCAGGCTGCATTTACAACAGCAACAAAAATCACCACGCCTGGAATCCATTTCATCCCAGAGACACAAAGACATGGAAAGATTTAACAGCTCTGAAGCCAATAAAAACAAACAAAAAATACAAAACCAGACAAGAAGCAACAAGGGAGCCACAGACGACGGACAAGAACCTTGTTTGGAGGGAGACATCATCCGAAGGTTCCTGTATGGGCTGTGACGTGCGGAGGTTACCCTGGCTGCGGCCGGCCTGGCTGGGCTCACGTGGGGCCGCGGCGGTGCAACAGCAAGATGGCTGCAGGCAGAGAGAGTCCGCCTGCGGCGCTGGGTCCTGCACCTGGAGGGATGCCTGCCCCTGCTCACCTTGCAGAGGACACCAGGACTCCATCCACCACCTACACCACCACCACCACCACCGGCACCATAACCACCACCAGCACCACCACCGCCGCCGCCACCACCAGAGTGTTGATGTCGCACCCAGGGGTAGGAAACAGACCAGAGTGCTTATTTTAGTTCGATAGCATTACTTGACACTTTACTCAAGTAATGCTATCGGGGATCTGTATACTCTGCTATGTACATACCGTATGTACGACAAAGCCAATTTTGTAGCTTTTACTTATATATATTCACCATGCCCCTGAAGGCAGGGGCTGTATTATGTAAGACTTTGGTATGTAAACGTACACTCAATGTTTGATGAGAGCTGCTGTAGGTAAGATTTGAGAGTTGCACAGAGGGAGCAAGATTGAGACAAAACTACTCCCCAGAAAAAGAGCCCCTCCCCTCATTCACCTGTGATACTGGGTGGGCAGACAATGGCGTGTGTGTGTGTGTGTGCATGATTGACAGGCAAGATGGGTGACCTGAACCAATCAGGAAAGAAACACCCTGATTGCTCAGAAATTAGCAAGGAGTGGTCTAAAATCTAAATGGTCTCATACAAGGGCAGACATAGTCAACCAGATAAGATGTTCTCACATTTCACACGGTAACATAGCATTTCTAAAATAATATACATGTAGCTCTTAAAGGTATTGTGTATGAATCATACAATCCTTTCCATGACTGAGATCAGGATGGTCTCACAAGGCAAGAGCTCACCCCTTGTCTGCCATACCTGCGTCTGGTCCCACCCCCCCCCCCCATCGTAATTGAAAATGTGGGTTAGCGTACACACTGATCAATAAGCCTTTATTGCAGTCGGCCATTAAATACATCCAGCACTATAATGGATGCACATTCACTTGAATATAAAGCGCATATAAATCATCAACATCAACGTTTTTATTTCCCCAATATTTTCACGCTTTAACTGTTAATGAATCATGAATCACCACGACATCGGGAGACTATTATATTGCAGTATGTTGCCAATGTAATACTTATCTTACAAGTATTAATGCTTGTAATACTTTGTTTGTGTATTTGCTAACACATTGGGGGCGGTGCCTTGAAACAACAGTCATAATGCAGTGCTATGAGGGGGAATGCTAGTTTCTCCATGCTCACATGAAGAACAAATGTGTCTCATTTATTAATTGAGCATGGAAGCTATTTTGTTGGTGTGTATATATTAAATAATAATGAAAATAGCCCTATACCTGGATACGGTTCATACAGTTGTATCTGCCGTTTGCAGCTGTTCACACGGCAGTAATGAATTCAGTGAGTTGCACACTGGCCTTTTGACCTATGACCTTTTTCGAAGGCTGCGCGTAAAAACGGATGCAAAAACAATAATCCATTGTGTACCACGCTTTGTGGATGGGCTTCAACACGGCACTGCATGCTGACATACTGATTAGGGCTGCAAAGTGCTCTTTTTTTTTAATCTTGGAGAGTCATAGAGGTCAAGTCAAGCATGTCTGGGAGGTCAGGGCCGGGGGACGCGTGCCTGTGCTCTGGGAGTATTGCGTGGAGCGGTAATGGGTCCTACGGCTTTATCGGTCCGCGGGATTAGGTTGCACAGCGCCTTCCTGCATATTCATGGACATATTGACTCTCAGGTCTTGTGCAAAGGATTGATTTTGAGGCGTTCTTATTTTTAGGCCCGCGTCTGCCTACTGCTGTACAATGACGATGAAGGTTTGCCAGCTGGAGAATTATTCGTGCATTGGTTTCATCTCATCGCAGGAAAGGAGTTGGAAATAGACTTCAGGGTGTTTTAAAGTGTGCACCTTGGCACAAAACAAACAGCAACTGAAAATAACTCCGCTCTCAAGTTTTACTCTCTTGGTTTCTTCCTGGTTTGATTCTTAATAGATATTTATGCATTCTCTGCATAACAAACACTAGTCAAGGGTATTTTTAACATGTGATGCTCTTAAAAGTCTATTCCAACACAAGCAAGGTCAAAGCATATTTAATCCAGCCCGCAGTAACTAGAAACATGTTTGTCTTGCCACCACAATGTCTGCAAACATCCATTGATGGCAGCAGAAGCAAAAGGGTCGACGTTCATCTCTAATAATCTAAATGCCTCCATCAACATGAGAAGGATCTTGCATGTGTTCTTCACAAAGACAGAAGCCCATCCAAGCATCTGTGGAAGTGTGGACACAGTGTGAACACACACATGGAACACATAGAGAAGGGATCGCCTGGCCAGTCAATCACCTACACCGACGCCACGGGATAATATATACAATATCAACCGTACAGCAGCGGAATCCAGCTTTTGCATGCATTAAACCCCGTTCACTGTGAATGATTAATTCACCCTAACACGGAACCACCCAAGCCTTTTTTGGATGGTTCCTAATGGGAGCCCTCTCCAGAATGTGCGTCTCTCCCACTATCCACATTCATGTATGCAACATTAATTGCGTCGAGACCACCCTTCATGCCTGTTTAATCAAAACATGTATGTGCGGAGAGCGGGCGGTATTTCCCATACATCATAAAAATGTAGTACAAGCGGGGGGGGGGAAGCTGCTTGACATAATTAACTTTCTGTTTGACACAGTGCAGCGGTGGGGGTGGTGCTCAGCTCCCGAGCCGGCAGCGTACCTGTAGGCAGGCAGGCCAGCTACTTCCCGTTTCCTTGACCTTACTCTGCACTCGCTGGAAGTCGTTCTTAAATAGTTGCAGGATAATTGTTATCCCGAAATCTCGTGTGTGATGCAATGCGTAGCGGAGGATAGTGTTTGATCATCGTCACACTTCTGCACCTTGTAAATCAAATCAAATATGTGTTGGTGTCAAATTGTCACGTCTACCCGAGGGTGATGATTGCTATTATTTGGTCGTCATCACTAAGTCTTTACCTCGAGAGATGGATGGATACATAACATGAAGAGACGAGATGACATATGACAGACTTTAGCGCGTCGGAGCGACAAGCAAAAAAAGCACATCTCAACCAGCAGCATGATGGGTAATAATTTGAATCACACGATGATTACATGGGCCTGCTCTCTCCGTGTCACTCCTCTGTGTACTTGGGCCTACGGAGATATAACTGTCCTTTGTCCGTCTGTCGTGCTGCGCCTAACATTGACTTTTTAAGAACGCTGAAGAAGCTTGGCTGTCCCCCCACTTCCATACTGCTCCTTTATCACCATACTGCTGCTGCTTGATGCTCCGGTGATCAAGCCTCGCTGAGAATTAGGAAAAGAAATATGTGAACGTCTCCCAAGTATTAAGTCAACCTGGAGGCTAACTTGTCACGTCGTGCTAACTGTTGCAAAAATAGTGCACTAACTTGCATCCCTAAAATACTTATTGAATCAAAATCGTCATATTAAAGTAATGGTTTGGGTCGCATACAATATTGAATTGCGAACTTGAGCATAACCAACTCTGAGTTAATGCCATTAGGGTACCATTTACTATATAAGCCAGTACTTGGCCCCTTTGTAACTGAAGGCTTTTATTTTGTAGTAGGATTTGGGATTCTCATGGCAAATATGCTTTGGAAACACTGTAAATAAGGTGCTACTCATTAAGGTGAAAAAGGCAAAGATGTACTTTATTAATTCCCACGTGGGACATTATCTTGGGACCCCAAGGATTATCTTTAATTAAAGTTTGAAGCGCATCAGGGATCAGAGTGTTGTGATTGAGGTTTCCCTGCGCTATCAGACAGATTTGTTACGGATGAGGCGGTGAAAGAGAAATAATTGTTAGTATTGGCATAAGTGTCTGGCTGAGTAAGAGGCAGCTGGCAACAACACGGGCCTGACTTTAACAAAACCTCAGTCAATATTTATCTGCCAGAACAAATAATATATCAATGTGGGTGTTTTCTTTCCCCAAAAACCACCCAACATCTAGCCATGTTGGAAGTGTTGGGATTGGCCCATTTGAGTAATTTTTGATACTTTTCCTCAGACATATGTCAGATTAGAGACTTTCTAACCAATGCTATGGAAAGAAAAATATAGTTTTTGACTGAAAGCGGTCCGCTGCTTGTTAAACATGGAGGCCAGGCCGATATGTGGGCATGGCTCAGGAGGATAGACTGAGTACTCAAATGCACTTGGTATTGTATTTGTATTGTCCTTCATATAATACTATTAAAGCCAGAGCATTTTAATAAGGTAGACAAAACATATATATATATATATATATAACATATATTATATTATATGTGTGGTTGGAAGACTCAGCGTACCGGAAATATGTGAAGATCCACGTCACGTAGCATAGCAACATGACGTGGGTCTCGTCTCGACATCCACGTCACGTACACACACACACACACACACACACACAATATCGGAAATTGCATCGGAAAGACAAGAACTCTGCGCTCCATTAAGTGGAGGCTTACGTTCATGTGAAAAAGATGTTGAAAAAGCATTCAATTGTACTGTTGAAAAGCGATTGCTGTATCACAACCGATTTAATGTGTTTTTTTTATTTGAAAAAACTGAAAATGTCTCTTTCACTATACAAATACAAAGTCTTTATCGATTAGGAGGAGGGCAGTGTACAAATAAAGAGGCATGGCTTCCTGCGCCTGTGTGTATATTTCTATGTACATGTACGTATATGCAGCATGTCTGTATATTCGTATGCAGTATGGATGTTTATGTACATGTATGCCGTGTGTATCAGTGGTTCTAATGTGTGCTTGGTTTCCTCTCGTGTTGCATTGGGGTTGTTAGGCTTGCTCCATCTACCCCCTGAAAACCCCCACTCGGGTTCAACAACACCCACTGGTAGCCAGCAGGATGATGAACATGTTTCCTGTGTGTGGGTGATGATGGGGGTGCTGCCGGGCGGCTGGAGGTTGGAGAGTGTTGTGATGAAGCATCCGCTCCCCCGTCCCCGGGTCCCCGCTGGGTCGCCCGGGGTTTCTCACGGCTCCCAGCAGGAGCCCGGGTCTGTGCTGCTTTTGTGTGACTATCGATGTGGCCCCTGATCCCGTATCGGACGGGGTCAAGTATGTATTAAAGTACGACTGACCGCTGACCTACATGCACTGTATGCCACTTAATAACTTAGGAAACAGGGGTCTGCAGCACTGCCTGATTCCCCATCACCATCCCCAACAGACTCTCTCTGTCTCTCTCTCTCTCTCTCTCTCTCTCTCTCCTCTCTCCTCTCTCCTCTCTCTCTCTTATTTATATATATATATATATATATATATATATATATATAATATATCTTACTGGAAACTGTTATTTCAACCCAATTCACCAGCATGACACAAGCATACACACACACACACATGCCATTATTCAATCGACATCTCTGAAAACGACGGGAGTGAACGAAAGAGCAAATAAATATAAGAAAATAATATATTTGTATTGAACAGAGAGCCGGTGCTGTGGGAAAGCAGACATAATTGGCACCACTACTACTCTGGCAGCCGCCAGTCTGCCTGCACCCTGGCGGTCAAGAGTATCAAGTCAGAATGGGCCCTTGTTCTTTTTGAACAACGTCATTATGTTTGCCGCCTCTCTCCGGGTTTAAACGGGTTGATCCCTCCACGTTGTCCGCTCCGCCGGCTCCGTCTCGCCGCGGGGAGCCCGTCTATTGTGGGCCGTTGTTGTTTGCGTCGCTCATTATAACGGTTCTCAGTGGGTTGCCGTTCCCTCGACGTCACAACACGACGCTCTCGGCGTCGAGGTGTTTCAAACGCCGCTGTGATAAAGCCGATGCAACGCGACTTCTCCCCCCCCCCACACACACACACTTGTAGCCGCACATTTTGTTTTGGTCCAAAGATCGTCTATGGGGGGAAAGGGAAAACATCCGTCTGTTTAAATGCTAAGGCTGTCAGTTATGACAGCTGCCCAGAGGTATTGACGAGTGCATATTGTTTAGCAGGATATTTAGAAATACATCGACTTGGATGGAAATGGTGTTGCGTTGACGGTTGTTTTCAATATATCAGGAGACTATTTGCGGTGTATTCAGAGCTGCCGGTGGCTTGTTGATGATGTATCACATAGAATGAGGCGTTCACACTGTACACGGTATAGCTGTGTGCATATCCTCCAATACACAAAAACAATGCTGGGGGGATCAGATTCATCTTTCAGAATGTGAACGGCAATAAACGGCACACATTACACGTAATTTACACACAGCGGCGAGCTCCAACACATAAAGGCCTCTTTTGTACATCCCGGTGAATTCCCATGCATATCGGATTGCAATGGAAACAGATTGGTGTGGTGTTGTAATGCTCAGTCGGCCCTATGATGGCACCCCCCCCCCCCCCTCCCTCCGCAGAGCCGGGAACGACATAATACACAGTGAGCCACCACAAGATGGATCCTACCGCTGGCTTATAACACTGGGATGGGGCTCAGGTGGGAGGCAGTGTGGGGAGCGTCTGGCCATATACAGCAGCTGGATACAATTGTTCTTCTTAAGTTTGTGCAGCCAAACCTGCTGATGGCTGGCTGGCTGGCGGTGGCGGTGTACGGAAAGCTCTCTCCTCTCTGATCCGCGGGCAGAGCCCCCCCGACGGAAGACCATCACAACGGAGATGATGGATGCACAGCGTGTGCAACACTTGTCTCGGCACAACACACACCAGGTCGTCCCTTCAAAGACGTGGACATTGGAAGAGGACATCCTTGCTGCGTCTACCGCTGTTGTTGTGTCAAAAGTGCGGCTAAAAAAAAGGCTTGGGCGGGTGGGAGGGACACGGTTGTTTAGTTTTGCTGCAGTGCACACACGACCATGGCCACTGGGGGGGGGGGGGGGGGGGTGTGTGTGTGTGTGGTGTGTGTGTGTGTGGTGTGTGTGTGTGTGTGTGTGTGTGTGTGTGTGTGTGTGTGTGTGTGTGTGTGTGTGTGTGTGTGTGTGTGTGTGTGTGTGTGTGTGTGTGTGTGTGTTGTGTGTGTGTGTGTGTGTGTGTGAACACGGACCACCAGCACGCCACACAAAGCCATCGTGTCCTGGAGGGTCATTGTAGCCTGAGTGACAGTTCGTCTTGAGCCGTGCCACGCCGTGTTTGTTGTCGTCTTCTGTCAAGAATGCATTCTATGTACTCAATGATGACTTAAGATTCAAGATTCAATAGTTTTAATTGTCACACACACATACAGGATGTGCAGTGAAATGAGAGTGGTGATGCCCAGCGGAATGTGCAACAGAACAATACAAATGTCACAAATATCACAATTGAAGGGAAAGAATCTGAAGATCCACACTATTTTCTTCAGTCTATTTACAGTCAGATGTATTTACATATTTTATACTTATATATCTATCCCAATGGGGGAAGAGTTAATTGTTAGATACAAGTTTGAAGCATCAGGAAGATTCTTGAAGTGTGTGTTTAACCTTAACGGGCTCCAAAGGGCAATGTAATGTAACGTGATCACAGGAGTCGTGTCTGTCTTGCCTTTTGCTTTCTCTTAAAATACCTCCCGACCACCGCGAGTAAGACGACCCCGAGCTGCGGTGCTGCCGCCACCGCCACTCATATTTCGAGGTTGTTTGAGGTTGTCAGGAACGGTCGAGAGTGATGGCTATGAGAAGGTTACATTCTCTCTCTCTCTCTCTCTCTCTCTCTCTCTCTCTCTCTCTCTCTCTCTCTCTCTCTGTCTCTCTCTCTCTCTATGACCCCTGCACTCAAAGTTCTGCCCCGGGTCGGTATCCCAAAGGAACAGCTGGCTGGTTTTCATTTTAATGTCTTTTCCTTCTATCTTTTATCAGTGCTCCGTCCCTCCAGAGACAGAAAAAAAAATTGGTGTCCCTGGCCTTCCTTCGTTTGAACCAAGACAACTCCTTCCTGCACCTTTCTCTGTCTCCCTGTCTCTATCTCTGTATCTCTCTCTCACTCTCTCTCTCTCCTCTCTCGCTCTCTCGCTTCTCCCTGTCTCTCCTCCTCTCTCTCTCTCTCTCTCTCTCGCTCTCTCTCCCTGTCTCTCTCTCCCTTGTCAATTCAATTTCAATTTCAATTTAAAGAGCTTTATTGGCATGGGAAACGTACATTTACATTGCCAAAGCGAGTGGTAAATAAAAAGTATATTTATAAAGAACTAAATATATACAGTAAAAGTAAAAAAAATCTAAAAAAATACAAAATATAAAAATACAAAAATAAGATAGAATAAAAAGGAAAAAAGAAATTAGAAGAAATGAAATATAAATGTTTTTACCAAAAAACATTCCCTGTCTCTCTCTCTCTCTCTCTCTCTCTCCCTCTCTCTCTGTCTCTCTCTCTCTCTCTCTCTCTCATCCTTGTCATCATCCCTGTCATATCTGCCGCCTCGTCTCTCACTCTGCGCTCTTCTTTTGTTCCACAACGTTCTCCCTCCTGTTTGCTACAGACTCATGACTTTTTAAGGGTTTCGCTGTGTATTGAATGTCGCTGAATGACGTAAATGCTCAAATGTGTCAGTTCATTGGCAGAATATGTTAGCCTCATCAGTTCATCTTCTGTTTCTCTCTGAAGATCGATCGGTCCAGGCTTCAATTTATCCACTTGTGGCTGAACTACAGCGGGTTGGACCAATCAGCATCCAATGAGGAACTACCGGCGGAAACGGGTGTGGTGATGGACACATGGTTCTGTAAAGGGTGTGGATTGGACCCAAATGCAGCACAGCAAACAGGAATTATGTGAAATGTCTTGTAATAAATAGTCCTTGGCAGAACGACAGGTATCACAAACACAGTAGAAAGCCTTGATCCCGTGATAGGGGAGATGGTGACACAGGGCTTGGGGAATACTTGGGGGGGCTCAGGTGGGCAGTCAGCGAGGTAGAAGTACTGGGAAGGAGCAGGCGCAGACGGATGGTCGGGGACAGGCGGATGATCGGGAAGCCGGGAATCGACGTCGTAGCGGGGGAACGCCAAACAGCCACAGGGACGGGCAGACGTGAACCAGGACGTGTGAAGACAGAATAATAATAATAATAATAATACATTTTATTTGTATTGCACTTTACATTTAAGAAAAACTCAAAGTGCTACAGATTAAAAAGCATGAAAGTGCTAAAAACTAAGTATAAAAATCTAGCAGAAGGCTCTGGAAAAAAGGTAGGTTTTCAGGCCTCGTTTAAAAGCATCCACAGTCTGTGGTGCCCTCAGGTAGTCGGGGAGAGCATTCCACAGGCTGGGAGCGGCCGAGCAGAATGCCCGATCCCCCATGGGTGCGGAGCTTGGTCCTGGGGGGTTTGAGGAGGTTGGTGGTTGCAGAGCGGAGGGTACGTGAGGAGGTCTGTGGTCTGGGTTAAGGAGTTCCTTGAGTTGCGGGGGGCATTTCCGTGTATGCACTGGTGGGTGAGGAGGGAGACCTTGAACTCAATCCTAAGTGAGACGGGGGAGCCAGTGAAGTGATTTGAGGATGGGGGTGATGTAATCATATTTGCACACCCTCATCAGGATCCTAGCAGCGCTGTTTTGGGACATACTGGAGTTTCCGGAGGCTGAGGAGTGCATTACAGTAATCGAGCCTGGAGGAGACAAAGGCGTGGACGAGCTTTCTCTGCATCTGCCAGGGGTGAGTGTGGGACGGTGTTTGGCGATGTTCCTGAGGTGGTAGAAAGGGACGTTTTACACAGGTGTTTGATGTGAGTCTCGAAGGTGAGGCTAGGGTCCATCCTAACAACCCAGGTTGTGACTGATGTGGAGACGGGGATGTTCTGGCCAGAGAAGGTGATGCTGGTGATGGTAGCATGACCGGACCTGGTGTGGTGTGCCGACTAGGATGACTTCAGTCTTGGAAGTTGAGCTTCATCCACGGCCTCTATCTCCTCCAGGCCAGGTGGTCAGTGTTGGATAATGGCAGGAGTGGCCAGATGGGTAGTCGGGTCCTGCTTCTAAGGCTAGAGGTCTGTGGTCATCAGCCCATCAACTAATGAAAGATATTCTCATGTTTCTGCTGATGGACACAGCCAAGGCGGGAGGCATGTCTAAAGTCGTGAAACCAGACGAGGGGCCCAGGGACCCGAACCCTGGGGGACCACCGCATGGTGACGTTGTGGGTTGGGGATATTGCCTCTCCCAGGGGCGACGTGCTCAGTTCTGCCTAGTGAGCGTAGGAAGTGACCCATGTTGGTGGACAGTTGTCAGAAAGACCCAAATGGAGGTGCAAGAGTGAAGGACATGGAGTTGTTGGCCACGGCCAGGTGGTCGTGCTGGTAATCTAGGAGGTCGTTGTGACTGAACAGAAGCCGTTCCCGTTGCTTGTGGCCGGAGGCAGAAACTAGACTGAAATTTCTTCAGAATTGGGTTTTGTTTCCAGATCGAACTTGGAAGTTGCTCACGGCATTATCTTGCTTTTTCCAGTACCGTCTTGGCATCATCGAAAATGGAAAGGTTGGAAGATGGGCCCTTGTAGTCTTGCTGGCAGGACCTTCTGGTCTCATAGGTGGGCTTTTTTTCGAGAAGTGTATGATGACAGCAGTTTTTAGTCGCAGATGGAACATGGCCGGCCTGGAGGGAGGTGGTTGATGACCTTGGTGATGAGAGGGGCTTATGGCCGTAAGAAGGTTGGATTTCACCCCAAAAGGGCTGTAGGGACCGGTCCAGGCGCCAGGTTTGGTGGCTTCACTCGTCTCCTAAATGATGTGCCTCAAACCTCTGTGCTGTGTAAGGTTAAAAACAGCAGAGAGGTTGGGCAATTCCATTCTGTGGGTCAGCAGTCGGACAGGTAGGACGGCGGAGCTGGAGAGGAGGGAGCGTATGTTATCTACTTTTTTTCTGAAAAAAGTGATGTAGTTTATTGTGCCTCTCCTCTGTTGTCTCTGAGTGCGAGAGATTGGCGGTTCTGAGAAAGGTGATTGATGGTAGAGAAAAGTTGCTTGGAGTTGCCAGGGCTATTGTTAATGATTGTGGGAGTAGAACTGTGACCGTGCATCTCTGAGGGACTTAGCGTAGGCCTTTTGATGTTCTCTGTAGGCTTGTTTATGAACAGTCAGTCCTGAAGCCTTGAGACGCTGCTCAAGGACACGCCCAGCTGTCTTCATCTTCCGCAGCTCGCGGGTGTACCAGGGGGCTGAGCGCGAGAAGGAGACTGTTCGGGATTTGAGAGGGGCGTGGAGATCCAGGAGACTGCTCAGAACTCCCGGGGCCGGGGACAGAAGGCTGAGGCGATCACCGGGACTATGATGACGAGTCAGGAAGGTCAGGGACAGGCAGGGGTCCGACAATCGGGATCGATCTGAGAAGTACTGGAAAGTCTTGCATGTGAAAGCGAAGATGCAATCTGGCGGTGAGTGGAAAGGAGGAGATTAAATAGAGAGTTAATTGGTACAGAGAATAGGTGGAGGTGATGTGGGTGATGAGTTAATTGATAGGCAGGGAGAGTGGAAACTTACTGCGTGGAGAGTAGATCATGACGGGTTCATCCAATCATCTGCCAAGGGTTTTTTGAAAGTTCCGCCCTTTTCCCAAACTGTTTTCAAAGGACGACGTACCAGATGGTTCTTTGGAACAAACCACGTAGTGCGTCAAAGTGGGTAAAAGTTTCATAGGTAAAACTCATTCAAATAAATACCAGAACTATCGACTAATAGTCTTGGTCAAAGGTGTGATCTCAATGCGGTTCAATGTTTGCATTTGATTGTATCAGCGATTGATTGATTGCTTGATAGATAGATTGATTATATAAGAGTCTGATTTCAATCATCCTCAACTTCAACTTCCCATTATCAGCACTTTCTGCCCCCGCCCGCAATCTGTTTTAACCTTTATGTCTCTTCCTCTCTGTCCATCCACCTCTTCATCTCTCATCTATCTCAGTGTTTTCCTCTTCCTTCTCACTGAGCGACTCTGCTTCCGGCTGTCATAGGCCAGATACTAAGCCTCATATTGCTATTGATTTGTGGCACCCGAGCACCGCACCCGAAATAAACTGAGATGGATGGTGGTGGAGTCGGTGCGGTTTGCCCCTACAGTCATAGACGGGCGCTGCAACACTGCCGGCTGCGGGAGAGTGAATCTACTGCTTTGTTATCGTGTGTGTTACCAATAAGATACATTACACCGCTGCAGTGCTACAAATAATACTTGATTTGCTAGTGAGTCCGTTGATTTCCTTTTGTGATATGCCCAATGTCGCCATCGCTGTGCTGCTCCTGGGTTCTTATCGTGGAACAAAACACATGTTTTATGGGGGTTCTGGTTGTAGGACAAAACTCACGTTGGGTCTGGCAAGAGTCTTTATATCAGTAGTTGAGTCGACGCCGGGAGTTGTCTGAGCTCAATGCACGCGGCTTGCAAAGAAGGAACATACAATTATAGATCTGCCGTCTCTGGTGAACTCTGGACCCCGATCTCACAGTGGGGGGTGGAGGGCAGAACACAATATGAGTAGATATAGGTCGGCCTAGTCGCTGACTACCAACTGCTGCCCTGCCTCCCCGTCCCCCTCCATACCACACCCTAGTAGAACACTGCTTCTCAAATGGGTGTCCCTGTACCTCTAGGGGTACTTTAAGGATTGCAGGCGGTACTTGGAACATTTAAAAAATGTGTCCTTTTTGTTCTTGTGTTGATATTGGTGATGAACAAATTGTAAAATAATTCTACCTTAATAAATTTGTTGAATCTTTATACAGCTTAATCAAATTAAAGTCCTTAATTAAAATGTAGGATACATCTGAATACTAACCTACACATTTGGTAAATATCGCCAATGAATGACAAATCCTCCCTGAACTGTGTTGTGCTCTTTGAAACAAGGTAGTTGGCTGAAAACATTCCAGAGAAGAGGGTACAAAAGTAAAAACAGTTTGAGAACCAGTAGCTGCCCTCGAAGATATAAGATGTCGACCGATTTTTGAGAGATGGTTTGTGAAAATCCTTGTGAATAAATGTTCCTCAAGTCTCCAGTGATGGTCCAAGAAGGAAGGCCTAGCTATGAATTTGTCCTGTGAAGAAGTGTCAGTGATTCATGATATCATGTGACTTGTGAGGACCCCAATCCATACACATAAACACATAAACAGACACGCGTATGCAAATTTGCAAGCGCTCTGGTTAGTTCATTAAGCTCTACCTAGATGTAGACGGCAACAGGTTAACATGCAAATTGAATTTCATTTCGATCAATTCGCTAAGATATGAGCAATGTGAGGTCAGAGAAGCAAAATAAGATGGCCTTGCTTACTGGCACCAGGAATATTCTAGCAATGCCACTTAGTTATCTCATACGTCATACCAGTAATACATCATACCAGCTTTCTTAAGAACACTGTCCCTGTTCAGCCATGTCCTTCTGAACCATGCTGGCTGCATACATTCTGTCTCATGAATAATGTATTGTCTATATGCTCTTTAAATTGCCTTTAATGTTCTCATAATTGCACACACACACGCACACACACACACACACAAGCCATGATGGTGCCGTTTCCTTCGCAGTTAATTTAGTTGCAATATTGTCGATGTCCCCTCGTGTATGGGGGCCGATAGCTTTCTGTACTGGGCTGCTCTACGGCGCGAGACAACCCACTTTGATTGTGTGTCCTGGTGTCTGTTTGAGGCCACCAGACCGATGGGCTGTTAGAAGGCCTCCCCGACTGGCTCAAGGTGTTCCACACCAAAACCTCCATTGTTGTGTTCTGGCGGGTTGTGCTCAGACTGAACCAAACGGTCGTTATTAAGCAGCGGGAGGGTGTGTGTGTGTGTGGTGGTGGGGGGGCGGGGGGGGGGGGGGGATTAGACATGCAGAGAAAGAGATTAACTTTTCCCTGCAGTTGTCACACTTGAAGTTGGACTCATATTTGTGTATCGAATATAATAACATAATAATATAGTTATTTCACCCAAAGCAACCATGTATACTAGCTGCAGTATTAAGTATTCATGCATGTAGTTTGAAGTTGATAAATAATCACACACACACACACACACACACACACACACACACATTATTGTGAGGCGTGTATTGAATTTTTAAAGTTTGTGAATGAACCAGAATATTGTCATTATTTCAGATGCATGGAGAGGAGTGTAGCCTGACAGGGCCATAGCTTGCACACCAACAGCAATCTGAAGAAAAATACAATAGAAAAAAATAATTCTAATTCAAGTCCTGCCTCCTCAAGATGTGTGAGAGGTGAGAGGGTGAGTTGTTCTTAAGCGGGGCACACAGCAACGGATGCACTTGAGGCTGGAAATGTGATTTCTTACTCATTCCGCCACCATGAATACTGCAGCGGTCGGCAGGGACCATCGCTCTCGGCAGGGAGACCAACTAGACTCACTCGGCGGCCCCCCGTCGCAAGTCTGGACAATTGACAATGTGTCCTCTAATTAAAATTGAAGGGGAGAGACATAGAGAGAGAAGACAGAGCGAGACAACAGAGTCAGGATGGCTGCACGCGTAACTCATAACTCCATAGAGTACCAATGCACTTCATCGGCCTGGGGGGGGAAAAGGGAATTCAATATTCTGATTTGAAAGGGAGAGAGAGTGAGACATCTCCATACCTCCTGAGAGATATGGAGATGAGGTGGTGCGAGAGGGTCGGGCGGAGTAGCTCCTCTGGGTGCTGCCGCAGTGCAGGGGAGCATGTAACGATCCGTCTGTCGAGCTGTCACTCTTTTTTTGGGGTGAAAAATACGTTGCGTTGCACGACAAAAATGTGTTGAACGCTCCAACCCGTACCAGTTTGCGATGGGGGGGGGGGGGGGGGGTGTGTGTGTGTGTGTGTGTGACTCTGAGGATGGCTTACAGCACAAGCCTAATCACAGCCGAGCAGATCAACCTCACGAAACATTTCTCGATTCCACGTGAGATATCGGGTATTTCTGTGAGCTGTCCAAGTGATGTTATCTCTCATGATCTCTCATTTATATCAAAACGCAAGCATCTGTGTGCAGGCGTCTGATGTATATGACATGAACTGTGCCGGAGTGTTCTCCTATATATTTTCATATCTTTGATTCCTTCTCTATTCTCCTTTCAAAATGGGAGTTGACACTTTTTCATCAGCTCTCAGCGTTTTGTCCTGAAGCAGCCGGCTGGTGGTGGTGGTGGTGGAGTGAATGTTTCAGTGCCTGGCGGTCGGAGGTTTGTTTTAAAGGCAGTTTGGTGTATTGGCACCGTAACTAGAATGGGAAGGGTGGGCTCAATGTGGGCGCGAACCATTTTGTATTCTTATGAGGTGGCGCTGAAGTTTCATTTGCTCACTGTGAGCGTGGGGCCACCAACCACACACTACACACTCACATATTTGTGGAAAAGTGATGAAGGAAAAAGAACATGCAGGCGATGTTCAGAGATTATGACTCATGAACCTTGTTCACGTTTTATTAAGCGTTCACCAAAGTTTACATAATGCAAAAAACCGAATAGCTGCACTATTACCAAGTACTGCTGAATACTGAAAAAGAACATTTTAGGTGTCAAAAATTTGATAATTAGCTTTCATGGTCAAAGTTATGAACATGACATCCAAAAGCAAGTTCACAGGCTCATAGGCTCATCATTTACTAAATTAACCTCATGCTGTATAAATAAGACTTGAAGCTCGCGATTAGGGAACATTTTACTAACTGATTAAATCAGGTGAGAAGTTGGGTCATTTTCTCATCCGCCACCTGACAATCATACTTCTTTTTGCAACCAGTGGAGTCGGCCCCTGCTGGAAAGACTGCAGGTTTAAGGCACTTCTGCATTGGCATAATTTTACAGTTATATTTTACAGAAAATTATGTTGGGGTTGGGACAGAGCCAATTCGCTCATTAATATTTTATCTAAACTTAACGAATGGCCCGGATGCTAAAAAATTAGACGACATCATGTCATAACAATTTCATTTTATCCTGTGTCCTTTATTTTATCTTCACATATCGTGTGTGTGTGTGTGTGTGTGTGTGTGTGTGTGGTGTGTGTGTGTGTGTGTGTGGTGTGTGTGTGTGTGTGTGTGTGTGTGTGTGTGTGTGTGGTTGTGTGTGTGTGTGTGTGTGTGTGTGTGTGTGTGTGTGTGTGTGTGTGTGTGTGTGTGGTGTGTGTGTGTGTCAAACAGTGTTGTTGGTATGCAGCAGAGAGGGGCAGGTCCACTTCCTGTTGCGCCCCCAGCAGAGCAACACTCTGTAGACACCTGAAGGTGTGTGTGTTCTCCTCCCATCACCTCCTCCACCCTCCTCATGCTCAGAATCACCGTAGGGGAACCCCCGGCCCACCCCCCAACCCCACCATTTCTCTGTTTATTTCTTAAATACTGTACAAATGTTGTACTAACAGATGGAGAGGGACACACACACACACACACATCTGCATGGGCACAAACAATGCAGTTACATGCAAGCTGTTTCTGTGCCAACACCCCCCTCCCCAACACACACACACACACACACACACACACACACACACACACACACACACACACACACACACCTTGGCAAGAGCCCAGGCTGAATGTGGCTGTGATGGAGAGACCCATAATCAGTCATTTATAATCGGTCACACAGATGGCCAACGACCAACCTGCAAGCGCTTGGAGGTAACTGAGGGGGGGATGACGTGTGTGTGTGTGTGTGTGTGTGTGTGTGTGTGTGTGTGTGTGTGTGTGTGTGTGTGTGTGTGTGTGTGTGTGTGTGTGTGTGTGTGTGTGTGTGTGTGTGTGTGTGTGTGTGTGTGTGTGTGTGTGTGTGTGTGTGTGTGATGTGCCTTGGTGTAATTTATGGAGAGGGCCAACAAACACAGCAGGTTTTTGATGAACCTTTCACTGGGAGGGAACACGGATAGCAACAGGAGCTGTACAAACCCCCAGGGGCCCACACACGTGAATGCACACACACACCAGCACACACATGCACACACACACACACCCCCGCACACATGCACACACACACACCCCCGCACACATGTACCCACACACATGCACACATCGCATTATGGCACTTAGAAGAGGCTTTCATCAAGATGGACTTACAATAACTTGTACTTGTCAAACTTACTGTTGATTTCAAAGCTGTCATTCAATCAATAGCACAGTATTGCTGCATGTTAGAGTATGCCTTGACATGAACAAACTGAACAAAATGTCTTTTTTCTGAAAGTCAGAATATGTTTAATTCTCCTTCTTCCGTACCCCTGACCTATCCATGGTGTGTCCAGTGCTGACCACTACAGATGAAATGCCAGTTTGTTAGTTCATGGACTTATCTCTGTACAGCATGAAGCCATGCTAGCATTGGACCTCATTCACGAACATTTTCTTAAGTGTCTTCTTAAATATCTTCTTACGAACTTCGTAAGAACAAACTTAAGAAATCTGTCCGTCGGATTCATGAACGCGGGGAAATGTGTTCTTAACCCGCCAAAGTGTTCTCAGCTGCGCTCACCCGATGAGGAATGCCACTCATTCTTAAATGGAACGCGCGTGCTCGTACACCTGAATTAGCATACAGCTCCTTATAAGGGCAACCACAGTACCGTGTGCACACAGTACTGGCGCTCCCTCCTCAGCGCACGATCAGCGATGGCTTCCAGCAGCAGTAGATGATGATGTCTGTAGAATTGATGTGAACGCAATCACCAATGATTTCTCACAAATTCAGCCCTTTAAGAACATGGGCGCACTCCAAATAGGTCTCTACGACTGCTTTTCCGTGTTCTTAAATCCTGTTCTTAGCTAAGAACCAATCCCAGATGAGAAACCATTCAGGAATGCCAGAATTGTCGCAGGAACTTCGTAAGTGGAGTTAAGAAGAAATTTCTTCTTAACTTTTTCTTAACTGCGTTCCAGAATGAGGTCCATTGTTTTTAACATGTTGTGAATAAAAACACTCACTGTAGCAAACCCAATGCTACACGCCAGCTACAGTGGCTTTTCTGGAGCTCCTCCACTCCAAGGACACAGGCAGTTGAAGTTTTATAATCCGGTTTTATTGTAAACTCTCCTGTGTGTGTGTGTGTGTGTGTGTGGTGAGGGCTGGTTTAACCTGTATGCCTTGATTAGCCAACGCACCACACGTGTGCAGCTCCCACCCCAGAATAATCAGCCTGACTCGTGCCAAGTGAAGCTGCTTAAACCAGACGGCAAACACACACACACTCATATAGTGTGTATATATGAATAATGCATATAGATCATAATTTGCATCGGCCAGCCAGTGAATAATATGCGTTGCAACTTCATCTCATTGTTTGTTGAAGTGTTATCTACATCTTCAAACAATGAGATGAAGTCAACATTGGTACCTGTAATAACAACCTGCAGTGATACAGTGATATCCACTTCATTATAAATAGAACACACTGCTCTGGTCCTCAGGTAAGATGTCTGAGTTGTAAAGAGAAAGCCCCCCCCCCCCTCCAACCCTACTTTTACCTGTGGTACATTCACACATTCTACCTGTGGTGGGGGCCATTATAATGCTGTGATGTGATTGACAGGCAAGAGGAATTCCCCCAACCAATCAGGGAAGAGATGCCCTGATTGGTCAGAAATGAGCTGGGAGTGGTGGAACATCTAAATTGTCTCATTAAGACTGAGGTGTAATCAACCGGAGCAGATATTGTCACAGAGCATTTCACAGCCACTTACCTACAAGCACCTTTTACCACTTTGCCTTAACATGCTAACCAGCAACCGTTTTTAACCCCTGAACGTCACGAGTGCCAATTGGAAACATTAGTTATGTAATTTGTCTGGATCAAGGCTTTGCACATATGTCAATTGTTGGTGTTAAGTATAATGACATGCGGTTACAACACTGGCCTTTTAGTAATAAGTAGCCTAATATTGAATATCGCGTAGAAAAACAACCCTACTTCCCGTCTAAGGTTTCTTCCTGTTCTGTGTGGGATTCTCTTGGTTGTGTGATTGCTCAGGGCCACGAAGCTCCTCGTGGGACCGTGTGCCCGTGCAGCCCATTAAGACGGTAACTGTGATAACAGCCTTGTCCTGATGCAATAAATATGTGGTTCAAGGATGACAGGCTACCTCAAGCTAATCTCATTTTAGCATCTCATTCCATTCACATCATACCGTTTTATAAATCGGTTTTGGTCAGCATCAATTTTTGGTGCAGGTTTTTAAATGGGGCGGCGACGCCCACACGGAGCCTTGATCAATATTTAATCATGCAAATAAACGTCTGCTGAAGAGGTGTCCGAGATATTGGTTGAAACACTTCTGTCTCGGTTAATTTGTGTTGCCACCTTGTTTCTGTCCTGATGCATTTACGTTCCGCTCACAAAGACTTTCAAAAGACTTTAAGAGTGTACTGAGAAAAAGTTGCGGCAAATTGACCTTTTGACCTTCAATGAGCGTCTTATTCTCGGTATGTCTGGTGTACAATGTATTTGGAGCAAAGTACAAATACTTGGAAAAGCTGCTGATGATTGTATATATATGAAGCATTCCTTTCAACTTCAAATAGTGCCAGCGAGTGTGTGTTAGATAAACAAGAGATAGGACATATTTTGTTACAAATGGATTACACGTAAAAGGTAGAGTTCAGGGGTCATTAACAAGTTTGTCACATTACAGGGGATTTAAATAATGACATGTGACTCATTCAAGAAATTGAAAAGAGAGATGTCTTTTATGTATATAATGGATGGCTAATAGTTTAGAACATCCAGATCTAGAATCTAAAATTAATAGTAATTTCAACAGAGCACTGGGCTCATTCTTGCACTTAGACAGCTATGCATATAGCACACGTTGTACTCAATGAATGTCTGCTTTTAGAGTATCTCACCTCCGCCTCCAAAGCCCAAATGGAAGCGAAGAGAAATCTGCAAATGTAAGTGATTATTCATTCATTATTATGTAAGAGTGCAAGAAAATCTCCTTAGCATCCATTAATGTCCATTTCTGTGTTCTGAGCCAACCTCTGGGTGTTCCTCCACCACTGTGAAAGTCCCAACTCCGGCCCAAGCCTACTTTCTTATAAAATCATTCCATATCAAACATGCACAATATACATGGACGAGGCACCTGGAATGCTTTTAGAGATGGCTATTTTAACCATCCACTATCAGACGCAGACACAAAGACGCCTTCACAATGACTACGCTGCCGGGAAAAATGGCTTGTTATCTCGCGTGCTTGTGGAGCACTTTGAGACTCATTCCCGAGAAGAAGCCATAACTCTGTCTCCCATGCGTCTTCCCCCCCTCGCCCCCCCCCCCCCCGCCCTTCACAATCGATCCGTGTTAAAAATCCAACATTTATAGACGAGGTGTGAAATCGATGAATGCCGTCTTCTTGGATGGCTCGGACACTAAACTGCCGTGATAGATTTTCGAAAGATGTCAGGAAGTCAGACAATCCCTGTAGGGTAGAAGACAGGAGGACGAGGAGAAGGAGGAGGAGGAGGAGGAGGAGGAGGAGGAGGAGAAGACGACGAGGAGGCAGAAGAAGTGAAAGTGGGGGGACAAATGATTGACAGACAAAAAAGTGAGGCGCAGAGTTACAAAATAAAAGTCGTAGAAGGGAAAAGTAATGGTATCCTTCACAAACTGAAAATGAATGAGCTTACACAGTATGACTCACAACCAGCTCCTCATACTCCTCCTTTTTTCACCCCCCCCCCCCTCCCCCTTCGGTCTCCCCATACGCCGCCATCCCTCACAACGACTGGAGATGAAAGTCTTGACTTTGACGGCACTCGGCCTCCGAGACCGGCCCTTAACGTCATTGACTCTCTATATGATTGGATTTCATAACCGTAATAAGCTCGGCCACGGATTGAAATCCACATTGCGTTTATCGAATGCCGTATAGCATGCTGCCGTATGCACGCGGTTTCAGGAGCCGTGAAGCAGCGCGTGCCTTCATCTTCCCCCGCATCTATCTTCATCTGGGAAGGGAAAACAAACTTGGTTGAGCATTAAATTAACTTCCTGATGGGCACGGTGGCTCCAACCGCAGCATCCTTCACCGACGGCCCACTGAACGGGGCCGTTTGAGAACCAAGACCAGGCCTGACAATTTGCATCGCGGGACTCCGAACGACTCCAGACTGCTTCGAGTTAGAATTAGCCTTGAAGGGGAAATACGTTTACCGCCTGTCTAGCCAGCAGCCGTTGTTTAGGGTTGTACTGTTGCACATGGAGACTCTTCACCATTGGGTTGTGTCATATCAGTCAAGTCAGAAGAGTTGACCTTCTGGGATCTGGCCCCGAGGGGACAGTATCTAGCTTCAGGAGGAGGAGAGCGTAGCTGGCTCCAGCTCATCATCTCATTGGTGGAGCAGAATCCTCATCAGAAAAACGTCACGGTTGCTAGCGGCGTTTGCTAATCCCGAGCCTTCTGCTGTTTTGCTCATGCAGCTGTAGCTCCGGAAGCTGCTTATGAATCATGAGTCTGGTCCGGAGCAGGCTCTACACAGAGGCAATGGGGTCACAGGTATGCACATGCACACACACACACGCATTTGCACACATGCACACCCACACACGTACACACACACACACACACACACACGGCAGCCTTTGTGTGACTCCAGAAGACGGTGAATGATTTAAGGTATGTCTCGCTGCTCTCTGTTCCTCCGTACTGAGCGCTGTGCAACAGTAACCGGCTCTCTGCTCATTATCTCTGGTCTGCGGGGAACCCCCCTCCTGCCCCCCCCCCCCCCCCCCCGGTCTCAGACAACTCCATCACAGCTCGTCATCCAGCGTCACTCAAACTCCGCCCCGCGTCAAACTCGGTCCCAAAAGGAAAACCGTTCTCTTCTTGCACATATGTTGCACATCATTTTTTTATCCGTGAGACTGTCTCCCACGCTCACGTGCTGTCGGGGGTCCACATCAGCAGGGACACGTCCTGAAGGTGAATGGGACCGTAATTAATCAATCGATCAATCTTATCAAACACCGGCGGTCCTGTTCCGCACTTCAGTGATCCGAGGCGGGCAGGAAGGCAGACAGACTTCAGACACTGGGCCAGATCAGAGGCCTCTCTGTGGGACACATGGTAGCAATACAAGGGCGTGGAAATAGGAGAACTCCATAAAACACATGAAGTGAGCCTTGTTGTACTGCAGCGCTTCTTAAAGAGAAATAAACCCACCGGGCCAAAAGGTAGCCATCAGCATGATTCCTCGACTCACACATGCACACGCTCCTACGCGCGCACACACACACACACACACACACACACACACACACACACACACACACACACACACACACACACACACACACACACACACACACACACACACACTCACACGCAAACACACATGCACACACACACACACACACACACAGTGCATATACACGCACACACACACACACACACACTACATACACAAACGCAAACGCACATGCACACACACACACACACACACACACAGTGCATATACACGCACACACACACAGTGCATGCACACTCACACACACACACACAGTGCATGCACACTCACACACACAGTGCATGCACACATACACACATGCAAACACGCACACGCATACACACACAGACGCACACATGGACAGTTGTGTAAAGGTAGGGGCAGTGTAGTGTAGCCACACTGGATTGCTAATACATACGGATCAAATGGCTCCCCCTTTCATCACCCCACACACACACACACACACACACACACACACACACACACACACACACACACACACACACACACACACACACACACACACACACACATAGACTCACACTGTCACACAGACACCCCCCGCGGTACAGATCTCAGATCAGAAGCCATGCAGAGGCAATAAGTGGAGGTGGTGGAGGAGGGGGGGGGGTCGTGGTGAAGGAGTACTCCATTATTTCACACTGCAATGGGATTTGGTTTCCTCTAACCCCCCCCCCCCCTCCCACACCACACACACACACACACACACACACACACACACACTACTCCGCCTCCTCCGCCTTTCTTCTTCTTCAGCCTCAGCGCTTGCCTTTCCTCCACCCTTTACACGCGGCTGCCTGTGTCTCCCCAGATGAGATCATACACCCTCAAGGGCAGCTGGGGAGCAGCGCGGGGGAGTCAGGGACCCCTGCAGGAGAGGGGAGAGAGGGAGGGAGGGAGGGAGAGAGCGAGGAAGCGAGAGAGGTGTGTTTGGGGTTAGGGGGAAAGTGTGTGTGTGTGTGTGTGTGTGTGTAGGGGGGAGTGTGTTGGGGTGGGGGGGGGTGGAGAGACACCACCACCTTGAAATTAATAGAGGAGACAGAGAGAGACACAGGGATGGTGGGAGAGACAGCGAGAGAGAGAGACAGAGAGAGATAAAGGGAGGGGGGGAGGGAGAGAGACAGACAGATAGAGGGAGGGAGGGTAGGAGAGACAGAGAGAGATGGGGTGGAGAGAGAGAGGCAGGGGGAGGGAGGGATAGATAGAGGGGGGAGAGAGAGAGAGACAGGGGGGGAGAGAGAGACAGGGGGGGAGAGGGAGAGACAGAGAGACAGAAGGGAGGGAGGGAGAGACAGACAGAGACAGAGGGAGGGAGGGAGAGACAGAGGGGGCATGGCAGGCAGACGACGGCATGGGGTGAGAGGATCGTGAGAGAGATGGATAGAGGCGGCCGACAGGAAACAGAGGCAAGGCTCCGTGGCTCCTCCCCTCCTCATCCTCGACACCTCTGTTGGCCAAAAGGAAAAGAAAGACGAGGAAAGTCACTCAATGCACATGCAAAATGTCCTTTGTGTGTGTGTGTGTATGTGGATATACAGTATGTGTATGTGTAAGCTGCTTATGTTTAAATACACATTAATTAATTTTATAACACATATTACTTCCTTGATCAAGTAAACGGTGTTGCTGTGGTAATGAGACCAGATTGATCGTTTCTGTTCCGAGTGAAGTCTATAGTTAGCCTCTTTCGTAACTAATTAGCATGTTAGATTCTGGGGGGATAATACCAGTCATTGTGTGTGTGTGTGTGTGTGTTGTGTGTGTTGTGTGGTGTGTGTGTGTGTGTGTGTGTGTGTGTGTGTGTGTGTGTGTGTGTGTGGTGTGTGTGTGTGTGTGTGTGTGTGTGTGTGTGTGTGTGTGTGTGTGTGTGTGTGTGTGGGGGGGGGGGGGGGGTGTTAGCCAAAGTGGGGCGAGACTTCAGTCTGTTATAGCATATTGAGTGTCCATCTGAGTGTGAAATTACTAGATCAGAATCAGTGGCCCTGACATCCATCGTGAGGTCTCCTCAGATATGACACGCGCGCACAAACTTATGCACACACGCACACACACACACACGCACACACACATGCGCATTGCACACTGCCACACACACACACACACACATTGTTACTAACGCACACACACATGATTAGGCTATCGCCAGAATTAGACAACAAACAACTTTATATTTTATTCAGACGAATACATTTGTGTTTTATAATGTGTCATTGCGGATATAGAAATCGGCCCATTCAGCCTAATGGACGTAGCAGAGCTGAATGGTGCAGAACAGTGGACTTTTCTTCTATATATCAAAAGGCTGCGTTATGCTTCATTCAGACCTTTATATTCACTGGTCACAGACATCGGCTTTTTCACCGTCAAACCCCTTTTTTCATCGTGAATACATTTCTCTTCAGTTTTGATTGGTTGGTTCTACCACTCCTGGTCCACAGAGGCGCTGCTTGAGTGACTGAAGCTGTGGTCAAGGGCTATGAAGTCGCTACCAAGTTCATCATCTCATATGACGTCACTACGATGACATGCAATTCAATTCTACAAGAGAGAGATCAACTGATCAGAATGCTCTTCCAATTCCACTTTTACACTTTCATGGCTCATTTTATTCTGGGGGGGGGGGGAAGCAAACAAAATATCTTATCTTATATGGTGAGATAAGATAAGATTTCCATTATTTCGTAATTATGATTTCAAGAAAAAAAACCGGAATGGGTTTAGAATCGGGAGCTGGTTGGTCAGCGGAGACGGACCAATAGTGACGTGGAGATAATAGCGTGTGGACTCCCGGTGACGGGGACACTTTAGCACTGATAGCAGCGCGGCGGATCAACTCGGCGCGAGCCGTGATCGATTAGATGTGTCGGCGTTGACAGTCTTTTGTGAAGTATTATCTCATTTTCTTTTTGTTTGTTATTCATTCTCTCTCGCTCTCTCGCTCTCTCTCTCTCTCTCTGTCTCTGTCTCTCTCTCTCTCTCTCTCTCTCTCTTTGTCTCTCGGCCTGTCACTCTGCTTGTCTGTTTTCTCTCCAGCCGGCCCACACCCAGGTGAGCCGCCCTGCATACAAAGTACTCGCTCCTGTCTCATTCATGCATTTGTAAACATTAGCTGTAGGCCACGGCGTGCAGGACAGATTGTGGGAATATGATGAATGCGGCGGCGAGCGTCCAACACTATGCATACTGATCGCCTGCAGTCGCCTTTTTTTTCCCCCCGTCAATTTGTGCAGCCTTGCTAACCAAAACCTCCTGGGAAAACATGACTTCAATGAAATTAGTCCAGATTCATACACCCACCTGTCGAGCCGAGACTGGGAATGTGGGAAGTGCGTCTTCCTACATTCCCACAAAAAAAGAATGACACCATTAATGTCGTGTGTTTTACCTATAGGTCTATGTGTTGTTTTATATTCAGGAATAGACTACCGACTCCATAGCCACCAGCACAGTCTTCCTGTTGTCATGGTGGAATAAATCCAACAATAACATACTTGGCACCCGGTACACATGGTGCTATTTGTCACTCACGGGTTTGAGCAAACATATCATAACAACGTTAGCTGAATGCCAAGGCTTTCGCAATAAAAAGAAATGGTCCGAAGAGATTATATTAAAAGTCTCACCATTCATTCTCATTATCAAGTTGGAAGGGCTCTGATCTACAAATGGAAATGCTGCCGTCATCTGAGATATGCAATGACCTTGATGCACGGACCAACACCAGGCCAGAGGAAGCACGCTACGAGAAAGCTAGTGTTTTATCGGTGTGTGTATTCGTTGCGTGCATCAATTAATCAAATGACGATCCATGTGTCCACCGAGGCTTTCACGTATCAAGTGCATGACTTTAGTCTGAACATCTGTGCAAATACTTAAGCTGAATTCAATCGGGATGTCTGTCATTGTAGTTGGTCTATGGTTTCCAACTGTAACCGATCGTAAGCCTTATACATAGACTACTCCAGATACATCTTTCACTGGACCAACTGGACCGCTGTTTTTGGGGGGGGGGGGGGGGGATTTCTATCCCAGATTTACGGGCTACCTTCCCACTCCAACCCCCCTCCACTGTTTTCAAAAGGAAAACACACATAGTGAGGAAACAGTGTGGTTTTCATGCCGCGGTTTGAAATTCCCATCAAAACGTCTGAAATTTCGTTCTTTCTTTTTTTTTTTTTACAATGTTATAAAAGAAAGTCTTCTGGAAGAGAAGGTATGGTATGAAAGAGAATGGTTGACGTGTTTGAGGTCAAAGTCTCTGTGGAGAGGAGCGCCTGCACAGCGTTATCGGCAGGGCATCTGTTGAGCCGCTGTTTACACAGCTCCGTGGGTCCTGGGCTTCTACGCTCTTCATGAAAAGTCCCGAATGACTGTTTGACCTGTGTGGCCCGTTCCTAATGAACACCCAGCAGAGTGTAAATGTGTTTTGACAACCTTCTTGTTCAGGACTTTGTATAACTTGATACATTTTTCGTTGCCCACAAGAATGTTGTCGTGACCGCGGACATACCAGAGACCTCGGGCATTGATCTCAACCACCTCAACACAGCAATTCCTGTCAAAATAAGGCCAAAGTAAAATATCATTCTTGCTTCAATAACATGGACACAAGGACTTGGAGGATTCCACAATGATTCATTTTATTTCTATTTGGTGAAATAAACAACCGCAAAACAACCTAATAGTCCGATTTCCAGGTCCCTCTAAAATAGCACGTTATGTTTCAAGGTTATCGACATGCGTAACTATTAAGTAGTTACACACACACACTTACTGTAAGCAGCACTCTTAAACTGTTCTATATATACTGTACATGTTTGTTAAAATACACAATAGCAATATGATCAAGAGAATTTGATGCCTTTTATTAATCCGTTTGGCTTCATAGTTACCGCATTAATAATTAAGCATGGACGATTGGTTTGAGTACACATTTAAGAAGCTATATTAACGGAGGTCGTTTCCTCTGGTGGGAAGTGGGCCCCTGACTAGGAGAACACGCATCATTCAGCGACTGGAGCTAAATAATTATGCTTCCATTTCACCTAAGTTAATGAAAAATAACAACATGAGCATTGTTTAATTCATCATTTTATTATTGAAATTTTCTTCTAGATCTGAACACACTAATTCAACCTTTTGTAAGGAGTTTGTTCATTCTAATGCACGTTTGATACTGTGAAGTCAAGATCACTGATTCATTCATTCAACACATCGACTTGAAGTATTCATTAAACCAAATGCAGCATTGTAAACAATATTTAGTTTTCTGTCATTTTGTTTCTCACTTTTTCATGGTAAATGATAGCTAACGATATTATCGATATTGTTTTAAATTACTCTCAACTGACACTCCTTAATGGGTAAATAATATTAATCATAATAATCATCATGGTAACAATGTATTGCATTTATATACTGCTTTTCATAATACAAAGACATGAAGATACTTGTCCTACCTGGCTGGACAAGCATTCTACCAAAATATGTAACCCTGAGTGTATTATAAAAATTGGATATTGTAACTCCGTACTGTAGCTGTTGCTTTGAAAAACCTCATTGATAAAACTACAATATTAAAACACTGAATTAAACAATTTTTAAAATCTACCTACTTACTTGACGTTGGAGGAACACAATTAAATTGAGGTAAATTCTGACACACTTCTGTGGGTAATGTGGTCTAATTGTGACTACATTACCCAGTGCCCACAAGGCATGACAATTGGTTGATGTAAGATTAAAAACAAAAAAGTAGCAGATGATAACGAGGACAAATATGAGGAGAAAGTCACATTTTTAATTAAGGCTGTTTGTGTCACAATGGAAGCTGCTACTTGTGTGTGTGTCTTAGGGCTGCGTGATACACAGCACAGTCACAGGTTGTGTGATGTCAAGTAAGGCAAATGAACTCAAACATCTGTCATTGTACAACTTGTTTGCTGCTTGATACAAAATAAATGGAAAAACTTGCACGGTTCGTATTTCCCATGACTAATCTACAAGAGAAGTCTGATATGACGTGAAGTACTCTGAAGGGTTATTCAATAGTTTGTTGCTCATGAGTGAGACACATGCTCTGTACGCACAGCGCAGCGAAACACCAATCACCACAATCATGGTTGTCGATCAGTTTATTAAATAAGCAAAGCAAGTTGTCGTCGTCCACAACCTGAAAACGAGCGAGGAACAGGAGAAAAACACAGGAAAGGAGAATTTGGTTGCAAAAAAAAAAGCAACATCCACCGTCCACTTTATTAATGCAGACCTCCAACTGAAAAGTTTCTGTTTGCAAACAGCATTTTTCCCGGAGGATCATACAAGTGAGAACATAGCAACAGGGATGGGAGTCGCGGTGGTTGCCTGGGAGAGAGACGTCGACGTCACAGCAGCGTCTGAAACAGAGATGCAGTGTTTTGGCAACAGACTGCATCTTGATTCAAAACCAGTAGACGAGCTGTCCGGCCTGACCTGTTTTTTTTTATTTGAAGCTCATTTGAGGTCTTTCCGTTTTGTTAACCTGTTCGCTGTTTTTGATAATTAATTAGCCGATTACAAAGTCTACTATTTGCTATCTATTTTAGTAAGCTAGGCTATGAAATATTTTCCTGCACGGGAGATCTTTCTCCGGCTATTATGCCAACTAATTATAGGTTCTATACCGAGGTCTCAGCGCTGGTGGATTCATTGTGTGTTTCTTTTGTTCATTAGAAAGTCTGGCTCGTACCTTTTGCTATTTACTGAAACATTTATTTATGTTATATATTCTTCGTCTAGGCTGTCTATTTTATCCAGTTCCCAGCGCCGCAGGGTAGCTACGATATGTAAATCCTCATGTTCTGTTGCACATTCGTACATTCTAAATAGTACATTTTAATCTTGTCGGTTAACTGTTAATGATCGCTTAATGATGGACGGCTATTTACTGTAAAGTTCCTGTATTTTTTAATATCACAATATACGGTATATTGCAGACAAAGCAATATTTTCGATTGTCAGTTTTCCAACATCGTGCGGCACTCGTACAGCTGCAGAGTGGGAGCCAGGAGTCAGTGAACGGCTCCACTGAAACATGTCATCACTGACTCCCTCCGTGGCAGCTGTCTTCCATGTTTGTATTCACAGAGTGAGTCCCGCCAGCGCAGAATTGTGACGAATGTTGATTTTTGAGGGACATGAAGTTCACACTGAGGTCGCATTGCGAAAGATTCAAACCTGTATCCGATTCAGGACCACATATGAATCAGAATTGAACGGCTCAGATTTGGTGTTATTTGTGGTGTTCACACTTCGTACGGTGATTTCGGCGACTTCTTCTCTCGGTGTCAACGAGGCCTGAGACCAACAACCAAGTAACTAACTAACAAGGTAAATTTCTAGTCTTTAAAAAGTGACAGCCTCCTCAAGCGTGCAGCTGCTTTGCGTCGAAGGGTGTGAGCGTCCCATAATAAACAGGCCAGTGAAGAGGAAATAGGCTCTGAGGCCAACAAACAATCAATTAACATGGAGCGTCAGTGCTGCGTACGCAGAGCGGCCAAGGTTGAAATTAGCCACTGATGATGACTGATAAGTTAAAGAGCAAAGATAGACCTCCAGCTCTCAGTCGATGACCCCACCCCCCCACACACCCCCCCACCCCCCCCCCACCACACCCCCCACCCCAACAGACACACACACACACACACACACACAACTATCACCGTCGATATGATGACATTATAATCGATATGTCATTGGCTCACCTCCGCACGCTCGACTCCACAAGAGGTGAGATCCCAACCGAGTCATTCCATTTATCGTTGCACATTTCCGAGTCTTCTCTCCGGGAGAAACTTGCGTGATGAAAAATGAAAGGCTGTTATGAAAATTGGAGGGCATTTGAAAGGAATATTATTCATGTTAATGGCTATATGAGTGTTCACATGATATTACCTGATTAGATATGGCGTGATTAAACGACACTCCGAAGTATTCTCTCCTTGCTGCTGCCAGGTGTCCAATGTCACCATTTCTTTATTATTATTGCTATAGTATTACTATTACATGGCACCCACCCCTATATTCAGACACCAAAAGAAGAAAAAGGTGTCTGCACCACCTATAGACCCTTCTTCACAGATCGTCAGTAGCCGGGTAAAGTTCCTGTTCCTGTTATTTTAACGTTAGGTGGGTTTTATGCATGTACAGTATGTTTCACCACCGGACTAGTTGTGTCTATACTGGTTGTCTACATCAAACGCACCCATCTTTAATGTTATGAGCGTCACCTGTGTCCTGTGTTGTTCCTTCTGTGAAAACTGTCTATTCACACGCTCCATGTCTACCCATTGGTTGCCCACCACCACCACAGTGGCCACTTTAAGAATAAAAATGAACCCATCCGTTCACAGTTTGTATTTCTGCCCGTTGTAATGTGCCACAGTGACAACCCCCCATTCATCAGTGGGGGGTTAACCTAACAACCTGCTGTGTGTTTGGCCCCTGAGTCAGGGGCCTCTCGCTGCTCGTCCTCCGCAGTTTACTTGTGTTTGGCGCTGAAGGGAGCGGAGCGCCGTGGCCGGGGCCCGGCCCACCCGGCTTATATAGCGCTGAAGGATGAAGAGGAGGAGAGATCCGCTCTTCTCCGCTGAGGGAGATGATGACCTTTTATTTGGCTCAAGGGTGGAGGGAGAAGCGAGGTATCCATCATCTGCCCCTTCCCTCTCCAGCGTTTACCAGTTTACCGTCGAGGGGGATGAGAGATGGGAGGAGGCACAGGAGGCGTGGTTAGTGATGCATACCTCCCCTTTGACATTAATGGCATTTGAATTGAAATGCAATTTTACCTGTTCTCAAACAAAAGGTAAATAGAAATGCTATATATATATATATATCTATATCTATATGAATTATTCAATTTATCAATCAACTGATTAAAATACGACCAAAGATTCTAACATTTAGATAGTGGGTTTGAGGGTGAAGTGAAGGTCATAGCATGCAGATTAGCGTCTCCTCTCCAGGATTTTCCTTCCTGTCAATTATGTAAAGGATCATAACTTATACAATGGTCATTTGTCAACAATATAAAATAAAAGCATTTGCACATTTTGGTGAGTAACTCTCGTCGCTTGTACAACCGAAGGTTATGGCTCCATCGCCATAACTCCTTACAAAGTCCCATTCTTCAAAATTGTGGTATTCTCAAAATGGATTCAAAGTTGCTGTGTTTTCCTTCCCAGTCGTTGGTTTATCACGTTGATAACTCAAATGTGCTCGCAGCAGTTGATAACGACTAAACTGTGATCTTTAATGTTGCTATGGTTACAAATTGGGTAGCAGATGAATTTAGAAGTTATTAAACCTGAGCTGAACTGCGTGTGCAATACATGGTTTTAACGCACACCTGCCGACCAATGAGAGAGGGGTATTCTCACCCAGACCACGGTACGAAACTCTATCGGCGCATGACCTGCTGTACCAGCCCACTGTGTAGTCTAGTCACCAGGAAACCCTTTGGCACGAGAGGCAGCAACAGGACTGCAGGCTCTCTGCCGCTGCTGTCCGTCGGCTGGCAGCCACCGCACTGATGAAGGCGACAAAAAGGGCGGGGCGGGGGAGAAAAACGGGGACAAATAAACAAGATTGAGTTCATATGACGGACGATAGGAATGAAATGGCTGGCAATCAGATGTGTTGAGCAGCGACTCGGCCGCGCCGGCCCCCCGGATGAATTGAAAAAAAAGACGGGTGACTACGTCGCGAGCCAGACGACACTCTGGACCGCAGGGTTTATTGCGGGAGATAATGAACACCAATGTTCTGCGCTGTACGACCAGCTGTCACCTCGACGCGTGTCACACACTCTCCCTTCCAGAACACTCTGTGCACCGTAAATACATCGTATCACAAATCAGCAATGTATTCAGTTTTTTTTTATTATGTCCACAACGGCGTGCCTTATATGTCGGTGTTGACCTCGCTCCATGAAATGCCGTGGGCCAGATAAGAAATAAAATCACCAATTCTCCTCAAAAATGAAATAAATAGAATGAATAGAAAAGTCCGGAGGACAAAAGCCAGTGGAAGCGGTTCTTCGGTTGCGCGCGGGCGACACGACGTCTGCTTATCTGGATGCCGGTCTCGCGCTCAACATCGCCGCGTGGCTGCTACCTAGCCCTGTGCTCGGTGATTGATTAGTATTCCTGTGTAAAGCCGGCCAGCGGCGTCAGCCGGAGAGAGAGAGGCTGGGCTGGACGCTCCCCTGTGGTCAGGAAGTTAATGCTCCAGATATTGAAAATTATAATGACCCCTCCCCCTTCTGCACTCCCCCCCCCCCCCCACCCCACACCCCCCCAAGATTGATTGAATGGAAGATAAAATGGAAATACTGGATGCACACATACTGAGAAAATAGAAGAAGAAATTGAGGGAGAAACCAAACGACAAGGTTCTCACAAATTAACTGACCCTGAGAAATGTTTTTAATGAGAGAATGAGAGAGAGAGAGGAATGAATATCTCAGGAGGGGGGGATGCAAACAGGCTGAACACATCAAAGCCCAGAGAGTGTCTCTCCATTAAGCGGTCGGGAAGTTAGCTCTGCGGCGGGTTATTCTTAAACACACTCCATGTGGCTCAGATGTTTACTGGGCTGTCAGCCCACAGCTGCCTGTTTTGCGACTGTTTGTGGTGCGGCGGTGAACGTCTGTTGGGTCCGCAACTGCGCTGCGTTGCATTGTATTGCGTCGACGGTATGTGTGACTAATGAAAGTCGCTTTTATCTCACGGTCGTTGCGGTTAATAATAATCAAGACATATTTTGAAAGTTGTTATTTTACCGTTCCAGTGCGCCGCATTTCAGCAATGCACTGTCTCAGTCTTCACGATCATTGCATTAACAGTTTCCATGTAGCAAATATAATAACTGGCAATTAACATAGAAGATCATTTTAAAGACCGTATGTCATGTGATGGTGATCTACGACAACAACACGCTCCTGCAGTGACACTGCAGGAGATCATGTAGGCTGGGATTAAATGTACACGTTTGACATTCAGCGGTGCGGTGGTGATATTAAACCCCCTCCCCTCCGGCGCATCGCTGGTCGTCCTCTTGAGGTTCCCAGGGAGAAACGCCTGAAGGCTGTAATTGATTATCAGCCCATCGTCACTAAACCCTGTCTGCTGCCGTGTCCTTCACACACACCTTGACACCCTCTTCACCTAGTTAACAATAATAATCATCATCATAATAATCCTAATCATAATAATTAATAATAATTAATATTTGTTTAACTCTGAGACCCCCCATGATTTTCAATGGCCAAGATTACAAACATATTAAACATACAGACCACATCATTTTACAATGTTACATTTAAACATGCATACATTTGAGCATTTACAATGAAAGAAACAAAAGAGATGAAACAAAAGAAGTGTTTTGCAGTTTCATCCAGGTGTAAAAAAGCTGTCTTTTCTTTAAACAATAATTCCACAAATATTGAAATGCATTTGATAACTAGCAGTTATACATCTGAAGTGACTTCTTCCAGGGTTCCTCTGAAGGACACAGGCACTTGGTGGGGAATAATCCGGTTTATTGCAGTAGTTTGTCGACCGTTGAATGAAATGACAGAGCAGATGGAACAAAGCTAGCATTCAGCACCCCCCGAGTGTGTGTGGTGTGTGTGTGTGTGGTGACGGCTGGTTTAACCTGTGGGCCTTGATCAGCCACAGGTGTGCAGGCCCACCCAACCCCAGACTAATCAGCCAGGGCCAGGTGAGCACCAACACACACACACACACGTCACAATAACATTGGCAGGTAATGCTTGCGGAATGTTTCCACGGGAACATTCCTACGCTCGTCGGTGTATGTCTACTGGTGTTGATGTCTACTGGATATGCCGCATTATCTAAGAGAGACTTCAATGCAAAATGAATGGACAGCTACACATGTGTATGAACACAATGTGGACGTCACCACAATATAACTCCAAACCACATATACTTTATATAGGATTGTACATTTTTGCCGATCGTGGCGAACTTGAAAGTGAAGGTGGACGGATCTTCTGTTAGGCCTTCTGTACGGTGTTTAAAATAAAAAGCGTCCTTTACTGTTTAACCGGCTGCAGTACATCTAGTGCATCGCCTGCTGTGTCTTAATGCGACAAACTCCTTCGGTTATGCTAATGAGGGAGTTATCTGTTCCCCGCGCTCCACGTTGCTCTCCCAGCGCTCTTCTATATCTCCTGATGCCACATGTCTTTTCTCTTTTGTAATTATTTTCCCCCTTTTTCATTTCTTGCAAGCTCATAAACAAACTTAAGACCAAAGTCCATCACATCTCTCACCACACACACACACACACACACACACACACACACACACACACACACACCACACACACACACACACACACACACACACACACACACACACAAACACATGCCATCTGCCCCCCCTCCCCCTCCCCACCCCACCCCTGTCCTCACACACACTCGTGTACACCAGCAGCTTCTCCGGGGGAAGATCTGTGGTGGAGCTGGAGCCATCTTGCAGCAGCAGCAGCAGCAGCAGCATCAGTGGCTCCACTGCAGCATCCACAGTGGCTGGATGCTAATTCACGTGGACGCAAGCTTCTCCCGACATGTCTGACACACATCTTCTCCTTTGTTTTCCAAAAAGTCAATCACACAAGTATATGTACTTCATTTTTAGCAATGATGAGTGCTGGAAAATTGTTCTATTCAAATGTTACCGTCCCAGATATATATAATGTTGTTTCACTCTCTGTGGACAAATGTACTTTGTGTTGGTTGCGTTGGACAAAAGCATCTGCCAAATGCTCTAAGAAATCTCAATGTAAGCAACACACGCTACTGCACCTGATCGTTGGTCTGTGAGCTCCACTCGATTGGTTGAAGGGACACTCTGTGACTAAATAATGATCTGATATTGCTCTACAACTAGTGACATCAAATGACCAAAATAGACCTCTGCCGTTCTATCTCACGAGGTTAAAATGATGAATAAATACATCAAATATCTGCAATCATTTAAATGAGCGTTTCTCCAACCTCCTAATCCCACGATTTCAATCTACAGCCATCCATGCAAACGTCCCAATACACAGCTCATTTTTCTACTCCCTTTGTTTTGTGCTCTTGCTCTATCTCTGGCGCTCTCTCACTCTCTCTCGCTATCTCTCTCTCTCTCGCTATCTCTCGCTATCTCTCTCTCTCTCTCTCTCTCTGTCTCTGTCTCACTCTCTCACTCTCTCGCTCTCTCTGGCCCGCTCTCGGTCTATCTCTTGCTGCCTTCTCACCTCTCATCTGACATCTTCCAAGCCTACACTTTGAAGGCCGCGTTTGAACTCCAGGGCTCAAGAGTGCATCTCAGCATCCCCCCCCCCCCCCCCCCCGCGCCGCCCGTCCCTCCCCAGAATAACTTCACAGGGGTCGGAGATGGCAGACAGGAAGGACATCGTATCTCCTTTTCAACTGTACCACTATAAGGTGCCGGGAAAACCTCACTCGGGCATTAGCGAGTCGAGTCCCGTCGCTGGTGACTTTTCCATATTGGGTAATTTTTTTTAATCAGGATTTCCTAATTCCAGAACATGAAGGAACAGAAAATTGCCGCATTCTGAAGGCTTGGGAATTGACACATCATCTCCTGGTTCATTCATGAGCCTCGTTTGGCATCACGATTGATTGAGTGTTGCAGCCTCTCAACGAGTCCCATTCTCTATGATTACCATCCCCGTCTCCATTCTCTTTTTGTTTTTGTCGTATTTCTTTGTTATGTCGTCCTAATACATCTGGTACTCAGATGAATACAAGAGTGTGCGTGCATCCAGCTAGTGTTGCTTGTCAAGGACAGGATTAATAATTTGTTTATCAATCCTATTCCAACAGAACACATTTCCAAATCTACGATGCAATCTTATCGTGTTTTGCATTTCATCGTCATTCCTACCCATAGGCGTACAATAGGCGTTGCTTATTCATAGGTTTGCCTCATTTGGGTTCTGTGTCTGTGTGTGTGTGTGTGTGTGTGTGTGTGTGTCCCTGCCTGCCTGCCTGCCTGCCTCTGATCATGATGGATTGGACGGAAGCACAGAGTAGAGGCGGCCACACGACCCACGGACGCACGGCAGACATTTGGACAAACCTAAGTGCTTCCTTTGAAGACAGCCGCAATGAAGACAAAAGGGCACGACGTCAACTCTCGACGTCCGCCCGCCATTACCACCGCCGTCCGACCAAAACAGACATTAGTTCACCTGAAGACAAAGCACCAATTTCCCAGCTTCCCTTCCGTCCGCCTTTTCCTGTCCGTCTGAATGTGTGTGACGTCTGTCTGTCCCTGTCTGTCCGTCGTCTGTCCACTGTTAGACGCCAGAGAGTGCCAAGTGGTATGTGAGGCTTCACAGTTCACACACCGTTTGACCAGGCGAGGCGGGCTGGTAAATATGCCGGTTAGTGCATGTCAATACATCTAAGTGGCACTAATCACTGTAGACCCCCCACCCCCCCCCGTCGTCATCTGTAATGACGGATGCGCCACGCGGGGCCACGCCTGGACGGAGGACCGGCGGCCAGATCGATGGAGGTAATGGCGGCGAAGGACTTTTAGGGTGCATTCTGTGTGTGTGTGTGTGTGTGTGTGTGTGTGTGTGTGTGTGTGTGTGTGTGTGTGTGTGTGTGTGTGTGTGGTGTGTGTGTGTGTGTGTGTGTGTGTGTGTGTGTGTGTGTGTGTGTGTGTGTGTGTGTGTGTGTGTGTGTGTGTGTGTGTGTGTGTGTGTGTGCTCAGACCTGCCAGGGTAATGTGTTCTTAATAACCTCGCCTCTCGGGTGTCTCCGGCCAGCCGGACGAGGTGAGCTCTCGTGTTGCCTCTCGGACGCGAGGCTTCCTGTGGTCAGAACCGCATTAGCAGAACTTCTTATCTAATCAGCGCCCCCCCAGGAACGGTCTGACGAGGGTTTTAGAGACGCGCGGTGGGCCGTGCTGGAGACGTGAGGTGGGATGGGGTTGGAGTGTGTGTGTGTGTGTGTGTGTGTGACCACCCTGTTGGTCTAGAGTTGTTTTTAACCGAGCAATTGTTTTATTAACCTTGCGATTATGAATGTTTGAAACCTGTTCTGTCTTTATTTACCACAGCGATATATTGCTCTTTCTCTTTTGACAAATGTATTTATTGTTGTATAATGTACTTATCGCTTTGGATAAAAGCATCTGCCAAATGCGCTAAATGTAAATGAATTACCAATACCACCCATGTTGCACGTTTGGCTTGAAAATATCCACTTCCCCACAATCCAAGTTTCAAAATGTTGTGACGTGGTGTAGTAGGCAACTTTTGACCATCCATTCACTTAAACATGCCTTTCAACGATTTCTAATGGAGCTTATTTCCTTCTGTACATGGTCCACAATTTTTTTGTTTTTAGGATTAAGTCGGGCTGCATTTTTATCTTCCAACATTTTGGAAATTCACATTTTGCATGTATTTGATGGTGGGTAAGTAGATTGGAAGCCAAATATGATAAACGGTTGAAAGGTCGCTCTTAGGAGGGGTGGAATACACTGGAAGTGTCCGTCGCTTCAAGCCAGGATGGAGTCGCGCGACGTGCTTTCTTACACAGAACCATCTGAGACATTGTCCTTTTGAAACTGTTTGGAAAAGGGCGGGCACTTCCAAAAAAATATGTGGCAGGTGATTGGCTGAACCATGTGTCTATCACCACGCCCAGCGCTGCTGCCGGTAGTTCCTCACAGGATGCCGATTGGTCCGAACCGCTGTGGCTCGGCCGCAAGCGGATAACTTGAAGCCTGGCCGGACCGATCTTCAGAGAGAAACAGAATGTGAACTTGCAACAAGTCATTAGCCTTGGGATGCTACACTCACTAGCCTAGAGGGAAGGTGAAGGCTACACTCACTAGCCTTCTCACAAGGGGAGTGAATGTAGCCTTCACCCTCAGCCACTGTCCATTTTCAGATGAACTCGTAGTAGTTTAGTACTTCTCAATAGCATTGGCAACTTGTTTTGTTGACTAAATACAGTATCTTGCCTATATTTTTCTTTTTCTTTTAGGTGTATACACTGTACTGTATTTATTATTCTGTTTTTATTCTTATGTTGTTGGTATTTTTGAGCAACCTCTGGCAAAACAATTTCCTTGGGGAAGTTCTATCTTATCTTAGCTCTAGTATCTAACCCTCACGGATACCACCAGGACTCTCAGCCTGCGATATAACGGGCTGCTGAGTAATCGTCACTCCATCGATACACCACCAGCGTGGTGGTGGTGGGGTGGGGGGGTACTGTCGTCAGTGAAGCAATTATTCGCAGCTCACAGTATTTAATGGTGTAGAACACAATGCTTCTCCCACTTTATGGGAGTTATTCAATCAGGGCATCAAAGCAAGCCCCACACTCACAGTATTGTACTGGAGATGTGCACTGTTAGGAGTGTTGTGAGTGATTCCTTGTTTGCTCTGTTTCTGCTCATCCTTGGAACAAGAAGCCTTTCTCTACCACAGTGGGAGGCAGCTTTCCTTTGTCCCTGGTTCAGCCCATCAAAGCAGGAGCCTCGTAAACATTCACACATGGTCAGTCATCAATTACAGTGACACCACTGACAGTGTCTGTGTGTGTGTGTGTGTGTGTGTCCGTGTGTGTGTGTGTGTGTGTGTGTGTGTGTGCGTGTCTCTCTCATGATTGTCAATGATTCTGAAACTATGATTGCGAACTTATTTGTCTGATGCACAACACACACAAGAGGCTTATCGTGGCAAATTGTTTTCTTTCCAAATATTTTCTGCAAGATCTTCTTATTTGTATTGTACCTCCCTGCCCCCAGATAAATAGACACAGGGATGCGTGATAGATAGCCTGTCTACAGATGGTCAGACAGACAGGCAAGTGGGCAGACAGACAGGCAGGCAGGCAAATAAACAGAGGCAGGCAGACAGAGAGGGACAGACAGGCGGGAAAACAAAAAGGCAGGCAGGCAGACGGACGGACAGCAAGAGGCAGGCAGGGAGACGGACGGAGGCAGAGAGACAGGCAGGGTGGCAGACAGACAGGCAGATTGCTGGGCAGGATCTGCCAGACAGCATTCCAGTGCATTAAACACCTGCAGTGGCTAATGAGAGAGAGTAGAGAACAGTAAGACTATGAATAGCAGACTGGGAGTACACAGGCAGTGATGTGTTGGGTGCTGGATGTCAGCCTGCGGGGGGCGAGGCTGCGCTCCAGGCAGGGTCCGGCTCCTCTGTCCACTGCCCAGGAAAGTGGATTGGCTCATCAATACTTCACACTGTATGCACGGCTGGCTCTCTCTCGGCTCTATTAAGCTGCTTCATTTCTCCCTGCGACGTCCAGCGGAGGCTTCAGCTCCCCCCTGTATCGACCCCACACCCCCCCCCCGTCTTCATCACCCACATATTGTGACATTAAAATTGACAGCAAGGATATGAGAAGAGAGTTTAGAAACAAACGTATTTGTTTCAATTGATTTGTGGGTTTCTTTGTCAGGTAAAATGCCACACGGATTCAGAGATTCAAGCAGTTATGATCGCTTGAAACTTCTGTTCAAGTCTTCCCCTCTCATATATTGTTGCTTCACTCTTGGGACAAATGTGTTATGTAATATGTATTGTGATGAAGGGGATTTTCCATATGAAATGTGGATACAGTTAGCGGTCATCACTTATTGTTCCTATTGTTTCAAAACGTTCCATTATCGCAACCGGTCAACGAGGGATAATCAATCAACGCTACAAAACAGATCTATCTGTGCTTGACCAGATGTGGTGGCGAGCGGCCCGGCGTGCCAAGTCTGCGCTGCAGCGGAGACGAGACACAGCTTGACAGATGTGCCGTGATGCCGGGGGGGCTCGGAGAGACCAGGGGGGGATCAGGGGCCGGGGGGCTGAGGCAGCGTGCTGTCAGTGAGCTGGCGTCCAGACAGCGGGGGGGGGGGGGGAGAGGAGGAGAGGGCCAGAACGCTAAGAGCCTGGTCTCCACAGCTGGCAACGGACCCTGTGGTCTGCTGGTGTCTGGCTGCTGCTGTTGATGGTGGTGATGAAGATGATGATGCTGGTGATGATGATAGTTGGTGATGATGATGTTGGTGATGAAGATGGTTGATGAAGATGATGGTAGTTGTGATAATGATGATGGTAATAGTTGGTTGATGGTGGTGGTGGTGATGACGATGATGGTGATGATAGTTGGTGATGATGATATTTGGTGATGATGATGATAGTTGGTGATGATGATGATGATAGTTGGTGATGGTGATGATAGTTGGTGATGATGATGATGATAGTTGGTGATGGTGATGATAGTTGGTGATGATGATAGTTGATGATGATGTTGATGATAGTTGGTGATGTTGATGATAGTTGGTGATGATGATAGTTGGTGATGATGATAGTTGGTGATGATGATAGTTGGTGATGATGATGATAGTTGGTGATGATGATAGTTGGTGATGATGTTGATGATAGTTGGTGATGATGATAGTTGGTGATGATGATGATGATGATAGTTGGTGATGTTGGTGATGATGATAGTTGGTGATGGTGGTGATGATGATGATGGTGTTTGTGGTAGAAGAATAGAGCCCATTGAGGCCAAACAGAACTTGGTGGCCTGTTGTCTGGTAACAGGTTTAACAACTGTTCATTTGATTCAATGTCAATCATTTTTACAATCATTGGACATTGCAATACATTTTAGTACCAACCCACTGCATGGATAGAAGGGAAAATATGTGGAAAATATTGTAAATCAAGAAGCACAGAACACTGCTGGACCACCTGAATCTTTGCAGAACCAGATGAGTGTGTGTTCACCACACGCTGTTCTTGAATTAAATATAGCTCAGTTTTTTATGAATGCTGTTATTGACTTCTCTGTCACCCTGTTATTTTATCTCAGGGAGCTAAATTTGTTTAAATCCAACATCTATTATTAGGCCTAATGACTATTGTTAATGTGTTCTTCAGTTACATTTACATTTTCTAAGTGTTAGAGACTGGAATCTTCTCTCCATCCCTATTGGTGTGGGTGGGTGTGCGCGCGCGTGTGTGTGTGTGCATGCTGCAGATGAAGGTTGGGTTCAGTAGCCCGAAGACCACCACCACAATCCATTCACCTTGCAGCAGATGGTTCTATTGAGGGCAAGTTCACCATAAAAACATCTGCATCCACTCTAAAGCACTCAACATTAAATACTGTTCTGCTCTCGTGTTTTTGAATGGTGGAAGGTAGAGATAGACGGAAGATAGCCTTGTCTGTGATTTCCCCCGATGAACAGCTCTCTGTATGGTTACCAGTATGGGTTACAATTGGTTTGTTATTTTTTATTTCGATCCATACCACCCAGCCGGTTCCCTGCCCTCCCACTATACCCCACTCACTCTGGCAGGTAGACAGCCCTCCTGCTAAGCAGCTACGGTGCCGTGTGTGTCTGTCCCCTCCATCACTCATCCCCACCCCCCACCCCCCACCCCTCACCCTGTGACACACACACACACACACACACACACACACACACACACACACACACACACACACACACACGTCAACAGAACACGCCCTACATGTAACATCTGTCGACACGGGAATGAATCCGCACTCGCGCGCACACACACGTGACGTGATGCGCGCCCACACACTCGCATGCACACACACATGCATGCACACACACACACACACACACACACAATAAACACGAATAGTAGCACAATTGCTGTGGAAAATAGCAATTGTGCTGTACTATAGCAATACAAAACAAATACATTTACAGTTTTTGTTGAGTTTGAGCTGCATGGCCTTAAATACAGTTGAGGCGCAGCTACAAATGAAACTATAGACATGACTATCATAACTAGGCCTCTAATAGTAGCAAGAGAAACATGCAAGACATTGTGTTTTATCTCATATTCAGCTCTGCAATTATTTGTTGCATTGTTTTTGAGAGCGATGGCAGGCGGTACTGCTGACTGTATCCGGTGGCGCAGATGGGAGAACTGGTTGTCATAGATACCTGCGTGTGTGCGTGCGTGGCGGATGCGTGCGTGCGTGCGTGCGTGCGTGCGTGTGTGTGTGTGTGTGTGTGTGTGTGTGCGCGTGTGTGCGCGTGCATGTGTGTGTGTGAATTACATTAGATCTCATGGTTAGATATGGTCTATCTGTATAACAACAGTTAAAAGAAAAGTGACTCATCATTTCGGATTGTAATGGCCATGATTCTTCTGGCGGTGGGAGCCCTCTATGGGTACATTATTATATATAACGATTCATTTATCTTCTTGATTCATTTATCAACACGTGATTATTGTTGCAGAGAAATTATGGTAAAAAATGCATTCGTCACATGAGTGGGGGTGATGTGTGAGTGGAAGATGTACTGGTGCGTCAGGGTGGTGTTTTCATATACTGTTTCACACATTCATCAGCTCTCCTGCTCCGCCTCCTTTCTCACCTCCTCTACCATTTTATTACTCCTCCAGTTCTGCCTATTTATTTATTATTTTCATGCTCCTTCTTGTCATCCCTTCCTCCCTTATCGTCTTTCCTTTTGTTTTCTCAAATGTTACAAGGCTTCTTCGTCCCTGCATGGTTTTTGTCCGATCTTTATCAGACTTCCTGGTCCTCCCTCCGTTTCTACCATTTCTCTCCATGGCCCTAGTAGTTGTTTCTCCCTTCTCTCGTTCTCCGTTTGTTAGTTTCTTTAACATGTAATTTTTACTCCTGGTCTTCTCCTCTTCCTCTGTATAATCCCCACCTCTCTCCTGCCCTCAGAGGCTCTTCTAGTTACTTATCTATTGATCTCTGAGAACATTGCGTCCCTCATACATTTCTTCCTCCTCTTCCTCCGCCTGTTCTAGCCATCTTCATCTTGGTGTTCCTCCTCCTCCTCTTTATATTCTCTTCCTCTTCCTTCCACTTCTTCTGCTCTCATGGTTTGTCTGTAACGGCCCCCCTCATCTCGGGACAGAGGGCTGACATAAAGCTGACTCAAATAGGACAGCCACTGGGTTTCAAAACTCAAAACTTGTGGTGGTGGTGGTCGGAGGTGGACAGGGCCTGGCTGGCAGACAGCCCAGTCTTGGTGCTTCCAAACACCCATCTAGACTCTGTCTGCTTGTGGGGGCTCAGATTAAAGCTGGTTGGTTGAGCCTTCTCAATAGTCTTGGTCATGGTTCATAGAGAATTCTGGTCAGAAATCAGTTCTGTCCAGACGAAATGTCGAGATTTGTCGGCTCAGTTTTTTATTGTAGTTCCACTGACATACAATGTAGAACAGGGGGGCCGCAGTAGCTCAGGACGTAGAGCGGTTGTCTGTCTCCCTGAGCAAGACCTAACCCTAACTGCTCCTAATGTGTTGGTTGTTACCTTGCATGGTTGCCACCGCCGTCGGTGTATGAATGGGTGAATGTGAGGCAATACTGTAAAGCATTTCGATAAAAGTGCAATATAAATGCAATTCATTGACCGTTTCCCAAAATTGTTCCCTGTAACCCCCCTTCTACCGCGACCTCCACTGGCTCCCGCTCGCATTAGATTCAAGACACTGGTACTGGCCTACATCAGCTGTCAACGGAGCTGCCCCTACCGACCTCCAAACATTCGTCAGACCCTACGCCCCAGCCAGAGCGATCCGCTCTACTACTTCGGCTACTATTGCACGTCTGCTCTTATCCCAGCTATTATGCAGGGAACTTAGCAATTACAAAACTCGTTCTATTAGCCTCTGTTCCTATCTTTATGTACCACAGTGATATATTGCTGTCTCCTTCAACAAATGTACTCTTTGTAAGTCGCTTTGGATAAAAGTGTCTGCCAAATGCCCTAAATGTTAATGTAAATGTAAATGTAAATGTAATGGTAACAATGAAGAAAAGAGTATAGTTTCAGAGTGGACTGTTGAGTTGTTCTCAGAGTTTAGACCGTGTCTCACTGAGGAAGAGCACAACAGATGTCAATATACAGTAGAGGCTTACTAATCATGCTCATCACCCACAGCTGCTGCCTCAACGAGTTGCCCCGCCCCCTTTGTTTGCAGCCCGACGCCAAGCCACGGCCACTCCACACCACAACGGTAAAAAAAAAAGATATTGACATTGAATAGTAATTACAATTACTCTCTCACACACACACACACACACAGACACACACTTCATTGACGTGCCAACGAGCTGGCTAACAATGTATACACGCTGATAAACAAGTGTATCTGTGTTACCTTTGCTAAACAGATATATACAGCTTCATATATCGTCGCTAATACAATGTAATATAAATCCCCATCAAAGACCCATCAGTAACTGTGCTCTTGCCATGCCCTTCATGTACAGTGCGTGTGTGTGCGTGCGTGCGTTCTTGTCAGCATGGTTGGCACTGCACCAGCATTGCTGCCTTGTCGTCCAACACACCAGCCCGTTAATGAAGCAACACATACACACACACACACACACACACACATTCACTCATGTGCACGCCACGCCAATTTAATGCCAATGTCGAAGAGAAATGCACACTCCGTCAGCACTTTGTGCTGCGACTTCTTTTTAACCGCACAGATACACACACACATACACACACACACACACACACATGCACACACACATACACACACATGCACACACACGCACATGCACACACACACACCGGGTGTTAATGATGCACACCAAATCGGTTGAAATGGAACCACCTTTGCAGGTCATCTGTACCTGTGAGACGGAGAGTGGAGAGAGAGAGAGAGAGAGATAGAGAGAGCTACAGAGAGAGGAGTGCGGCATGGGCGAGAGAGAAGTTACTCCACAGCGTAAGAGAGAGAGAGAGAGAGAGAGAGAGAGAGAGAGAGAGAGAGAGAGAGAGAGAGACAGAGAGATGAGTGCGGCATGGGCGAGAGAGCAGTTACTCCACAGCGTAAGAGAGAGAGAGAGAGAGAGAGAGAGAGAGAGAGAGAGAGAGAGAGAGAGAGAGAGAGAGAGAGAGGCAGAGAGAGGCAGCAGAGTGGTAGGTTCGTGGGCTGGGAGAGGAAGCCTCATCCTCCCAGGGCTGGGGGAGCTCTGCTGTCTCTCCCTCAGAGCACGGCGCTGGACTCCAGGGGGGGGCGGGGCAGAGTTTAAGGGGGGCGGGGCATCTTGGCGCAGGAAGAGGACCCCCCACCCCCACCCCCACAAAACCTCAAATGTCATTGAATGTAATTCCACACTTTTGGAGGGAAGCCGCGAAAATAGGCATGATAATCCCGTCACGTCAGTCGATTAAAGGCTCGTGTGTTTCCCCGGCCAGAACCCCGCCCCCATCCTCTTCACCGCCTCCTTCTCCTCCTCCTCCTCCTCCTCATCATCCTCCTCCTCCTCCTCCTCCTCAGTTGTTTTGGTGATATTCCCAGAGAGGAAGGTGGCCAATTGAATCCCAAAGGCTGGAAGGGTCTGCGTTTGCGTGTGCGTTTGCGTGTGTGTGTGTGTGTGTGTGTGCGTTGTGTGTGTGTGTGTGTGTGTGTGTGTGCGCGTGCGTGTGTGTGTGTGTGCGTGTTCCGTTTCGTTTAAGCTAGCATCTTGTGTACGCCATGTCCCCCCTGAGCATCGCGGGCGCCGTGGCAACCGGCGAGAGATGTCGAGCTATCTGCGGCGGCCAGGTGTTGCAGACAAAAGCAATTAGCCAGGAGAGGCTGAGAGTTGAGTGCACCGGCCCACCCGCCACCCACCGGCCCACCGTCCAACCCCACCCATCGTCCTCCACCCAATCCCCTACACACACCTTGTGGATGTAGACAGAGCACCCACAACTTCAGATATAAAAAACACAAATAACTTGGAATGAATCGAAGAATTACTTGAGATTAGGCTTTACTTTTCTCTCTCTTTCTCTCTATCTCATTCTCTCTCGCTCTCTCTCTCTCTCTCTCTCTTTCTCACTCTCTCTCTTTCTCTTCTCTGTCTATCTCTCTCTACATCTACATCTCTGTCTCTCTCTCTCGTTCTCTTTCTCACTCTCTCTCTTTCTCTTCTCTGTCTATCTCTCTCTACATCTACATCTCTGTCTCTCTCTCTCGTTCTCTCTCTCACTCTCTCTCTCTTCTCTCTCTCTCTCTCTCTCTCTCTTCTCTCTCTATACTCTCTTCCCTCTCTGTCTCTTCCCTTCTCTGTCTATCTCTCTCTACATCTACATCTCTGTCTCTCTATCTCGTTCTCTCTCGCTCTCTCTCTCTCTCGCTCTCTCTTTTCTGATTTCTCTTTCTTATACTTCTCTTTCTACTTCACTCTTCTTTTCACCATTTATCCAATCGCTACTCTATTCATTTTCAGTTCTTTACTCACTATGTTATACTCTTCTCTCTTCTGCTCTCTGCAGAGAGTAGAGTATGAGACAAGATGACATGAGCTCATGTATGCACTGCTATCGATGCACGATCTCTCTCATAGAGAGAGAGGTAGAGAGAGGGGTAGAGAGAGAGAG
>PIJE02000640.1:12500-102500 GCA_002895965.2 Coryphaenoides rupestris | reverse complement strand
GAGAGAGAGAGAGAGAGAGAGACTGTACAACCAAGTGCACATCTTGTGCACAGTCCCAACTTTTGCAAAGACTCTGAAGGACATCGCACTCAACCGCAGACCGAGTACATCCTACAGGAGCAACAGAGAGACAGGCATCCCACCCAGACCAACATCCAGAGGAGCTGCTGCACCCAGAGGACACCCGGCTGCACCCAGAGGACACCCGGCTGCACCCAGAGGACACCTTGCTACACCTACCGGGAACCAAGTGGCACCCAACGGGCACCATTCTGCACCACAGGTTCAGCCCACCTCCCCCCTGCCACCTCCATACCACACGTACACGCAGGCTGTAAGCAGAGCAAGCCCCGCCCCTACACCAGGTGGAGCCCCACCCAGTGACCTGAGCATGCACCAGATGCTCCGCGAGCTCTACACAATCATGGTCCAGGCCTAAAACCACTGGAATAATAACACTGTAAATAATGGAATACAAATCTTTCACCATTTCATCCTGGAATATACAAGGTCTGAGATCGACTGCCTTTGGTATGAAGAGCAGCAACCCAGACTTCAATAAAGAAATTGCAAACACAGATATCATTGTCCTGCAGGAGACATGGCACAGAGGAGATGGTCCCACCGGTTGCCCTGTGAACTACAGAGAACTCGTAGTACCATCCACCAAGCTAACAGGGATCAAACAGGGAAGAGACTCGGGAGGTATTCTAATATGGTACAAATCAGAACTAACCCACTCCATGAAGCTAATCAAAACAGGTTCCTTTTACATCTGGCTGGAAATAAATAAGGAATTATTTATTTATTTAATTACTTACCTCAACCGAGAAAAATATCCTCCACCTACATCCCCCCAATCGAATCCCCATATTTTAAGGACGACATGTTCTCCACCCTAGAGGAAGAAGCGAACCATTTCCAGGCTCGCGGCCACGTTATCATCTGTGGAGACCTCAATGCCAGAACAGGACGAGAACCCGACACTCTCAGCACACAGGGAGACAAACACCGACCAGGAGGTGGAAACATCCCCTCCCCAATATGCCCACCCAGACACAACTACGACAAAGCTACAAACAAACATGGGACACAACTCCTGCAACTCTGTCCTTCGCTGGGATTGTACATAATCAACGGGAGGCTTCGAGGAGACTCCTATGGCAAGTACACCTACAGCTCACCTCTAGGCAACAGTACAGTAGAATACTTTATCACTGACCTCAGCCTGCCCTCTCTCAGGGCGTTCACAGTCAGCCCGCTAACGCCCCTGTCAGACCACAGCAAAACCACAGTCTACCTGAACAGAGCAACACCCAATCAAGAAGTACTGAAGCCAAACAAACTCCACACTATTAAAAAATGCTACAAATGGAAGGAAAGTAGTGTAGAAACATACCAAAACGCTATTAGGCAACAAGTCAATCACTTTTAGACCAGTTCCTGAAAAAAAACAACTTTCAATACAATGATGAAGATGTAAACAAGGCAGTAGAAAACCTCAACTATATAGTTGACCTTTCAGCATCCCTAGCAAACCTAAAACCCACAAATAGGAAAGCTCATAAAAATAGCAATGATAAATGATTCGACAATGAATGTAAAAACCTTTGCAAGAAATTAAGGAACTTATCAAACTAAAAACATAGAGACCCAGAAAACGTGTGTGTGTGTGTGTGTGTGTGTGTGTGTGTGTTGTGGTGTGTTGTGTTGTGTGGTACCTGGTACCTTTTGGTACCTTTCATTCTGTGCCTGTTCATGTCTAGTTTTTGTTATGTGTTGAGATGTTAGTGTTTCACACTCCTAGACACACACACACACACACACACAGGTGCACACACATAGCCCACGTTGTGCCAGAGAGATGGAAGGACGAGTCAGGAGCGAGAGAGGGAGGAAGATACTGGAATACAAGGAGCACAATGCAAGACACTAAAAGACATGAGAACCTTAATGGGGTTTTAACAAAGCATTAGATGTCTGCACCATATTCTAGTTATTAGAAATGGAGACGCTAAAATTAGCCACAATACATTTCTCATGTTTCACATCTATTAAATCAACGCCACTCTCGCACAGTGAGAAATTCTTTGTCTCACACAATAAGGACTGTGTGTGTGTGTGTGTGTGTGTGTGTGTGTGTTAAGTCAGTTAGAGCAGCAGCCATGAGAGCTGAACATAATAAGAGGCACATCGACGCTAGCTTTTAAAGTAGGTCGGAATTCTCTGTCTCTGTGATGAAGACGTAACTTCTGCTCCAACATACTGTATTTACTGGAATTTATTGCTGAGCAAAAAACCAAAAAACAATTCAATATGCGCAGAAGAGACATTAGTCACAGGACTCTGTCACTGTCGCATATTTAAGAAATGGGGATTCTTGATGCTACAAGAAGAGTAAATTCAAAGTTGATTTCAAAGTGAAAACGGTGACGGGAAAGTTGAATTCATTTCTTGCATTTCTGTGAACCCCTGTATGTTGATTAGATTGTTTGAACAGCTGAATAACATTGAATTCTTGAATCTATAATTCTAATGTGGAATATCTCAAAGGGAGCTAGTTCTGCACATTGTGTGTATTTTATCTGCTCTGCAATCACCAGATGTGTTTCTGCCACATGTTTTCTTGCATGAAAAGCATGAGGGGGGAGAAGAAAGCAACAGACAAAAGAAACGATTGTAACAGAAAAGACACACATCTGGCTCGTGAGGCGGACATAACAAAGCAACACTGAGAACAATGCAATCGCTAATATGTTGCGCAGGCGACGGCATTGTTTTGCGTGACATTCATGACAAAACATGTGCCACCTAAGCAAGGTAATAGAGGTCACGGCAAAGGTCAGTGACATCCAACTCTTCCTAATGCCATCTCTGTCATTAGCCTGTGATTGGGACAACTTGATTGGCTGCCCCAGGTGCCACCCGAACTAACACTGGCAGTGGATAGGATTTGAATTTGTCCATCAGAATCTAATGCTGCTAAGGTGGCTTTTCTGGCAGGGGGGGGGGGCAGGCAGTTGATGGTAAACCGGTTTATTGCAGAGTATGAGGATTGCAGAGTATGTTTTGCAGGCAGAGCAGATGGTGCGATGCTAACATGTTAGCGCTCCCTGCGTGTTTGTGGTGATGGCTGGTTCACTGGCCTTAGCCAATGCATCAGAGGTGTGCAGCCTCACCCAGCCCCAGACTAAGCAGTCAGACTGGGGTCAGGTGAGGCTGCTTAAACCAGCCACCAACCACACACACTCCACACTAAATCAACACAATGTTTGTTTTTTGGTATACATTTTTATTGCCCTAACTTGTGGACTGATGGATGAAATATCCACAATAGCGGGGTTATTCTTCATATTTTGAAATAAAAGTTAATTTTGTAATGCGCTGCTCATTCTACAAAGTTAGTGTCGTGGTACGGCTCTGTGATGTTCTGGGCGCCCCTGACTGAATTAGTCTAGACATGCAAACAGTCAATGCTGCACCTTCACACCATGAGAGTTACTTCAGAGAGCTTCAGTTTCACTGCTACCGCGCAACCCTCACCTAATGGCTTTGTTCATTTGATCAAACGACGGAGTTGCATTTCTGCAGTGGTGGAAAATAACGAAGTAAATTTAGTCAAGTCCTGTACTTAAGTACAAATATTTTTCTGCTACTTCCACTCCATTATATCTCAGAGGCAAATATTGTATTTTTTACTCCACTACATCTATCTGATAGCTTATCAAAAATGTAATTAACAATACAACATATTGAAAAATTGATTAAATTGGATATATCAAGTCTTTATTGGTCCCCAGGGGGAAATTCACAAGCTACCACAAGCAACCCAGCAGTATGTAAAATAATATAGAATATATCAATAAACATTAATGAAAAATTTAATAAAAAATGTTTTTGATGCTGATACTTTTGTACTTTCACTTGTCATATTTTCAATGCAGGACTTTTACTTGTAACTTGAGTTGTTCTACAGTGTGGTAATGTATTACTACTTATACTTGTCTATGATCTGAGTACTTCTTCCACCACTACTGGTTTTGTGACGAAACACCAGACTGCTATTGGACAAATGCCAGTCAGATCACACTAAGACAAGTCACGTGATCTTTCCCTTAACTATTTGTATTGTTGTGTTGTTGTGTTGTGTTGCACATTCTGCTGGTCATTGCCACTTTTTCATTTCACTGCATATCCTGTATGTGTGTGTGACTATTACAATTCTTGAATCTTGAATCTTGATTAACTCTTTATAGCTGTCTTATGATGAGCTGACACAAAGCTCACGGATCACGGATCTGCATATTAACATAGTAATATTTTAACATATTAAGAGGACGGCTGGGACGCCCCCCCGCCCATACAGAGCTGAGGTAGCGTCTGCTGCCTGCTACCTGTAGCCAGCCTAGCCTTCAGCGGAGATAGGCCACGAGGAGGAGACGCCAAAGGAGCCCTTCAGTGGAAACGGTTACTCCGAGGCACATAAATACCTTTTCCACAACTCAGCATAATTTGACTGCCAACACTCTGTTATAAACACACACACACACACATGCACACACAACCTCCAGGTGCGTATAACAGCCCTCCGAACAAAAGACAAAAAAATGATATGTTGTCTGGAAAATTACACTGGACACCCCGGGTAATATTATTGCTATTAGCCACTTGTGACTTACTATGGTGTGTCTGTGGCTAGTGGTGTGTGTGTGTGTGTGTGTGTGTGTGTGAGTGTGTGTGTGTGTGTGTGTGTGTGTGTGTGTATGTGTGTGTGTGTGTGTGTGTGTGTGTGTGTGTGTGTGTGTGTGTGTGTGTGTGTGTAGTGTGTGTGTAGTGTGTGTAGTGTGTGTAATGTATGTATATGTATGCATGATGGTCCAGGGGAGAGAACACTATGCTGCTGTTTTAATTGAATCCATTCTTACATTTGAACAGATTCAATTCAAACGGCAGCATAGTGCTCTGTGGCCTGTCCTTGAATTAGGATCGGACAGTTATTTATATGATATTAGTGTAAATATTTGATAAGATATAGTTTGATAGATTTATTGTAAAGAGCAATGATATGAATAAGAAAAAATTATTTAATTACTCCCTTGGCTACATACCTCTTCATCACTATCACTTTCACTATCACTGTCCGACTCTTGCCTCGCTCCCTTAATTTCTTTGTAACAATCCATGTTTATGTGTGATCCCAATTTCGGTCCTCTATCTCTATTTCCTTTATCATCCATTACTACCTCTCCTTTAACATCCATTACTACCTGCTTTTACCATCCATTTCCTGCTTTCGCTGTTCTTTTCTCCCATTTTTCTGAGATCTTTATTATCTCATCTTTATTTAACGGATTCTTTTTACACAATATTTCTACCGCTGATTATGGCATGGTTATTTTTATGTTGTTGTTTGTTTGTTGTGTTGTTGTTGTTTGTTTGGTTGTTGTTGTTTTGTTGTTGTTTGTTTTTTGGTGTTGTTGTTGTGTTTGTTGTTTGTGGTGTTGTTGTTTGTGTTGTTGTTTGTGTTGTTGTTGTTGTTTGTAGTGTTGTTGTTTGTGTTGTTGATGTTGTTGTTGTTGTTGTTTGTGTTGTTGTTGTTTGTAGTGTTGTTGTTGTTTGTAGTGTTGTTGTTGTTTTGTTGTTGTTGTTGTTTTTATTGGACACACACATCTCTTACTTTGTTTGCGTCGTGACACCTTGTTGGCTGCAGCAGCAACACCCACACCCAACGCCGGTCGCCTGACCTTTTACCAGTGTGATGGTTTTTCATTGTGCCTTCCCATGTCGTTAATTTGAATTTATGGTGAGCATTTTGATTTTATTTTATATTATTATTGCTGCACTGCGAGCCTTCCTGGCGGGAGGTCTCACGTTAACGCCATTTCTCAAGGTCTCTTCCTCTTTCCCCAAAATTCTTTTCGTAGGTTTTTCAGGATTTATTTTCCTCATTTGAGGGTTTAGGATGAGGGCCTGTGGGTCTGCAAAGCCCCTCAGAGACTGTAAGAGTGAGAAGTTAGTGTGTCCATAAAGAGAGTTGACTCGACGTGGGACCTGTAGTATCACTGTCTGTCAGTCTACTAGTGCCAACTGTGTCTCCTTTGCCCTGTTTAGGTTTATGTGTCTCGTTACGGTTTTGACTTCAACCTAATTAGCAGAATAAAAGCACAGAAGTTATAAAACATAGATCATTTACACTCATGCATGCATACACATGCACGCGCAGCACACACACACACACACACACACACACACACACACACACACACACACACACACACACTAGAGGAAGACTTCACATCCACAGATCCTCCACTGGTGATAAAGCAATGTTACTTTCACTAAAACTGGAGGTTTCATGGTCAGGAGTTTATCTGTGTGTGTGTGTGTGTGTGTGTGTGTGGCCAGTCATTAATCTCTGCTTTGTCCTTGAGAAGTTGAAGCCAGGCCGGTCCTTCTGGTCTCCATTACCACCTTCTACACACGCACACGCGCGCACACACAGACGCACACACACACAGACGCACACACAGAAACACACACTCCAAGTAGACCAATCTCATTTAGCATCACTGACATGAATAGGCTCCTTACACACACACACACACACACACACACACACACACACACACACACACACACACACACACACACAGTCCTAAACCCCACATCCATTGTACCCTTCAACCCTAGCACTTTGCACATCTCATTCCCTCCCCCGCCCCCCCCCCCCCCCACCCCCCCCCACTCCCCTGTCGAGAGCTTTGGATAAGCCCCGCCCCCTCGGCTCAACAGCCCCTTCATCAAGTGTCCACCAGCGCCGGGGTGGGGGGGGGGATGTGTGACCTCATTGCCAGTCCAGCGTGACGAGGCGTACCCGTGGAGGGTGTGATGCTGTCAGCCACGTGGCGGCGATGGGGCCACCGTCTCACCTGGGGCACGATGGAGAGCTGCCGCGCAAGTAACACGCCTGGTCAAGAAAAGCAGGCAAGCGTTACATTTATTATTTCATTTTTTATTGTTCTCTTTTTTTATTGTTCTCAAAAGTATAGAAATATTTTTTGTTATTCTTTTACGACTGGAGGTCTGTTTGGTGTTGGTGTTGCGAATTGTCCCAACATTTTTTGGATTTAGAATCATTTCGATAAGATAAATAATTAAAATAAAATACATTTAAAACAATTGTTTAATACCCTTTTAAGCTTCATTGGCCAAATATTCTTTCACACATGAGCGAGGAATTAGGTTTCCTGTCAGTGTCAGTGTGTAGAGACACGGGAAGACTAAAATAGACAAAACAAAACACAGATCGGTTGTTTTTGCGGCGGCGGCGGCGCGGCGGTGGCCTGGTTTATGATGCGCGGCGCGGAGGGCGTGTGGTGCTGCTGGTGCTCAGAGACGACCCCACCCACCAGAGGGGCGGAGCCTAACACACAACCTCCTCCCCGCCTCTCATAAATACCAGACAATTCCAAGGGAAATTATTCCCTCATGGCTAATCGTGAACGTTGTCTTTTTTCTCTCTCCTATATATATTTGTGGGACCCACATTAATGTTGTGTATTATTACTGTATTACAGTACACCCCCCCATTTATTATTTGTATGTATTTATAATTGAGGTTTATTATCCCATATGTAAAGTTCATTCACAATAGCAACAACTGTAAGGTTAGTGGGTTAACTTAAGGAGAGATCACACAGGCACGTCGGGGCAGCTTAGGGGTATTAGTTGAGACGTCAATGAAGGACCCACGCTGTCCGCGGAAGACAGACACGCTGTTGTAATGTACGCGTTGTGCATGTGCTGTGTTTTGCAGGAATGACGAGTAAAGAATTTATCTAAACTAAAATCAAGTGTGTCCAATGAGAGGCTTTGTAATTAATTAATCGCAATTAATCGCATATCAATATTTGACACGAGAAGCAACATTTTTCAATTCAAATGGATTTTGGTATACGAGTGAATCAATGAATAGACATATACATACGTTTAAGCAGCAAAATCCTGTTTATTTTAGCTACACAGACCAACAGTTTAACATAAAGTGCCATCTCTACCATCTCTACCATCTAAAATGGTAACAACAACAAAAAAACGGTCAAACGCGGTCTCTTCCGGTGCGTCCATATTTGAGCCTACAATTCGTCCACTGAGAAACGTTCCGTGGTGTTTGGAGTGCAAAAATAAAGTGCGATTAAAATGCGTTAATTAGTTTTAACGCGTTATTTTTTCTGTAATTAAAGTCCCGGCCCTAATATATATATATAATTGCTATTTGATGCGTCCGTGCTGCATAATGGTTTAATTAACTAACGCTGCAGTGTTTTTTTTTCTTCCCGCTACATTTGCAATTCCCTCCACGCGACACGTGGACAAGCGGCTCGTCTTGTGTCCGGGAATAAAACTGCCTTCGCTGGTTGAGCGCACCTGACTGGCAGGGAAGAGGGGAGACGCCAACACTTGTGATATTAATTGCAAAAACATTGCTTTGTTTTTGAAGGCCAGCAGTTGGACCTATATTATTAAAGGCTACAACACACACTCTAGGCCTGCACACACTTCACTTGCAGAATTCAATACTTTATCATTTCGGTTTAGATTAGATCATCGTTTTTTTTTCAGGTTATATAGGTTTTTTTATTGGGACAAAAAAATACATTTTTGTGTACAATGGCCAAAATGAAAATTCTATCATGTAGAAATATTATGTGATATAAACATATAAAGTGTTGTGGAAGGTAGTAATACAGAACACCAGGAGGATGATTAATCTTGATAATGCTGGTGTATGCGCTGAAATTGTTTTTATTGTTTTTATTCACCTCGCTTTGTCAAAGCTAAACAGCCAAAGATCTCGTTACAGCCTGGTGTTCAGCACTTAGCATTGCTGTTTGCTCAATTGTATCTCTGTGGTTCTGGAGTTGTCTGAGGGGTAAGGAGTTCCTTGAGGTAGCGGGGGGCATTTCCGTGTATGCACTGGTGGGTGAGGAGGGAGACCTTGAACTCAATCCTAAGTGAGACGGGGAGCCAGTGAAGTGATTTGAGGATGGGGGTGATGTGATCATATTTGCGCACCCTCATCAGGATCCTAGCAGCGCTGTTTTGGACATACTGGAGTTTCCGGAGGCTGTTACTAGGGATCCCGATGAGGAGTGCATTACAGTAATCGAGCCTGGAGGAGACAAAGGCATGGACGAGCTTCTCTGCATCTGCCAGGGTGAGTGTGGGACGGAGTTTGGCGATGTTCCTGAGGTGGTAGAAGGACGTTTTACACAGGTGTTTGATGTGAGTCTCGAAGGTGAGGCTAGGGTCCATTCTAACACCCAGGTTGGTGACTGATGTGGAGAGGGGGATGTTCTGGCCAGAGAAGGTGATGCTGGTGATGGTGGATGACCGGACCTGGTGTGGTGTGCCGACTAGGATGGCTTCAGTCTTGGAGCTGTTCAGCTGTAGGAAGTTGAGCTTCATCCACGCCTCTATCTCCTCCAGGCAGGTGGTCAGTGTGGATAATGGCAGGAGTGCAGATGGGGTGGGGTCTGTTCTAAGGTAGAGCTGTGTGTCATCAGCATAACAATGGAAAGATATTCCATGTCTGCTGATGACACAGCCAAGGGGGAGCATGTAAAGTGTGAACAGAGTGGGGTCCAGCACCGTTAGACAGGGATGCAGCCTGAGCCCAACCCTCTTCAACATATACATCAATGAATTGGCAAAATATCTAGAACAATCTGAGGCACCTGGCATCTCCTCTAGGAGACACACAAGGCAAACACCTCCTGTTCACAGATGATCTGGTGCTGCTGTCTCCAACCAAAAACTGGACTACAACAGCACCTTGATTTACTACACAAATTATCCCAGACCTGGGCCCTGACAGTAAATCTAACCAAGACAAAAATAATGCTTTTCCAAAAAAGAGCCAGCCTCCAGCAACAAATATAAATTCTTTCTCGATACAACTCCCTTAGAGCATACAAAGAATTATACCTTACCTTGCCTAAACATTAGCAAGACAGGTAACTTTCAAACAAAGAGACAGCAAGGCAAGAGGGCTTTTATGCCATAAAAGAAACATCAACTTAGACATTCCCAATAAAAAATATGGCTTCAAAATATTCTCAGTTATCGAACCCATTTCCCTTTACGGTTGCGAAATCTGGGGTCCACTTGCAAACCAAGATTTTACTAAATGGGACAAACATCAAATTGAAACGCTGCATGCAGAGTTCTGCAAATCCATTCTCCGCACCCAACGGAAAACACCCAACAATGCATGCAGAGCAGAATTAGGACGATACCCACTAATAATACAAATTCAAAAGAGGGCATTCAAATTTCATAACCACCTAAAAGACAGTGAGCCCGACACGCTCCATAACAAAGCCCTCATCCACAGAGAGACTCTAGAGCAGGGGTGCCCACACTTTTTCAACTTGCAAGCTACTTTTAAAATGACCAACCCCAAATGATCTACCTCCACTAAAAATGCTAAATATATCCCGAGTATACTTATATATATATACAATATAATTTGGCGTACCTTGCATAACTGCATGAGCCCTTGTGGCACACTTACAATTCAGTACATTTTTGGTCATTACCTTACTCCAGTATTTCTCAAACTGTGGGGCGCGGTCCTCTAGTGGGGCGCAGTGGTATTACAGGTGGGGCGCAGGGGGAAATTCTGAATTGTTTTATTTCAAGAATTTTATTGAGAACTTCATATATTACAAAAGTATAAAGCACACGGACATAAAACCAACATTTTCCGATCGAACTCCCCCCCCCCCCACCCCTCAACAACGCAGTTGACTGCACATGCGCGTGATTCGTGTGTTAGAAAAGACGAGATCTCAGAATGGCTGCCCTGTACGTCAATCAAGTGGCAAATGTCATAGGGAGGATGAATGATAACATCTAAATAATTTTTAATGGCATGCGATCGCGATCGACGTATTGGGCACCCCTGCGCTAGAGCGATGCCCCCTCGGCCAGCTGGTTCTGGGACTTTATTCACAAAACCAAGCAGAGCCACCAGACGGAAACCCCATTAGAATAAACCAAATTATAAGAAAACAAAAAGAAAACTACCTCACGCACTGGAAAGAATCAACCAAAGAACAGAGTAAATTAGAATGCTATTTGGCCCTAAACAGACAATACACAACGGCAGAATACCTGAGCACTGTGACCGATCCCAAACTCAGGAATCCTTGACTAGATACAGACTCAGTGAGCACAGCCTCGCCGTGGAGAGAGGCCGCCACCGGCAGACCTGGCTTACCAAGAGAAGACAGACTCTGTACCCACTGCACCCAACAGGAGGTGGAAACCGAGCGACACTTCTAACAACCTTCCACCTATACCAAGACATTAGAGATACATTCTTCCCACAGATTTCAAACACCCAAAAGAATTTTGAAAACTTAACAACCAACCAACCAACAAACCAATAAACCTCCATATCTGCTGGGCGAGGTACAGGAATGTACAAACACAGCAGCAAGATCTGTGAGCTGTTGCGACAGGAAAAGAACATCCAATGGAATACAACCTCCATAAGACTGTCAATCACCTTTTATTTTAATTTTTTTTCACTTTTTTCCTTTTTATTGTATCTTATTTTTGGATTTTTATATTCTTTTATATTTTTATATTTTACATTTACTGTATATATTTAGTTCTTTACAAGTATACTCGCTTTGGCAATGAGAGAGAGAGAGAGAGAGAGAGAGAGAGAGAGAGAGAAGAGAGAGAGAGAGAGAGAGAGAGAGAGAGAGAGAGAGAGAGAGAGAGAGAGAGAGAGAGAGAGAGAGGAGAGAGAGAGAGAGAGAGAGAGAGAGAGAGAGAGAGAGAGAGAGAGAGAGAGAGAGAGAGAGAGAGAGAGAGAGAGAGAGAGAGAGAGAGAGAGAGAGAGAGAGAGAGAGACGCTCCCTCCGCACGGCTCTCACTACGCCGCCCAGGAGAGAATGAAACTCAAATACACGTAGAAAGAAACGTACGTGACTAGAATTTCACTCAATAATTTACGATTTTTTTTTCTCTTTTAAAGGGGCCCTATTGGTACCACCAAGTGTGAGCGTGATTAGCCATTGCAGCCCGCTTCCAAAGTGTCACGTGACTGAAATTGTCATTGTGACACAGTGACATCACAAGTGGGCGTGTCCATCCAGATGTATGATGGATAGATCAGGTCTACCAGTTGGTACGTTCCAGTGGTTTGAATCTGCAGTGGTGTTCATCTGCTCACACGCAGGACCCCAGAGTAATTGGTGGACACAACATTCAAGCAAAGGATCGATCCCTAATCTAATCTAATTGTCCGTCGTCATTACAAGCCTCATGTCTTGTGAGTCAAGACCCACGTACAGTAAACCATACACGTCAAGTCTATCGTTTTCAATTTCCGATGCAAAATAAAATGAATTACATATCCAATACCCACCTTTACCTTTACCTGTTGGTTTTTTTTATGACAGTAATTTACTTTGTTTTCCGATACACACTTTGCAGTTAGCATTTTAGTTATTTAGTATGTGCATGACAACATGAAATGACGATCCCTATAGCCAGCTCCAGGTGATGACATACTGTATCATGCAAATTCAATACAAAATGCATGCTTCATGCTTCTTGCTGCAATTAATCTCTGAGGCTACGATAGAAGATGTACACTACCTCTGGAGGAAGTCCAGACAGAGAGAGAGCATGGAAACTCCACATCACAGATGTGACTTTTTCAATGTCGACTAATTATTCCATCCACCTCCGGTAGGGGGTAGGACGTAAAGCTGCGTGTAACTAGAAAACCCATTTCTGTTTGTACACCACAACAAAGATTTTCTCTCTCTCATCTCTCTCTCTCTCTCTCTCTCTCTCTCTTCTCTCTCTCTCTCTCATTTCTTATTTCCTACACTACTCCTCTATTCTTTGTCTGAAACCAAACCTCCACTCGCCCGGCTTCTCTCCACACCTTCCTCATCTCGCCTCTCTCTCCCTGTCTGTCACAGCCCCCCACTTCAATCCTCTCTCTCCTCTTAACCTGCCTAACTCCTCACTCTCACGTGTGTGATTGTGTGTGTGCTTATGAATCAGGGCTACAGTAACATTAACAGCCCCTGCCGTCGCCATGGCAATGATTGATGCGCCTTGTTTTCACTTGACAGAGGGGTAAAATGAAATCACTCAGTTCTAGGCAGGGCGAAGTGTGTGTGTGTGTGTGTGTGTGTGTGTGTGTGTGTGTGTGTGTGTTGTGTGTGTGTTGTGTGTTGTGTGTGTGTGTGTGTGTGTGTGTGTGTGTGTTTGTGTGGTTGTTGTGTGTGTGTTTTTTTTGGTTGTTGTGTTTATGTCTTGCATGTGGCAAGCGAAAGGTGGGGAGTGTGTGTGTGGTGTGTGTGTGTTGTGTGTGTGTGTGTGTGTGTGTGTGGTTACATGGTACTGGTACCATGTACCCGATACCTTTTTTGGGTACCTTTCATTCCTGTTGCACTGTTCATGGTCTTAGTTTTTTGTTATGTGATTGAGGATGTTAGTGTCTTCACACTCCCTAGACACACACACACACACACACAGGTTGCACACACATGAGCCCACGTAGTGCCAGAGAGATGGAAGGACGAAGTCAGTGAGCGAGGAGAGGGAGGAAGATACTGGAATAACAAGGAGCACAATTGCAAGACACTGGAAAGACCATTGAGAAGGCTTATGGGGTTTTTATACCAAAGCATTAGATGTCTGCACCATTCTAGTTATTAGAAATGGAGACGCTAAAATTAGCCACAATACATTTCTCATGTTCACATCTATTAAATCAACGCCACTCTCGCACAGTGAGAAATTCTTTGTCTCACACAATAAGGACTGTGTGTGTGCTGTGTTGTGTGTGTGTGTGTGTGTTAAGTCAGTTAGAGCAGCAGCCATGAGAGCTGAACATAATAAGAGGCACATCGACGCTAGCTTTTTAAAGTAGGTCGGAATTCTCTGTCTCTGTGATGAAGACGTAACTTCTGCTCCAACATACTGTATTTACTCGAATTTATTGCTGAGCAAAAAACTAAAAACAATTCAATATGCGCAGAAGAGACATTAGTCACAGGACTCATATTTAAGAAATGGGGATTCTTGATGCTACAAGAAGAGTAAATTCAAAGTTGATTTCAAAGTGAAATGATGACGGGAAAGTTGAATTCATTTCTTGCATTTCTGTGAACCCCTGTATGTTGATTAGATTGTTTGAACAGCTGAATAACATTGAATTCTTGAATCTATAATTCTAATGTGGAATATCTCAAAGGGAGCTAGTTCTGCACATTGTGTGTATTTTATCTGCTCTGCAATCACCAGATGTGTTTCTGCCACATGTTTTCTTGCATGAAAAGCATGAGGGGGGAGAAGAAAGCAAACAGACAAAAGAAACGATTGTAACAGAAAAGACACATCTGGCTCGTGAGGCGGACATAACAAAGCAACACTGAGAACAATGCAATCGCTAATATGTTGCGCAGGCTACGCGTCGCCACGGCATTGTTTTGCGTGACATTCATGACAAAACATGTGCCACCTAAGCAAGGTAATAGGGGTCACAGCAAAGGTCAGTGACATCCAACTCTTCTTAATGCCATCTCTGTCATTAGCCTGTGATTGGGACAACTTGATTGGCTGCCCCATGTGCCACCCAAACTAACACTGGCAGTGGATAGGATTTGAATTTGTCCATCAGAATCTATTGCTGCTAAAGTGGCTTTTCTGGCGGGGGGGGGCGGGGGGCGGGCAGTTGATGGTAAACCGGTTTATTGCAGAGTATGAGGATTGCAGAGTATGTTTTGCAGGCAGAGCAGATGATGCGATGCTAACATGTTAGCGGTTTGTGGCGATGGCTGGTTCACTGGCCTTAGCCAATGCATCAGAGGTGTGCAGCCTCACCCAGCCCCAGACTAAGCAGTCTGACTGGGGTCAGGTGAGGCTGCTTAAACCAGCCACCAACCACACACACTCCACACTAAATCAACACAATGTTTGTTTTTTGGTATACATTTTTATTGCCCTAGTTTGTGGACTGATGGATGAAATATCCACAATAGCGGGGTTATTCTTCATATTTTGAAATAAAAGTTAATTTTGTAATGCGCTGCTCATTCTACAAAGTTAGTGTCGTGGTACGGCTCTGTGATGTTCTGGGCACCCCTGACTGAATTAGTCTAGACATACAAACAGTCAGTGCTGCATCTTCACACCATGAGAGTTACTTCAGAGAGCTTCAGTTTCACTGCTACAGCGCAACCCTCACCTAATGGCTTTGTTCATTTGATCAAACGACGGAGTTGCATTTCTGCAGTGGTGGAAAATAACGAAGTAAATTTAGTCAAGTCCTGTACTTAAGTAGCCTACAAATCTTTTTCTGCTACTTCCACTCCATTACATCTCAGAGGCAAATATTGTATTTTTTACTCCACTACATCTATCTGATAGCTTATCAAAAATGTAATTAACAATACAACATATTAAAAAATTTATTAAATTGGATATATCGTCTTTATTGGTCCCCAGGGTGAAATTCACAAGCTACCACAAGCAACCCAGCAGTATGTAAAATAATATAGAATATGTCAATAAACATTAATGAAAAATTTAATAAAAAATGTTTTTGATACTGATACTTTTGTACTTTCACTTGTCATATTTTCAATGCAGGACTTTTACTTGTAACTTGAGTTTTTCTACAGTGTGGTAATGTATTACAACTTATACTTGTCTATGATCTGAGTACTTCTTCCACCACTACTGGTTTTGTGACGAAACACCAGGCTGCTATTGGACAAATGCCAGTCAGATCACACTAAGACAAGTCACGTGATCTTTCCCTTAACTTGTGATATTTGTATTGTTGTGTTGTTGTGTTGTGTTGTGTTCATTCTGCTGGTCATCGCCACTTTTTCATTTCACTGCATATCCTGTATGTGTGTGTGTGACTATTAAAATTCTTGAATCTTGAATCTTGATTAACTCTTTATAGCCGTCTTATGATGAGCTGACACAAAGCTCACAGATCACGGATCTGCATATTAACATAGTAATATTTTAACATATTAAGAGGACGGCTGGGACGCCCCCCCGCCCATACAGAGCTGAGGTAGCGTCTGCTGCCTGCTACCTGTAGCCAGCCTAGCCTTCAGCAGAGATAGGCCACGAGGAGGAGACGCCAAAAGAGCCCTTCAGTGGAAACGGTTACTCCGAGGCACATAAATACCTTTTCCACAACTCAGCATAATTTGACTGCCAACACTCTGTTATAAACACACACACACACACATGCACACACAACCTCCAGGTGCGTATAACAGCCCTCCGAACAAAAGACAAAAAATGATATGTTGTCTGGAAAATTACACTGGACACCCCGGGTAATATTATTGCTATTAGCCACTTGTGACTTACTGTAATAGCCATCATCGGCTGTGTGTGTGTGTGTGTGTGTGTGTGTGTGTGTGTGTGTGTGTGTGTGTGTGTGTGTGTGTGTGTGTGTGTGTGTGTGTGTGTGTGTGTGTGTGTGTGTGTGTGTGTGTGTGTGTGTGTGTGTGTGATGCACGCTTTATAGCATCATCCTTAATGCTTAGCTTTTTATTGGACACACACATCTCTTACTTTGTTTGCGTCGTGACACCTTGTTGGCTGCAGCAGACACACCCACACCCAACGCCAGTCGCCTGACCTTTTACCAGTGTGATGGTTTTTCATTGTGCCTTCCCATGTCGTTAATTTGAATTTATGGTGAGCATTTTGATTTTATTTTATATTATTATTGCTGCACTGCGAGCCTTCCTGGCGGGAGGTCTCACGTTAACGCCATTTCTCAAGGTCTCTTCCTCTTTCCCCAAAAAGCTTTTCGTAGGTTTTTCAGGATTTATTTTCCTCATTTGGGGGTTTAGGATGAGGGCCTGTGGGTCTGCAAAGCCCCTCAGAGACTGTAAGAGTGAGAAGTTAGTGTGTCCATAAAGAGAGTTGACTCGACGTGGGACCTGTAGTATCACTGTCTGTCAGTCTACTAGTGCTAACTGTGTCTCCTTTGCCCTGTTTAGGTTTATGTGTCTCGTTACGGTTTTGACTTCAACCTAATTAGCAGAATAAAAGCACAGAAGTTATAAAACATAGATCATTTACACTCATGCATGCATACACATCACGCGCTGCACACACACACACACACACACACACACACACACACACACACACACACTAGAGGAAGACTTCACATCCACAGATCCTCCACTGGTGATAAAGCAATGTTACTTTCACTAAAACTGGAGGTTTCATGGTCAGGAGTTTATCTGTGTGTGTGTGTGTGTGTGTGTGTGTGGCCAGTCATTAATCTCTGCTTTGTCCTTGAGAAGTTGAAGCCAGGCCGGTCCTTCTGGTCTCCATTACCACCTTCTACACACGCACACGCGCGCACGACACAGACGCACACACACACAGACGCACACACAGAAACACACACTCCAAGTAGACCAATCTCATTTAGCATCACTGACATGAATAGGCTCCTTACAACACACACACACACACACACACACACCACACACACACACACACACACACACACACACACACAGTCCTAAACCCCACATCCATTGTACCCTTCAACCCTAGCACTTTGCACATCTCATTCCCTCCCCCGCCCCCCCCCCCCCCCCCCCCCCCCCCCCCCCCCACTCCCCTGTCGAGAGCTTTGGATAAGCCCCGCCCCCTCGGCTCAACAGCCCTTCATCAAGTGTCCACCAGCGCCGGGGTGGGGGGGGGGGATGTGTGACCTCATTGCCAGTCCAGCGTGACGAGGCGTACCCGTGGAGGGTGTGATGCTGTCAGCCACGTGGCGGCGATGGGGCCACCGTCTCACCTGGGGCACGATGGAGAGCTGCCGCGCAAGTAACACGCCTGGTCAAGAAAAGCAGGCAAGCGTTACATTTATTATTTCATTTTTTATTGTTCTCTTTTTTTATTGTTCTCAAAAGTATAGAAATATTTTTTGTTATTCTTTTACGACTGGAGGTCTGTTTGGTGTTGGTGTTGCGAATTGTCCCAACATTTTTTGGATTTAGAATCATTTCGATAAGATAAATAATTAAAATAAAATACATTTAAAACAATTGTTTAATACCCTTTTAAGCTTCATTGGCCAAATATTCTTTCACACATGAGCGAGGAATTAGGTTTCCTGTCAGTGTCAGTGTGTAGAGACACGGGAAGACTAAAATAGACAAAACAAAACACAGATCGGTTGTTTTTGCGGCGGCGGCGGCGCGGCGGTGGCCTGGTTTATGATGCGCGGCGCGGAGGGCGTGTGGTGCTGCTGGTGCTCAGAGACGACCCCACCCACCAGAGGGGCGGAGCCTAACACACAACCTCCTCCCCGCCTCTCATAAATACCAGACAATTCCAAGGGAAATTATTCCCTCATGGCTAATCGTGAACGTTGTCTTTTTTCTCTCTCCTATATATATTTGTGGGACCCACATTCATGTTGTGTATTATTACTGTATTACAGTACACCCCCCCATTCATTATTTTATGTCTTTATAATTGAGGTTTATTATCCCACATGTAAAGTTCATTCACAATAGCAACAACTGTATGGTTAGTGGGTTAACATAAGGAGAGATCACACAGGCACGTCGGGGCAGCTTAGGGGTATTAGTTGAGACGTCAATGAAGGACCCACGCTGTCCACGGAAGACAGACACGCTGTTGTAATGTACGCGTTTTGCATGTGCTGTGTTTTGCAGGAATGACGAGTAAAGAATTTATCTAAACTAAAATCAAGTGTGTCCAATGAGAGGCTTTGTAATTAATTAATCGCAATTAATCGCATATCAATATTTGACACGAGAAGCAACATTTTTCAATTCAAATGGATGTTGGTATACGAGTGAATCAATGAATAGACATATACATACGTTTAAGCAGCAAAATCCTGTTTATTTTAGCTACACAGACCAACAGTTTAACATAAAGTGCCATCTCTACCATCTCTACCATCTAAAATGGTAACAACAACAACAACAAAAAAACGGTCAAACGCGGTCTCTTCCGGTGCGTCCATATTTGAGCCTACAATTCGTCCACTGAGAAACGTTCCGTGGTGTTTGGAGTGCAAAAATAAAGTGCGATTAAAATGCGTTAATTAGTTTTAACGCGTTATTTTTTCTGTAATTAAAGTCCCGGCCCTAATATATATATATAATTGCTATTTGATGCGTCCGTGCTGCATAATGGTTTAATTAACTAACGCTGCAGTGTTTTTTTTTCTTCCCGCTACATTTGCAATTCCCTCCACGCGACACGTGGACAAGCGGCTCGTCTTGTGTCCGGGAATAAAACTGCCTTCGGTGGTTGAGCGCACCTGACTGGCAGGGAAGAGGGGAGACGCCAACACTTGTGATATTAATTGCAAAAACATTGCTTTGTTTTTGAAGGCCAGCAGTTGGACCTATATTATTAAAGGGTACAACACGCACTCTAGGCCTGCACACACTTCACTTGCAGAATTCAATACTTTATCATTTCGGTTTAGATTAGATCATCGGTTTTTTTTTCAGGTTATATAGGTTTTTTTATTGGGACAAAAAAATACATTTTTGTGTACAATGGCCAAAATGAAAATTCTATCATGTAGAAATATTATGTGATATAAACATATAAAGTGTTGTGGAAGGTAGTAATACAGAACACCAGGAGGATGATTAATCTTGATAATGCTGGTGTATGCGCTGAAAATTGTTTTTATTGTTTTTATTCACCTCGCTTTGTCAAAAGCTAAACAGCCAAAGATCTCGTTACAGCCTGGTGTTCAGCACTTAGCATTGCTGTTTGCTCCAATTGTATCTCTGTGGTTCTGGAGTTGACTTACTTTAAACGGTTCTCGCTCCAGTTAAGCACTTTATTTCGCTGTTCTGCAGAAAACATTTGAATTTGATCCGTACATCATTCAGGACTGGATATAGTCCAAAAAGTTGACTGTACTTTACCAGATATGTACACAGAATAAACCCTCAGCATCATTGTCATCAGCATCATCACATGTGGCCGCTAGTGATGCATAGAGAGGCAGAGACGGTGTTAGCCAACCTGCAGACAATGTCATTAATGGCAAGAATGAATTACACCGGGCCAAACACCCCCACCCTCGGAATAAATACAGGAGCTGCTGTGTGTGTGCAGGTTGTGTGCGTGCGTGCGCGGGTGTGTGTGCCGTGCGCGGGTGTGTGTGCGTGCGAGGGTGTGTGTGTGCGTGCGCGGGTGTGTGTGTGTGTGCGTGCGCGGGTGTGTGTGTATCACCATGAACCCTAATGAGCAAAGGTATTAAAAAAGCTCATTACTTTTTAATATTTACCTGCTGGCACACAGGGTGACATACTGTGTTCCCATAGCAACATTACATCTTTGGGACTGTCTGTGTGTGTGTGTGTGTGTGTGTGTGTGTGTGTGTGTGTGTGTGTGCGTGTGTATATGTGCGTGTGTACGTGCACGTTCCCATGGAACCAAGAAAATCCTTTATGTGTGGATGCACATGGACACAGTATGTCCGTGTGTCCAATCGTGTATGACATGCAGGACATGTCTCTGTGTGTGTTAATGTACATCAAGCGTGTGTTCTGAGGCGTCCCAGCTCAGTGTTAACTTAAGCCTCTCCCCTCTCCCCGGGACCATCATGAACTATAGCCTGCATCTGTTGAATACATCTCGAGGAGATTACATTAGAAATGATTGCCTAGCCTTCATTTATTCAACACTGTCCATATTTCCTCCATTACTCCTCCTGTGTTTAATCCCCTCTTCCCATCTTTGACTCTTTGTTCTTCCATCACTTTCATGCGGACTTTTTTTGTGTTCTCCCTCTCTTTTTTTAACCTGCTGTGCCTTCAACTCATTGTCCTGGAAACCGCTTGTTTAGCCTAATTTGTCCCCATAAGGAATCCAGGATTCATCGACCTGCCAGACACATAATTACACAATTGTTAATGAATATTAAATTTTTTTTTTAATATTGTTACATTTTACATTGCTTTTTCTATCAGGCATTAATACACAATCCATATGTATGTTTTATTAGCACTATAGATGCTGATGATGGAAAGAGTACTAAAACATAGTCCTCATACAGCAACTCTAAAAGTAGCTTCTTCAATATCCATCCCATGCTTTAAATGTTCCCAACTCTCATCTGCTGAATGCAAATATCGTCAATGTAAGCAAGACGTATGTGTTACATGCAAGTTACAATGTCGCTGTCACAAAATGTGTTGTTTCATTCGACACACTTTGGTGCATCTCACAAAATGTATTGCATTGATGAAAGAATATATAGTGGTTTCATTCTGTAATATTTATAGATTCACCGTTTTAAAGGACACAGAAAGTGATTTATGAATGGGGACAATCCCTGCACTTGTTTACGGCCATGGGTGAAAAAATACTGGACCCTTCTAGAAATCATTAGTCTATTGATGACACGCACACCCACACACACACACACACACACACACACAGTGCACAGAGAAAAATTGCGTTCTCCGACTTGGTATTTGAATGTCAGCCCATTTATTTATTTAATAACAACGTCAATCAATATAAAATCATCGAAACTGACAATAGAATAAAGTGGCTTGTCGAAGTGTAACAATGTGAAACAGTGAACTAGCTCCATGGGAAACAAAGTTATCCGAAATTGCAAAATGTCTTCTTCTGGGGAAAAAAATCCAATGAAAGTGTACTGGGGCGTACTGTTGGGCTGGCCGTCTCCACGTCGACCGCAATAATTGTTTTGTCACTTGGCACCGTCTCCTGGCTGATAGTCAGTGGCAGGCAGAGGAGACTGTATTGACCTTTCTGCTCTTAATGTAGGCTGACAAAGCCTGCGGCCTCAACGTATACACAAGAACACTAGCTGACTGTGCTCTTCAATGTCTACACCATCGGGTGTATGGATGATCCCTGGACCTTTTAGTCCCGGTGTTGGTCTACAGCTGTGCTCAGAGCACAGGAGTCTCGGGGGATGTGATGATGATGGGTCATGGGTTAGCTTGGGTTAGCTTAGCTTAGCTGCCTTTTGCACAGCTGTCCCTTGGTACAAGGTTGTAGGTCTAGTGTAGTATTATTATCATTATTATTATTATTTTTCTTCCCCACAACCCAGCCTGAAATCAGTTTCAGGTTCACAAAGACCCAGCATTGCGCCAAGCTGCCAATATACAAAGCAAAGCTTTTCAAGCCAAAACAATAATGGTACAATTCTGTGTTCTAATTTTTGCTTTTGTTGAGTGTAGAGATAATGAGGATCCACAGTGACTCTGGTTTCAAAAGGTGCTTTTAGATCTATGGTCACAATATGACCCATGTTGCTCACATATTCACATGGTGGTGGCGGGGAGTGTCTGCAGCTGTCTGTGTTTTGATCAATGACACATCCTCTTCTATTCCGTCCCCGGTTCCCTGCCTTCTTTCTGAGGGTAATTTCATTAATTAGTTAATTGGTTATTGGTTATTGGCAGCTGGTATATGAAGGTCAATGAGTCCACCTCCATCTCGGCAAAGCCATGTACTGTATGTCAATGTAATTTTTGTGCGTATTTAAAGGGCGAGTAAACCCCAAATTCACTCTTTTTCAGTTAAAAACCGTTCCTGTTTGCATGTGTTAGTGAACATATCTGCCTATTTTTGTATAAACATGTTTAACGGGGGAAATTCTCTGTACATTAATAGCAGAAATATATCACTGCTGTGGAACCCAATGTGTTTTCTCAAACCTTTAAGACCGCTCAGATTCCATTATTTTTAAACTCGTATGTGGAAGTTCTCCTGGTAAATCGTGGTTTTACACTCTAAGGTATTGGAAGCTGAGGTGGATGAGGACAATCTTGTGCTGCAGCTGCTACCTGGAGGCCATCGTAACATGGGACATAAATCACAAAGTGAACATGGTGTCTACAGGACGACCTTTCAATGCGTCAAATCCACAGGTGGGAAATACTAAGTTGGCATGAATAATATATAGTGCATAATGATGCATATTTGTAAATGTCAAATATTTAACATCACAATTCATTTCATCTTAGTGATTGAATGGCAACAACATGCACCTTCCAAAAAGAAACCTGTTGTGCTTTTGATATGCATTAAGAGGAGAGCTTTTTTTTTTCCATGTCAACCATGGCAGTGAAGCAAACCACACTAGATCCTTGTGAGTGATCTAATTGTCCTCCTGCAACAGCAGTGGGGCCGAGACTAAGATCATTTGAACACGGAGCAAAATACAAAAGCTGTTCTTTGATTGACAGTTATTGTGTTATGTCCTACCCCAGCCGGCGAGATTTCACTGGCATTCACCCTGGATAAAAGGATGAAGAGAATCCTCAATACACAATCCTCGAGACACAATACAGTGTCTAAAACATCACTTATCCCTGTTTTGAATATTTGAGCGCCCATGTAAACTAATATGTATGACAATAATGCATTTTTGTAAGCTTCATTCATGAGTGCCTTATTTAATTTTTTTATAGAGTTAAATACTGGCTTCTGCCGTCGTCAATATCCTGAATGAATTATTCAAGTGCCTGCTTCTGTTAGCTTCAATCACTGTAGAGCCTTTAATGTATCTCCAGAAACCAATCAATACAGAAGTGTGTCATCCCTTGCTGTATTTACTTGATCATCCTTTCTAATACTAGTACCAAATGACATGTAGGCTATTCATATTTTCTATGTTCTGGAATCAGGGGGAAATACCCATGGTTATCCCTTCTCTGCCGTCAACCCCTCCTTTTTGACTCTCACACACACACCAACACTCACTCACTCTCACACTGTATTCAGACCTGAATTATTTGATAGTGTACCGCCATCAATGAAGCCAAACCAATTTGTTTAATAACAGAAATACCCGAATCAGCAGTGGTAAACGCTCATAAAGTAAAGGATGGATATGGTTTAGATACCACATGTTTTAAATCACATAAGAATGCCTTAGTCTGCCCCTTGCTCATCTGATTAATATGGCAATTTAGGAACAAATGTTTCCAAGCACCTGGAAGTCAGCTCTTGTAATGCCGATTTTCAAGCTCCTAGAAGCCAGTTGTTGTAACACCTGTTTTCCAGGTGTTAACTGGGAAACTACAGACCATCAGTATTTTACCTGTAGTGCCCAGGGTGGTAGAGACATGGGTAGCAAAGCTGCTGACCGTTCACCTGAACATGGGCCTGTTTTTTTAAATACCTTGCAATCCTTCTAGATTCAAATCTGGAGGCCACTACTTCTCCCAAATAACAAGCAAGCATGACAACTCTATCGAAAAAACTTCACCAAAAGACCAACGATCACCACTGCCATATAGTACAAAACTATGATGCATTTTATTTTGATGGAACATTTTGCAGGATGTTGCATAGTGCTAATGCGTCAGAGAGCTTACTTTGTTTTACAGAAAGCAGTTGAAAAAGAGGAGAGGACATCAAACATGAACATGTTGAAATTGCGTCATCACCACAGAGTATTTCTTACCAAAGAAGAAGAAAAGATTTGGGCTCATTAGCTGCAGGCCGTAAGGAAGAAACCAGAGCCATAGAAAAAAATATAACTAAGACAGTGGGAAGTAGAAGGAATCTTTGTGAAAACAACCTACATGCAGAAACTTAGTGAAAGAAATGGAAGATATAGCTGAGGTGTGTGTGAGTGGGGATCACATGACAAGATGGCAGTGCAAGGCACAGCGTTTCTCCAGATTCTGTGAATTAGTATTTGCCGAGGTGGTGCATATTGCAAGTCTACAGCGCTATCACCGCTGCCACAGCTGGTCATATTGGAGGTCACTAATACATTTGTGAAAAGATGGGGGTAAAAATGACCTCCACATAACAAAACAGGAAAACCTGCATAACTCCAGTCAAGTCCAGTACATTTTATTTGTATAGCCCTTAATCACAGTTAGTCTCAAAGGGCTTTAGAGGCCACATGATTATGGGCCAAGTGATTATGACTACTAACTGCACTCCTCACACTTACTGGTTTCCGGTACAGGCGCTGTGTTGCCTGCACCCCAGAGGTTTGGCTATAGCATTGTCGAACTTCTGGATCCAAGATTAGTCGAGATCTGACTTGTCTTGGAGGTGGGATATCATAGGTGGTTCTAATGGCTTGTGAACAGACTCTCAACCAACCTCATTAGACCTTCCCCCTGATCGAAACAAAGGTAAAAAATAAGCGTGAAAAAAAAAAATGAAAGATTTTTAAAAATGAAGGAAAAAAAGTGTCTGCATGTGCTTGCAAGCTAACGAGCAAGCACTGCGATGTTTGCACTGTTCTGACAAGCCGCGGAAAAAAAGAAGTTGGGAGAGTATCCGTTAGAAGTTCAAAGTCTGGGATCGTTTGTGCGCGCTCGGTCTAATTTTGCATGCATGAGGAGAATAAAGATTGGCTAATGAAAAAAAACCTCTTCCTCCTTCTCTTTTATCTGATTATGTCTTTGCAACACTTGGAGGATCTGGACCGTGATGAGCTTTATTATCTTGCTACCCAAGGGGGAATTCAAGTCTACACGTAATGAGAAGTCAATGCTCCCTATTGAATAGATTTGTACAAAGCCATCAACAACTAGTGTTGAGTCCAATCCAATTCCAACCACTAGTTTGTGATTCATCGTGTTAGAAAATGATGAAACTGCGAGCTCTGTAATGGTTGCTTGTAATTCATTACTCTGCCAATTAACACCAGAGATGGTGTGAACTACAGATGGTAGCCAGATTACAATCTATTTGCTCTAATTTGCTCTTTTGCAAAGGTTTCACAAAGATTATCAGTGATAATCGATTTTCTATGTGATTATCATGGAATTTCTATGTGATTATCATGGAATTTCTATGTGATTATCATGCTACATGTGTCTAATCAGCAGAAACATGCAGGTCAATTCGCAAATGTATATTAGTCTGGAACCTCTCTGTTCATTTTCTAGTTCGATTTCCAAGGGGCGTTGTCAACAGGCACAGACAAAAATGCGCCTGGACACAATTGGATGGAGAATATATGCCTTTAGTTTGTTGGACACTGTCACAATAGCGGATTCAACAGACCGTTCCACATCACCGGCAGCCATCTTGGTTGTTTATTAAATGCCTCAACGGCGCTCCTCAGTCATCGTATCAAACCCCGCCCACATTCAATCAACGGTTGTGATTGGCCGGAGCAGGGCCAGGTGGGCTGTAAGTCTGCCTGTGGGCCAGAGGGATCTGCCAGAGCAAATAAAACATGAGCTTGCAGATTCGTCTGGTTCCCGGGCAAGTCGTTATTGGCATTAATCAAGACTAAGCAACACTACAGCCTCTTGGATAACCCACAATGCATTTGGACAGGAGGACAACCGTCTTAACCAAAACCTTTCAGATGTACTAATTACCAGTAGACCAGCAACCCCAATGAACAGGCAACTCAACTGTGTGTGTGGATGTGCATTTATTAATCCATTAGTATTTAGAATGTGGAATGTCTTGGCCTAATGCAAATGGATACCTCTCTGCATCCGTACCTATGACATAGCCTATGCCGTTGTTTGCATTTATTCTTCTGCGGAGGTGTTTGCACCACTCCGCAATTGCTCCGCCCAGGAAGGAAATGCGATTCTGCCAAGTGGACCAACGGCAGTCCTTGCGGTCTGCGCCGCTGCGACGTGCAGGTACATTTCTGAAGAGGTGCACGTCAAGCCCCAGCATAGGCAAGGCATAGGGTACGCACATAGACGTAGCTGTCAAGTTGCGTCTACACAACCAGTAAAATATATAATTCTTTAGGTTGTGACTTTGAATGAATCACGTTTAGCTTGTCATTTTGTTTGCTTATGCATCCGGTTGAAAAAGATTATCTTAAATTGGACGCCCTAGAAGCATACTTGTCTTGCACATTATATTCTCCATGGAAAAAACAGCAAAGTGTTCTGTGACGTTGAGCGGCATGTACTAAATGGGGCATCGCGGACGTAGTACAACAAACCTCTTACGCTCCGTCCTCTAAATGATGAAATGATTGATTTTCCATCTGTACTCAATTTCTTATGCCATTAAGTACGGGCGCTGCATGAAACCTAAATAATGCAAGCAAGAGTCAGTTATCTGTTTTTGGGAATTGCCTCGTTGTTTGCCCGCTCATCCCTATTAGCAATCTCAATGATCATTCAGGGTTTGAGATGTCATGTCAACTTGATACGCTCGCGGAAATTACGGTGACGCGCAAATGAAACGGGTACCTTTCTCGTTCAGTTTCACAAGGCCTAACGTGGCTTGGGAAAGAGGTGCTTCTCCTCTTTCTGATTCTCTCGGTATCGAAAATAAATACGTGAACCCAACCCACAACATGGAGGGCTGAAGAAGGCAGACCGGTGTCTCCTGATGATGTATAGCTGCACAGTCCCCGGCGTGGCCTGCGAACCTTTCTCAGCTCCCGGGGAGGGTGAATACCTTGACAGCTGCCGGGTGCCTTGGTAACGGCAACAGCTCAGGACAGCAGAGGGCCCGTCCGGTGGGTCTTGAGGACGCTGGGAGAGGAGAGGTGTGTATTTCCATCCTCATTTAAGGAGATCCTTCCACAGCAGGGGTTTGAGCCACGGATCATCTCTCCTGCAGCCGCCATGTTCAGAGGTACTTCTCCCCACTGGCACCGATGTCACATCTTTTCACCCAGCCCACTCCCTCTTGCACAGCACAAACAAGCAGCCCCCGTAGTTTGTCTCTATTACTTTTTTCTGGTGTTTGTGAACTGTGTACTGTGGGAGTAAGTGGGGAACAATAATCCTGTTGTTCACGACACGCGGCGATAACGGCTCTGTTGTAATGTGATGCTGATGTTGTTTACATTAACAGACTTAAAGGAATAGCTCCTTCAACTCTGTCACTTTGGTGACAGAATTGAAATGCTTGGAAATGCTTGCATAACGTTGACCATGCTTGCATTGTGTTCGATAAGGCTTTTCAAATATTGTGAAATGTGTACTCATCACATTTGCTTGTGATGTAGCCTTGTTCTCAGCGATGTAAGGGATTCTGAGACGCACCGGTAGCAACATGACCGCTCTTCGACTCATGACAGAAACATGAAAACCTTTTTTTCTTTTGTTTATCAATGCAAAGATCTTCATTGCATCCACATAGCATACGCTCCACATTGTCTCTTAAGTATTAACATGCATCTCAACATACAGTATCTCTCTCTCCTGTGACCACTTGCAATTGTACTTAGCGTCCTCGCTCCACATGCAAATAACCACATGCAGGGCCGCCAACATTTTCACATTAATGCCTTAGCGCGTCTCTTGGAAGCCTTGCAGGGAAGCGGACGCATTCACACTTGACTGGCAGTGTGGTAATGTGCGTCCTTGAGTCCCTCCAAATGTTGTTTTGAAGATTTAATGCATCTTGGAGGCATTCACACCTGCCTGCTGTCTGATCCGTTCACGAGAGATGCATTTAAATGCTGGGTATATGAACAGTGTGTTGCTCTTATGCCTCTCTTTCAGCGTATGGCAGGCAGGCACGCCTCCCGTACACTGTTCCACCTGACGGAAATCCTGTGTGTGTGTGTGTGTGTGTGTGTGTGTGTGTGTGTGTGTGTGTGTGTGTGTGTGTGTGTGTGTGTGTGTGTGTGTGTGTGTGTGTGTGTGTGTGTGTGTGTGTGTGTGTGTGTGTGTGTGTGTGTGTGTGGCTCACACTGAAGCATCCAATTGCAGGATCTGACAACAAAATCCAAGACCACAACGTGCACCTTTGCAAGACTTGGAGTTTGCTGTCTGAATCGCGTTTGCCTGAGGAAAATTATAGCTTTCATACTGACACTCATTCAGCATTTTAATTGACCAACATACCTGCCTGTACTACCTTTGATTTAGCATGCAGATTGCTTGTTTCAAAACCATAATTATAAAGAAAAAAGGGTGCATACTATGGTCTATCCATCACAATATGCATGTAGACACATTGTCTTCATTTACATCATTAAGAGTTTGAGCGAGTATCCTGCGAGACATGGGCGGCCCCCGGGCTGAGCTGTAGCATACACTCAGGGGGCCTCTACTAGGTCCTCCAGCCAATGGAGCACCCACACACACACACACACACACACACACACACACACAGGTTTGACACTAACAGTTGTGTTTCCTGCGGGGCGGTATCACTAAATGGGGCCCGAGGAGGAATGCTGCAACGTAAACTCGTTGCCAATTAGCCGGCTGTGCCTGAGTTAGTTGACTTCCATGGTGCTAATGGAATTGGCTGAACGAAATTAGCTTTTGTTGTAATTGTTGTATGCTTGAGTGCCGTTGTGATCAAGGGGCTGTTTCCTGTTTCAAGGGACTGATTTTTTTGTATGTAAAAATAATACTGAAAAGGTGGAAAAAAGAAGAGAAAGGACTTGCGCCTGAGCGGGCGGGGGGTAATGGAAGGGGTTGTGTTGCAGGGAAGATGTTATTAACAAAGTGAAATAAAGGCTGGGAGATTACTTTCCCCAATTTACACCTGTGTCCCAGAGCGCGAGTGATTACTGAGGTGTCACATTCAAAATGGTAAAGTTGTGTTGTATCGACGCTGGATGAAAGTATCTCAGTGACCGTGGGTATACAAGGGGGACTTCATTTGTTCCATGTTGCCTGCCACGCTGGACCCATGGCAATTTGCTTACCGTCAAAACAGATCCACCGACGACACCATTGCCATGGCACTTCACACTGCCCTCTCTCACCTGGAGGGGAAGAACTGTTGTGTGAGAATGCTGTTTGTGGACTTCAACTCAGCAGTTCAACACGATAGTGTCCTGCCAAGCTCGACACCAAGCTCAGGAGTCTAGGCCTGCACCCGACCATGTGCAGCTGGATACTGGACTTCCTGTCGGGGCGCCGCCAGGTGGTGAGGATGGGCAGCACCACCTCAGAGCCGCTGACCCTCAACACTGGAGCCCTCAGGGATGCGTGTTGAGCCTCTCCTCTACTCCCTGTACACCCACGACTGCATGGGCTATGCACAGCTCCAACGTCTTCATCAAGTTTGCTGACGACACGACAGTGTTGGGTCTGATCGCCGGACGACGACGAGACAGCCTACAGGGAGGAGGTGGATCACTGGCACAGTGGTGCCAAGAAAACAACTCGCCCTCAACGTCAAGAAGACCAAGGAGCTGATCGTGGACTACAGGAAGCGGAGAGGAGAGCACGCCCCCAATCTCCATCGACGGTGCTGCAGTAGAGAGGGTCAGCAGCTTCAAGTTCCTCGGCGTGCACATCTCCGAGGACCTCACATGGACCACGCACACCACACACGTGGTGAAAAAGGCCCAACAACGCCTGTATTTCCTCAGGCGACTGAGGAAATTCAACATGTGCCCCCGCATCCTCAGAACATTCTGCTCCTGTACCATCGAGAGTGTTCTTACAGGATGCATCACCGTCTGGTACGGGAACTGCACCGCACTGGAGCGTAAAACACTAAAGAGGGTGGTGCGGACGGCCCAGTACATCGTTGGAGGTGAGCTTCCCTCCCTCCTGGATATATACACCAGGCGGTGCGTGGCCAAGGCCAAACGGATTTATTAAAGACAATAACCACCCCAGCCACGAACTGTACACACTTCTACCGTCAGGCAGGCGATACCGCAGTATCAAATGCCACACGAGCAGATTCAGAGACGCTTCCACAGTCAGGCCATCCAGGCTCTGGCAACAAGTTCGGCATCAATGTCTAAAATGCTAAGTTGCTAAAGTGTCTACTGCTAGTGCTAAGTCCCTGGTGGATAAGTTTGTTAACTGCTGGAGCCTAGCGCTGGTAGCAGTGCCTATAGTGTTTGGTGCTAGTGCCTGGTGTTACTGCCTAGTGCTGGGGCCCTGGTGCTAGTTGTTACTCAGCTAGTGCTGGTGCTTAGTGCTCGGTGTTAGTGCTAAGTGCTGGTCCTGTGCTTAGTGTTACTGCTGGTGTAGTTAACTTAGGTGTTAGTGCTTAGTCCTGGTGCCAACACTGCATGGTGCTAAGTGTTTGTGTGACTGTCTGGAAGGTATTCTGTGACATTCTGTGAATGTCAGCATATAACAATGTATATTTTAGTACATTGATTTATATGTGTACTGCTCACCTGGATATTTTTACTGTATATTCCATTTCATTTTAGATTTCATTTACTTATTTTACATAGAATTCTATTTATAGTTCTATTTCTATTTTGTACAGTTCTATTTCTATTTTGTAGTTTTACTCTATTTTGTATTCCTTTATAATTACTGTCGGCTGTCGGGCGTTTTGCACAAAAAGTTTTTCACTCAATACTTGAAACTTGAGAGTTGACAGCCCGTTAACTTTAGCACAGAAACCGAGACTCAAACTCTCAGCACTCACAGTTGAACTTTGCAATCGCATCTCAGTTCCAGTTCAACCAGTGAATCAGTAGCAGTAGAAGGGGGAATACTTGCATTCACTGATCACTGATCCAATGCCTCAATGCGAGTGCTGCAGTCATTGCCTGCAAATAATTACATTAGAACTGCATTCAAATGAGCATGTCTCACCAGACTCTGCTGTGGGATCCAGGCCATTCACACCAGAATAACAGTCACAATACAAAGCTTGCTTGCTTTTCTGTATTCCTTTATTTACCTTGGATTATCTGAGTGAATGAGTTACCAAAATTCATGTCATTCTATATATTAATACTCATATGATTAAAGATACTTAACACGGTTACCTTGTGCGTCTTAGGTGTGAGCAGCAGTGAATCTGGGGCGAGGTGTGTGTGTGGGTGTTGATGTGGGTGGGTGGGTGTGTGTGTGGGTGTGGGTGTGTGTGTGTGGGTGTGGGCGGGCGGGCAACTTTTTGTGCTCACTGAGGCGTTTGGAGGAAAATAATGAAATAAGTCAACGGATGAAGAGACGCTGCGGTGAGAAGAGAGAAGCTACTCCGCTGTCGGTCTGGTGGGACGGAGAGATCCTGTGTGAAGAAATGAGCAGGCGGTGAAGACGTGAAAACGCATAAGCGACGGTACAAAAGTCGAGAGCGATGGCTCTGTGGGCAGCGCAGTGTGGCACGAGGAGGGAGGGAGGGAGGAGGGAGGAGGGGAGGGAGGAGGGGAGAGAGGAGAGGGGGAGGGAGGGGGGGAGGGAGGAGAGGGGGTCTCAAACGCTGCATTTATCAGCATCGTCCGTGTCATTACATGTATGCATGTATGAATGTATGTGTGTGGTTAATATGTATATGGTTCTGTGGAGAACATATGGGGAGCGTATTGGCCTGTGTCTGTGTTGTTATATGGATTAACATGAGGAATAAAGGAATCATTCTTAGGGTTAGGTATGTGTGAGTCATGAATTGGTGCGACAACACATCTGTGTGAACGTGTTGTCGGCTTTACATGTGAGAACACCAGAGGGGGTGAGAACGGGGTGTGGTGGAGAGGAGGTGTGAATGGGATTATATGCACTGTAACACCTACTGTATGTCAAGGGAGAGAACACAGCCCTGTAAACACTCACTTACAAACCCTGCTGGATCTATGATCACTCATAGAGACGCAAAGTACAGTATAAACCATATACAGTGTATATATTTAGACACACACACACACACACATTAACATGAGTCACTGTTTAATCGATGTCATTTTTGTATGTGCGTGATCATTTCTTTCATTGTATAAGTCATGTAGGATTTCTTTTTTCTATTTTACTAACAAAATGTAATTTCCAACGAATTGACAATTACAAAAAAAAAAATAGATAAAGATAAAAGTGAATGATTGACATTATATGAGATGTCCACTGGTGGGTGCCTGCTGGTGCACATGGACCAACACTTCAGTCCTGCTGACTAAAACCTCCCGTCGGCACGTTGGTGGCCATGTCAGAGAGAGGGGGGGTGGGAGCGAGATGAAAAGCCAAATAAGAGGAGCACTCTACTATCAAAAGCATAAAGGGCTGTTAAATGGGTGTGATGGGCGGCACTAGAGAGAGAGAGCGGGTACAGAAATGTCGTTGCAAGTCTCCCACACACTTCACAATCTATTCAATGGAAACCGTGGGGCTTACGTCAGACAAGAGTGCTCCCAGCGTGAGAAGCCAGGTGTGGAACAAGTAGGACTGGAAAAGACGTACGGAAAATACAAGTATGGAAAGGGGAAAGGAAATGAGGAAAGGAAACCAGATCCGCTATAGCCCCTTAATGAGGAGCAGGGAATCCTATTAGGGAGATAAGATAGGCGCCCCTCTGTAATAAAACTGCTATTCACTGGCCTCCCCGAAGACCTCTTTACGAGCAGCCGTGGTGTTATTACCGAGGCCCTGCAGGCGGGGAAGTGGCCCTCCGTGGGTGGGGGGGGGGGGGGGGGGGGTCATGGTCAGGGGTGTTGGGGTGCCCTGGCCCCCTGCCTTTGTAAACCGTAGACTGTGGTAGTCCGCCACCCCCCCCCCACCCCCCCGATCGACATGGAAGGGTACCATGAATGCACTGCACACTATTTTGCTAATGCTAAAGCAAACTGCAACTTGTTAAAACTACTCATGCAAGGACATCATGATCTGCTGAGATATCTATCGGCACAATGCTTCTACAATGGAGGAATTATTATAATATATCATTGTTAGAATAATTATTATAATGTCGTGCAATATTATTATTGAGAAATAATTATTTTTGAGAGACCTCTGGCGTAACAATTTCCTTCGGGATTAATAATTGTTAATAATAATAATGAATAATAATAATTCTTATCTTAACTTATTATTTTTATATATCATATATGATATTTTCTAGAATTTCCTTCGGGATTAATAAAGTTTTATCTATATATATATATATATATATATATATATATATATAATTCATATTATGACATGGTTATATTTTACCATGTCGTATATTTTACCGACAGTATATTGCGTGTCGTCAGCTACTGGCCTGCATACAAGTCACCAGAGAAATCCCGCTCCATAGGTCATGATTGTGTTCTGAAAGGGCACTTCCTCTTCCAGGGGGGGTCCTTCATTTGCAGGAGGGTTACCCAGGAGTACCCATGAGAAGAGGTCTAGATCAGAGTTACAGTGCATGTTATGGGAGAGAGGCTATATAACGCTGCAGTACATTCAGTATATAGTCATACACACTCATAAGGATGGGGCCCGCCACACAATCCACACCTAACCCAGTGGTTCCCAAACTATTTGGACAAGTGTACCCTTTCAACCAGCACAAAGCATTTTAGCAGGAAAAATATTGTGTTAGGTTAGGTTTGGGCTTACTGACATGACAGACAACATTTGTTTCTGGTCTTCGCTGTTTATGCTCTATATTAGACTCCTTCTTTCTCCTTGTTTTTTAGAAAATGTACTAATACCTCCTGAAATCCTTGTGTTCCATTTGAGACACAGTGATTCTAAACCTGTAGAGAAGATTACAGACACGGACCCTGTCAACAGTCTCATGGGATAATATGCGTTTTGGCAGCATAATAGTGTGGCGAGCCAGTCTGCAGGAACGGCAGTGGTCCATGCGGTTTGCTATGGAGTCAGCACTAACCCGAATCTCTGAAGGAATGTTTCCAGCAATCTTGTCCAATCAATGCATGAAGAATTCAGGATGTGCTGGAGGCGAAGGAGCGCTGGTACCCGACCGCATGAAGTGGGCCACAGAGCCCGTATCTTCACGCTGACCACCACAAGACCACATGGACTCTCGTTCTCTCCCTCTCGCTCTCTCTCTCTCTCTTCTCTCTCTCTCTCTCTCTCTCTCTCCCACTCGCTCTCTCACTCACTTCAGCACTGCCCTTTAGAAACAATATTGCAGTATTGCCAAAGGAATCAATGCATGTAAACAATGAACCATTGTTGTGGAGATAAGCAATTACAGGATACAAATGTGTGGTCTTTCCTTCTTTCTTCCTTCCTTTCTTGCTTTGTTTCTTTGTTTCTTTCTCTCTTTCTCTTTTCTCTGGTGTTTTTGTTCGTTTTTTTGTTACTTAATCCCCTTAATCCTTAAACAGTTGCACAATTTCATCTGCTTTGACCCTGTTTTGTTTGATTGTCTTTGTTTCAATGTAATGAAAATGTCCTCTGATTAAATTGGACTGTAATTTCGTCAGGTCCTCTGTTCAGATATCACTTAATGCTTGAGTGCTGTCCACTCTCATTGCAATCTTGTTTATGCCTCGGATATTAAACTGGAGACAGGAGTGGCTGGTGGTGGGGGGGGGGGGGGGGCGTGGATATGATGAAGCCTCAAAGGGAACACGTTTTAAATGGAGATATTTGCCATTCATTCCCTTTTCTTCCTGGTCAAATGTCACCCGACGAAGTCGCCTTGGAATACCAAATGCAAGATTGCGGGGAGATCAGTTGTGAGATGAAGGCAGGGAAAAGGAATTACGGATCTCGCCGCAGATTCCGGGAAGATGTGGAAGGAGGCCATGCAGCGAAAAAAACAAAGTTAATATCAATGCCTCCTGGCCCGCAGATCACCGACCATCTTCCGAGGGAAAAACTAGAGGGTGAAATTACCCGCTGAAGGCTACAAAAGCTGCCCCTGGTAGCAGGGAGGGTTAAATTAGATATTTATATGTGATCAATATATAATTCTACTCCGCCTCGGTGCAAAACCCCCCCTGGCTCTATCTCCTCCCATCTCCACCAGTCGCTTGCCCAGCCATTATTCTCGGCAGGAGTCCCCGAGAGCGAGGTTGCACAAAGCTAGTCGTGGATTAGGAGGCGAGTTGCCCCGCCGGGGGGTTGGTGGGGGGGCGCTTTTGGGGGGGGGTGGCTGCGTGCGAGGGGGTATTCTCGGGTAGTTGAGACGACCTCCGCTCTCGGTCTGCCTCATTGAACCTGTGTCTGGAAGCACCGAGTGTGTTTAAACATTCCATCGCTCCGTGTTTCTTCCACAGGCGACGCGGCAGCTGCCGGCCATAACGGCGTGCAGCTAGATAGATGACACTGTTCTGAAATACGACCGTCTCCGCCGGCGGGTCATGGCTGTCGGGTGGGTGTTGGTGCTGTAGTGGACGGCGGCCCAGTACATTTGACTGGGTATTCAGTGCAGCTTTGAGGGTTAAGTGTAACCAGCCGATTTGCCTTTGTTTAGTTACAGGAGTAATCATAAACAAGAAACGCATGACAATTGGACGAGAAAACAAAAAGGAGGGAGAGAAGGAAAAAAAATGGAAGAGAAAGTGATTGATAATTGAGGAATAGCATGCAGACGAAAGCAAACAAAGCCTGTAATTTACTGAAATTAAATTTGCTCATGTTTATTCATCTTGGCTGTAATCATCTTGTTCAAATTAGACTTGCCTTTCGGCAGAAATACCAATTTGGTCCCGAAAAAGGAAGTATATACGAAAACAATATATACAAATATACTGACCCAAGAATAGTTCTATAGTCTATTTGACAGTTTAATGGGCAGTATAGTGAGAGATCTCTTTTCAGCACGTTGGAGTTGGCCCATGTTTAGAAACAATGAAAACAATACTGAATTCAGAAATATGTTCCAAATTCTGACAAATATCTCTGACTGTATTCTATTTTCCTTCCTATTTTTTTTTCTTAAAACACTCTCAAAAGATGCATGATACGTCTAAGAAGACACCTTGGCTACATTAGCACCTAATGGGGTTAGCTAAGTTCCCGACAATATTATATCGCTGGAGTGAGTTCCAAAAGTCTGTAGCAGGGAGCAACTCATGAAAGCCAAAAATAGGAGAAATAAGCAATACATGAATCAATCGTCGGGTGCGGAGACGTGCTGCGCCCTGAGTCACCGGTAGCGAGAGTGCAGACGATCTGAGAAGTGGGCGAGCTCCGAGCTCCGAGCGCCGCTTGCGATGCGGCGCATGCTGCTTCTGTTCAAGGAAGCTAATGGGGAGAGCTAATTAAAACTGTTACTCCACACTGAATGCACCATTAAAACCTTTCATTTGATTAGGCATATTCATCTCCAAAGCGCGCCTTATCTAATGGCTCTGCTGGTGTATCAATTGAAGGGAGGGAGCAACTAGTAATTCACAATGTTTTTTGTTTTTCAGTTTATCTTCTCCGTCTTTCTTGTCAGGAGGGAGGGCGTGAAGAAAACGCATCGCAGGATTACCACGATAATGACTATTGCAGTGCGTTCATACATTAATTCATGTGTCGCATCGTAAACTGCAGCACATTTACCGAATTTGCGACCGAAAAAAACCGAATTGAACCCGACACATCACTGTCGGCATAATAAGGGACCCTTTGCTGTTTTGCTTCGCTCTGCTGTTTGATTCTGTAATTTAGAAGAACACAACAGCGCATCAAACATTACACGTTTTATGCGAGCTGTGGTGCGGCGTTGGAGTCTGACTTCCAAATGGTGGCGAGACGAGGAGGCAGGCGAGAGACAGAAGGGATGGTGGCGGTGGTTGTGTGTGGAACGGCCGCATGCTATGATGCCACATAAGCTATGCTGCTGTAACCGTGGGGGAGCTAGCTAAAGGACTGATTTATATTCTGCGTGAGGGTAGCTATAGCGCTTGGGAGAGGGGGGTTGTCGGGGCGATGGCGGTGGCGGTGTGGGGTGTGGTGTGTGGGGTGTGGGAGGGTCTCAGGAAAGCGATACCTCGCATGGGGAGCGTTCCAGTTCGGTACACCGGGAGGGGCGGGCACACGGAAGACGAAGAATACTCCCCGAGAGACACCCCCCCCCCACCCCCCACCCGCCCCTCTCTCTTTCAGGCTGAAAGCAGAGCGCTAATGTTGCCAACCAGTCAGCTCTGTCTTGGTGTGATTATGAGAGGTGATGGGGTGGTGACCTGCGGGGGTCGGGGGTCGGGGGGGGGGGGGGGTGTATGGCGGCGGTACGTATGATGAAAGGGACAGCATCTAAATCACCTCCAGCCTCTATGTGTCATCTATGGGGGGGGGGGGGGGGGGTCGCGATGTTGGCGATGTGTGTGTGAAACGCGACACGAGAAGACGTGTTCTGAGGTCCGGCGCTGTACAGTAGGCCTCGCTTGTGGTGATGACTTGTGCGCATACACGGGCCATCTCCCTGACAGGGTTAAGTAGGCAGCGCACAGGAGAGCATCCCCCACGAGAGAGGGGGTGAGGGGGGGTGAGGGGGCACACTCGTCTGGTCCAGGTGTGTGTGTGTGTGTGTGTGTGTGTGTGGGTGTGTGTGTGTGTGTGTGTGTGTTGCGGGGATTTGTATTCCACACATAGCTCTCGTCTACCTGGGGCTGCTACTATATCTTCAGATAGCTGGTGAAAAATTAGGGGGAGTATGAGAGAGAGAGAGAGAGAGAGAGAGAGAGAGAGAGCATAAGAGGGAAACATGGAAGGGCTGGTTGTGGATGAAGCACACCTGGGATTGTGAGGGGTGGAGCAGAGGCTAACAGAGATGAGCAAAAAGAGTGTGTGTGTGTGTGTGTGTGTGCGGTGTGTGCGAGCGAGAGAGAGAGCAAGAGAAAAACAGACAATGGGTACGAGAGGAGCATTTACGTTGGGAAGCCAAAATGGCCTGCAGGTGCACGCTTCCCTCTTGAGTGCAAATACTCGGCGAAGAGCTCCAAACAACTCAGCCCCAACTCATTAGTCCTCTCTCTCTCTCTCTCTCTCTCTCTCTCTCTCTCTCTCTCTCTCTCTCTCTCTCTCTCGGCCGTGGTGTTTGTGTGTGTACGTGCTCGTACCTGTGCATGAGAGATGTGTGGATGCACACTGGACAGGTTGACTAAGCATAGTGGATAACCTGTGTGTCCCCACGGACCGCAGGTAAAGCATGTGCAGGGTTCCAATCACATCTGTGTGCATGTAGGGGGAAGCAGTACAATCTGTGTGAGAGGGTGTGTGTATATTGCCGCTATATTTGCTGTGTGTGTGTGTGTGTGTGTGTGTGTGTGCGTGTGTGCGTGTGTGTGTGTGTGCATGCGTGCACGCACCTCACCTTTGTTTGTTTAAACAGTGATGGTGCACAGCTGCTTGCTTAAAACCCAACAGGCCCAACAGGCAGAAGTCTTACAGAAAGACCAAACTTCATTAGCTCTCTGTGTGTGTGTGCGTGTGCGTGTGCGTGTGTGTGTGCGTGTGTGTGCGTGTGTGTGTGGTGTGTGTGTGTGTGTGTGTGCGTGCATGCATCTGTCTTCGTTTACACGTGTGGGCTTACGTTGGTGGTCCGGTCATCCTCTTGTCTTATTGTATCTTGCCTTTATTTAACCACGTTTGTACCATGGAGAATTTTTACAAGGGAGACCCGGGCCAAGAACAGCAGCAGAGTTTCTACGACAACAACAACAACAACAACAACAACAACAGTGAGGGCCAGACCCGTCTCACAAAGTCCCGTATCCGCGACACCTGGCAGCGGATACGAATGACACCTTCGCACCGGAGTCCTCCCCCCGCAGGCTGGCGTGCGCCTACAGTAGACCAACCACCCCCCACCCCCCACCACCCCGGGCGCCCCCCTCCCTTTATCTGTGGCGTTACACTCTCACACACACACAGACACAAACACTCGACATCTGTGTGTACAGGCGGGGAGGTGTCCCGCGCGAGACGCTCACCTGCAACACACCGTGTCCTTGTTCCCCTTGTCGCGTTGTTCCGATGATGCGTTGGCGGGTCGGGCTTTTTGTTTGTTTGCGTGCGTGCTGATGTGTTTGTTCCGCTGTGTGTGTGTGTGTGTGTGTGTGTGTGTGTGCATACACATATGTGCATGTGAATCTGTGTGTGTGTGTGTGCGTGTGTATTTGTTGTGTTGTGCGTGCACGCATGGATGCGTATATGCACATGTCTGTGTGTGTGTGTCTATATTGTGTGCTGTGTGTGCGTGTGTGTGGTGTGTGTACGCTCTGCAGTGGATGTTTCCGTCGTTCACAATGAATGTGTGAATAGAGAGCTCTAAATGTGTGCGTGTGCGTGCCTGTGTGTGTGTGTGTGTGTGTGTGTGTGTGTGCAGGCGGAGGGGGGTGCAGAGAGCCTGTCTCTGGGGTGAGTGAGTGTGGGTGTAGAGCAGCCGATCTTTGTGTTAGGTGTTTCGGTGACTAACTACTGAGTGATGTGGGTCTGCGTGTGTGTATGTGTGTGTGTGTGCCCTGCCTTTGTGTGTCTGGCTGTGTGTGTGTGTGTGTGGGGGGGGGGGGAGCATAAACGAGAGTTGGCTGCTCAATTTGATGTTCTGCCATTTAGTGCAGGGGTCTCACTGGCCGCAACAGTCCTTACAGGTGTGTGTCTGTGAGTGTCTGTGAGTGTACTGCAGTCCAACAGGAGTTAGATGACAAGTGTTGTTGATCAAAACGTGTGTGTGTGTGTGTGTGTGTGTGTGTTGTGTGTGTGTGTGTGTGTGTGTTGGTGTGCGTTAGTGGCAAAGCTCTTTCAGCAGGCATTGGAACAGCTACTGGGCTGAGAAAGGGGGACAGAGTAACCACCAGTAGTCAGGCTCCACCCACTCCAGCGCTGCTGTCCTTGCTATGTTTCCTGCGTGCTGCTTCCTCAGGGTGCTACACACACACACGCTCACACAAGAAGCTAGCAGCACATGAGTCCTGCATGCACTGCATCACTTCTGTGTCAAGTGTTGTTTGGCGACCAGGAGGTCGATGGATGGTTGGCAAGCTAGCAAACGTGGAGGGGTTTTTTTTTGCGACTGCTTGGAGGACTGGTGAGTCCATGCATGGTGACATTTCCATTAACCTTCCCCCGGTGTTGGGGTCAAATCTGACTGATTTACAACGTTTCCTGAATCATAAATACTGTGTGTTGTGCGTCTGATTGCCTCAAGAGCGTATGTTTTCCTCCACACTCTGCAGTTAAACAAATCAAATAGCTTTTCACTGCTTACTTTTAGTCTTAGACTTTGTCACACCTGTGGTGTTCCAGCAGTAACATGACCACCATAGGAAATGAATAATTAAGACACATTATAGCATAAACTGTATGATTAAGACATATTATAGTATGTACTGCATGAGTAAGACATATTACCTTGTAGTATATGATGCTCTCCGTCAGTCTGGTCACGTAATTTACCCCATGCTCAGCGTTGCATCCAGTATGTCCAGGTCAACAGCAGCACACTGGCTTCCAGTACGGTTCAGGATTGAATTCAAGATTCTCCTGTTTGTTTTTTAAAGCCCTGAATGGACAGGCCCCCTCTTACATCACAGACTTCTTGACCCCTTATTCCACCTCCAGGTCGTCTAACTCGGGGCTCCTGGCTGTCCCGCAACCTAAACTGAAATCCAGGGGTGACCGCGCTTTTTCTGTTGCAGCCCCTAGACTATGGAACAGCACCCCACTCTCTATCCGATCTCACCCGCTGTCTTGCGATGTCTCGTGACATCGTATGACATAGTGTGACATTGTGTACCCGGACAAAAATGTTATATAAAATAATAATATTGTATTTCGTGTGCCATCTGAAAAATCGAGTGTGAGGCTCTTTCAACTGGTCTGCCCGGCCACACACGCAGCAGCTTACAGGGAACATTGGCCTCCACCCTTTCGTTCATTAGTGTCCTTTTTCGCTCACCTTCTACTATCTCCAATTTCCAAAATGGCCCCCGTCTAGAATGCCTAACACATCCTTTCATTCCCTCCCTTTGTCTCCGCACACTACTACCTATAGCAGGAGGACTCTTCCTCTAGGCAACACACACACATCTTATCTTCATATGTCCTGTTGTGCATTTCCCCCCCCCCCCCCCCCCCCCCCCCCCCCACACACTCTCTCTCTCTCTCCCTCTCTCTCGCTCTCTCTGTCTCTGCCCCCTCTCTCTTTATCTTCTCTCGCTCTCTCCGCCTCCTTCTATTTCTCTCTCGCTCCCCCCCCCCCCCTCTCTCTCTGTGTCTCTGTGTTATGTTTCTCTATGGCAGATCTGCTCTTTGTGTATTTTCCCTGGCTGTTTATCTGCACCCCGCCACCCACACCCACCCTCCACCCTCCACCCTCCCACCCCCACACAGACTCCACCTTTATCCTGGCTGTCACCTCTGTCCACTCACGCCCGGGATGTTGATGGTCTCCATTAGCGGATAATGAACCAGTGCCCCCCCCACCCCCCCCCATTCACTGCTGCATGGGGTAGTGTAGTCTGCACCCATCTCTAGCTGCTGCTTCTTTCTCCAGAAGTTTCACAACCCCCCCCCACACACACACACCCCTCCCCGTTTGCTAATCACTGAGTAGCTCTTGCCCCCCCCCCCGCCACCTCAATCCCCCCCCCCCCCCCCCCCCCCACGAAAACCATTTACGACTGTCGCCCTGTCTCACTGAACTAATTATCCTGCGTGTGTGATTTATGCATTTGTATTTCCAAGAGAGAGGGAGGGAGAGAGGGAGGGAGAGAGGGAGAGAGAGAGAGAGAGAGAGAGAGAGATGGCCTTCTTTAAGCCGTTAAAACCTCCCTCCCTCCCCCCTTCCAATGAGGCCCGGAGACGTAATAAAAAGGAATTTATTGCTGCGTATTAATTAAAGGGAAGCTCCTTTTTCCATTTTTTTTTTCTAATCAGAGATTCATATTTAGACGGTTACTGCTGGAGCAAATTAGTCTAATTTGTATGGGTGTCTTCCACTCAGCACACACGAACGCAAGTCGAGGCGCGTGACTCTCGACTGGAGCCTGAACGCGCGAGGATGTTGCCCATGTAACCCATAAATAGCTGCTGTTTGTCAATGGATGCGGTTGCCATCCCGGGAGCAGAGCGCGGCACATTTAACGTTTAGATATTGCGCGCAAAAATGCAAATGGCCTTTGTCTTTTTTTAATTTGACCCAGTTAGGAGTTCCCTTCCCTCAGACAAAGGGAGAAAGAGCAGTGACAAAGTAGAGTGACTTATGTACACACTGCGCACCTCTGAAGTCAATTCAGCGACCAACCGGGAGCCAACTCGTCAGTAGTTCTGCTTTGCGTGTCTTCAGTGTTGTCAGTCAGCGGTCCCCAGCTATAGGGGTATTTTTTTCCGTGTTTTCTGGAGCCACACGAGAAGTCGTCTCAAAGTAATAAAATGTGCCACAACAACGGGGTCGTTCTGTTTATCTTGCTGATTGGGATCAAAATAATTTAGGAAATGTACACGTTTTTCTTTTTCTTTTTTGTACGTTTACACTTTAGAATCCAATTGCTTTCCCTGCCTGGCTTCGCTTTACGTATTTGTTTTCTTGACGAAGAACAAGCGTTGAGTTAATGGTTGATGGTGATGCATGCATTCTGCTGAGTCACAACGTGCCGTTTTTCATCGTTTTCAGTGGGAATGTCAACAATTAAATGTAATTCAACCGTTTGTGTGGAAATAATACAGATGGATGACTATTCTTGCCGGTGTAAAACCCAAACCCGGACATTCAGGGAATTTCTGAAAAGATGCCACGAGGCTGGATGGATGGTTCCAGATCAAGGACCTTGAGGCTGGTGACGTGCGTCAAAATGGTCAAAACTTGGCCTGAGTTATGCGGGGGGCTGTTATTATTGTAAGCAACAGGGCGGGGGGGGAAGGAGAAATGTTGTGGTCCAAAGAAAGTAAAGGGTTGGGGGTCTGAAGTTGTTTACTGTTCAACCGTTTCACTGCAGATGTGTTGGAGCAACCTGATGAACCAGCAAAACCACCTCATTGTCAGATTTCCAGGTCCCTCTAAAGACGTCCAAACGATATAAATATTGGAGAGAGATGTTTTCGCCCACCCTCCCCTTCCTCCCCTTCCTCCCCAGACTCTGAGCGCACACATTTTGCCAAGTTGAGGACACTGAACTAACAATGGCGTCCGTCTCGAAATCCTTCTGGGCTCTATACGTTTCTCCGTCTTTCAAATGCAACTCCAACATTTAACCGTGTTTTAGCGTGCCGGTGACCATGGAGGATTTTTCCCAAGAGGACGAGGCTTTTCAGGTCGGGCTAGAATCTGTTGTCATCTCAGTGGATCCAGTTTGTTTCCTCGCTGTCTTGCGTCCATGGCTGCGGTGGCTGTGTTTGTGTGCCAATTTGCTTCATATCCGGCTACCCGGGGTGTCAACATGAGCAGTGGGTGGAGTCAACTCAGAGTTGTGCATTTCTCTTTTTGCTTTTTAGTTTAGAAAATATTACGACATTACCCAAGACACACCCATTGCATCAAGGTGCAGACAAATATTGAACCAATTATTGCTAAATTGTAATACTTAGTGGAATATATGCATTAATCAACAGCATTAATAATTGTATTTATTCAACAGGCTACTATTTGCCACATACTACGCTAACATGGCTTTTCTGGGGCTCTTCCAAAGGACACAGGCAGGATGGTGAATAATCCAGTTTATTGTAGAGGTTGTAGACATGTAAAATGAACGACATGCTATCATGCTAGCACTCTCCTGAGTGTGTCTGGTGATGGCTGGTTTAAAGGAGACATATTATACCACCAGGTGTGAGCGTGATTAGCCATTCCAGGTGGTTTAAAAAAACTGTTTAATCTCCGGTTTTTGACATCACAAGTGGGAGTGTCCACCCAGATGTATGCTGGATAGGTCGGCCTACCAGCCTACCCAGTGGACTGTAACAACTAGTAGGCTGATACATCTGGGTGGACACTCCTATCAAAACCCAGAGATTAGGTGTCCAGCCCCAGACTAATCTGCCTGACTGGGGCCAGGTGAGGCTGCTTAACCCATCCACTCACCACACACATTCCACAGTAGGCCTACTTTATTTCAATAAACAAGATATTGGATTGAGAACATAATTGAGAACATTGGATTGAGAACATAATTACAATTGATTAGACAGTACATATATGGCAGAGAGCAGGAAAAGAACTATCAAGTATATATTGATAGTTCTGATTCATAAAATGTAAACATAAAAGGCTGTGTGGGGGCTACAGGGGACAAGGGGAAGGGTGGGGGAGGGGCTGGGGGCCCAGTCGCTGACTGCGGTGATCGATGAGGAGTGGGGGCAGGAATGGGGTTAGGGGTGGGCCTAGAGTCGCTGGGGTGAGTGTGTCCGGGGCCTGTTCTCCCTGGTGCGGGGAGCCACAGGGCTTGCTGGAGCAGGTTGAGGGGTGGCATTGCCATGGTAAGGGGCTAACCTGTCTCTGTGCAGAGCCACCCTCCTTCCCCGAGGTGGTAGCTGGACCCTGTACACCACCTCCCCCAACCTCTCCAGGACCCTGCAGGGCCCCACCCACTCGCTGTCCAGCTTTGGGCACCTTCCCTTCTTCCTTTGGGGACTGTAGGTCCAGACCAGTTCACCAGCCACAAAGTGCCTGCCACGGGAGTGCACATCATAGTTCCTTCAGAGCAGATGGGTGAGTTGCACACAGATGTAGTACGTAGATGGAGCTGATTGCAGAACGAAAGAGGCCGAGATGATAGCCAGCTGCTGTTCCATACAGCGATGAAAACGCTCCACCAGGCCGTCGCTCTGGGGGTGCAGAGGAGTAGTGCGGGTCTTCTGCATGTCCAGCCTACTACACAAAGCTGCAAACACACGGGATTCAAAATTCCTCCCCTGGTCGCTGTGGATGGACTCTGCTGCCCCAAAACGGCTAATCATCCCCCCCAACAAAGCGTCCGCTATGGTTTCTGCCTCCTGGTCAGGCAGAGCGTACGCCTCCGGCCACTTGGTAAAATAATCCATGGCCGTGAGGACATACTTATTCCCCCTCTCTGTACAGGGTAGTGGGGGGGGGTGGGAGAGAGAGGGGGAGGGGGGAGAGAGAGGGGGGGGGGGGGGGGGGAGAGAGAGGAAGAGAGAGGAGAAAGAGAAATAGAGAGAGGGGGAGACTGGATGATGGAGCTGCCGATGCTGTTGAAAGTTTCCGTGACGACCTGGGAGACGGCTGGAGTTCCAGATTGCTATGGCTCTGTATGTACGTACAGCAGGTTTACTGAACGGCCTACGTGGTTAACCAGGTGCATGTTATGTTATATAACGAGTCAATATACTGTAAAATAATCCATGGCCGTGAGGACATACTTATTCCCCCTCTCTGTACAGGGTAGTGGTCCCACCACGTCCACCCCAACCCTCTCCATGGGGAACCCCACAGGGCACTGCTGGAGCTGGGCATGTGACCTGTCGTGGGGGCCTTTGCGGGCTGTGCAGCTATCACAGCGGCGACAGAAGTCCTCGACGTCCCTCTTGTGCTGCCCCCAGTAGAACCCCTGGCGGAGGCGGCGGAGGGTCTTAGTCACCCCGAAGTGTCCTGAGCCCACAGCCCCATGGACCGCCCGAAGCACTTCCTCATTCATGCAGACGTTCAGAATTAAACAGTGTAGAAAATGACAGGTAGAAGCCGGATTAGACGGGACTTAAACTTCATTGTTTTCGTTCACTTCCATTTCCCCCCCCCGTCAAGTGGAAAGTTACCGGCCCACACGATCAATGACTACCTCGCCCACCCCCCACCTCCAAAACGCAGGCCTTAGGAAGCAAGTAGAGGTGCACCAAGCACAAGATACATACAGAGGGATCATTGGGCAATAGCGTCTTATGAGGTTATTGTGTGCGTGGCTGCAAAATGCGTTTGAGCGCGAGATAAGTGCAGTTTGGACATCCATGCCTCTCGCGACTAAACGCTTGGTGTTTGATGCCTAAACCGATGTTGCCCCACTGTCTTATGATGTACTCATGCCCACACAAGCATTGGTAAGGTCGGATAAACGTTTCCATGAAAGTTGTGAAGACCCATCACCTTTTACTGTTTAACCGCTTAGAAACACACAAGCGCCTATTGTGAAAATGAATTGTGAACTACTCTCGAATGCAATAACCCCCCAACTCCAAAACGGTAGGGAAGCAAGTAGAGGTGCACCAGCACAAGATACATACAGAGGGATCATTGGGCAATAGCGTCTTATGAGGTTATTGTGTGCGTGGCTGCAAAATGCGTTTGAGCGCGGAGATAAGTGCAGTTTGGACATCCATGCCTCTCGCGACTAAACGCTTGGTGTTTGATGCCTAAACCGATGTTGCCCCACTGTCTTATGATGTACTCATGCCCACACAAGCATTGGTAAGGTCGGATAAACGTTTCCATGAAAGTTGTGAAGACCCATCACCTTTTACTGTTTAACCGCTTAGAAACACACAAGCGCCTATTGTGAAAATGAATTGTGAACTACTCTCGAATGCAATAACCCCCCAACTCCAAAACGGTAGGGAAGCAAGTAGAGGTGCACCAGCACAAGATACATACAGAGGGATCATTGGGCAATAGCGTCTTATGAGGTTATTGTGTGCGTGGCTGCAAAATGCGTTTGAGCGCGAGATAAGTGCAGTTTGGACATCACATGCCTCTCGAGACTAAACGTTGCGTGTTTGATGCTAAACGCACTGTTTGCCCCACTGTCTAGGTGCACCAGCCACAATTACACACAAGAAGGGTCATGGCAATAAACGTTTATCCGACCTTACCAAGTTGTTGGGCACATGAGTACTCATAAGTCGTGGGGCACATCTCTAGGCATAAACACCAGCGTTTAGTCGCGAGAGGCATGGATGTCCAACTGCACTTATCTCGCAATACGCATTCTTGCGCCAGCACACAATAACCTCATAAGACGCTATTGCCCAATGATCCCTCTGTATGTATCTTGTGCTGGTGCACCTCTACTTGCTTCCCTACCGTTTTGGAGTTGGGGGGTTATTGCATTCGAGAGTAGTTCACAATTCATTTTCACAATAGGCGCTTGTGTGTTTCTAAGCGGTTAAACAGTAAAAGGTGATGGGTCTTCACAACTTTCATGGAAACGTTTATCCGACCTTACCAATGCTTGTGTGGGCATGAGTACATCATAAGACAGTGGGGCAACATCGGTTTAGGCATCAAACACCAAGCGTTTAGTCGCGAGAGGCATGGATGTCCAAACTGCACTTATCTCGCGCTCAAACGCATTTTGCAGCCACGCACACAATAACCTCATAAGACGCTATTGCCCAATGATCCCTCTGTATGTATCTTGTGCTGGTGCACCTCTACTTGCTTCCCTACCGTTTTGGAGTTGGGGGGTTATTGCATTCGAGAGTAGTTCACAATTCATTTTCACAATAGGCGCTTGTGTGTTTCTAAGCGGTTAAACAGTAAAAGGTGATGGGTCTTCACAACTTTCATGGAAACGTTTATCCGACCTTACCAATGCTTGTGTGGGCATGAGTACATCATAAGACAGTGGGGCAACATCGGTTTAGGCATCAAACACCAAGCGTTTAGTCGCGAGAGGCATGGATGTCCAAACTGCACTTATCTCGCGCTCAAACGCATTTTGCAGCCACGCACACAATAACCTCATAAGACGCTATTGCCCAATGATCCCTCTGTATGTATCTTGTGCTGGTGCACCTCTACTTGCTTCCCTACCGTTTTGGAGTTGGGGGGGGGGGGGTGCGCGGGGGTGTGGGAGGGCGGCGGGCATGGAACCGTGGACCCACAGGAACACCTGAAAGTTTGAAGTCTGTCTATCGGTCTATCTGTCCATCTTTCTACCTGTTTATTCATTACATTAGTAATATGGCTTATATATAGATATGTATGTGTGTATGTGTGTGTGTGTGCGTGTGTGTGTGCATGTGTGTCTTTCGTGTACATATATGTACAGTATATGCCATGATACAGTATATTGACTCGTTATATAACATAACATGCACCTGGTTAACCACGTAGGCCGTTCAGTAAACCTGCTGTACGTACATACAGAGCCATAGCAATCTGGAACTCCAGCCGTCTCCCAGGTCGTCACGGAAACTTTCAACAGCATCGGCAGCTCCATCATCCAGTCTCCCCCTCTCTCTATTTCTCTTTCTCTCTCCCTCTCTCTCTCTCTCTCTCTACCTCTAGGAATACAACTTATACACAATAGACAGGTCAGCAAGAAAGAGATGCAGAGAAGAAGAACTGATAATAAAATGAAGGACATGAGCCACTGGAGCGCAGAGTGGTCAGTCCTTACCGTGAAGGGCAGGCCGCAGAGGTAGCCCCTCCTGCGCCAGCACAGCGCCGGTGCCGACGCTACTAGCGTCCGTATCTAGGATGAAAGGCAGGGCAGGGTCAGGGGGAGAGAGCACTGGGGCTTTGCTAAGAAGTCCCTGGAGGGCCTGGAAGGCAGCCTGGCACTCCTCTGCCCATACGAATTCCTTGTCTTTCTGTAACAGACGGAACAGAGGAGAGGCCACACAGGAAAAGCCCCTCACAAACGCCTATAGTAGGACGCTAAACCGAGGAAGCTTTTCAGTTGTCTGGTGTCTGTTGGGGTCGGCCAGTTGCGGACAGCTTTTACTTTGTCCTCCGTGGTGCTGATGCCCCCCACCTTGTGTCCGAGGAAAGTCACCTCTCTCCTCAAGAAATGACACTTCAAACCTGCCGCAGCTACTCTACTCAGCACCCGGCGTAGTGAGTCAAGTGCCGCCTGGAAGGAGCCCCCGTGTGCCAGTAGGTCGTCTAGGTAGACGATACACTGCTGCCGGGGGATGCCAGCAAGCACCCTGTCAAATCAGCCTTTCAAAGGTTGCAAGCGCATTGCAGAGACCAAAGGGAAGCACCGTCGGCTGAGGAGCAAGATGGCTGCCCGCGGCTCCTGCCCACACCAACTCCCGCTCTATAGCCATCTCCAGGGCCTTTTGTAAAGTCTGTGGGTGGGCCAGCTGGGTGTGTGTGCGTAGGTCTACAGGGGAAAGGGCCTGGAGAAACCGGTCCCGAGCGAGCTCGCTCTGCACTGATGGTGGCATGTGGGCGTATGCCCGGCGTGACAGGCTCTCTATATCGTTGGCCAGGGCCCGCAGTGTTTCTCCCGGCCGTCTCCGCCTATTACACAGTTCTGAGCGCAGTAGACCCGGCTCAACACACTGTCCAAAGCGCCTCTTCAGAGCCCCCACTAGGGCCTCATAGTCACCCCTGTCCTCTGGGCTTAGCAGCAGCAAACACTGCAATGCCTCACCCGTTAGACACATTGCAAGTTGGAGCGCCTTGATCTCCACCGACCACCCGCCAGCGTTGGCTAAAAGTTCAAATTGCGCATGAAAAGCTTCCCAGTCAGCTTTACCGTCGTATCTTGGCGTCTTGATGGACACGGGACTTGCGAGTAGGGCGCCGCCATGTTTGTTTACCTCCGCGAGTGGCAGGCGCGGGAAGCTCGTGCAGTGTGCGACGCGGGAGAAATGTCCGCTGGAATGTCTCTCGGTGGCCATCTCCGCCGCCCGGTCCCGGTAGGCGCTTCCCCCCTCCAGGGACGGCGAAGTTACGCCACACGCCCCCTCGCCGTAGTAGTCCGTCTCCGTCTCCATCTTTATCCAACAGTCCGCAGGTAACATTTTTGGCGTGTTGAAAAACGCGCCAGCAAAGCTAATGGCTGTGGTGGTTGCCCGACAGCTCACCGGGCGGGAATCCAAAATAAAAAAAAGAAGTTCTGCTTTCACTTCTGACACCAATGTAACTGTTCGTGGAACGGTATTGTGAGAATAAAAAAAAAAAAAGAAGTTCTGCTTTCACTTCTGACACCAGTGTAACGATCCCCAAGTGAGAGAATGAATGTCCGGTCAGGACTAAGAGACTTGTTTATTATTAACATTGGTTTCACAGGTTACTGTCTGGTCGTAACCTACACCAACCAAACCCAGACTCAACTAAACTCCCGCTCAAAACATAACAACTCCCCCTTTATTACGAGCCCCTCCCACTTCATTATGATTTGCCACCCAGATTGACAGGTAACACCTTCCAATAGACGCACACGGGAACGGCTGCATCAGAACAACACAGAATACACATAACACATGTAATTAATGTCCAGGGTTGCTACAATATTTACAGAAATACACAACAGCTTCAGATTCCTGTGCAACTGGGTGTGTAACCACTTAATAGTATGTAACTCGTGTTTAGTCTTGAAACATAACTATGTCGTTTCACATAACAATGTGTCCTGACCTGGAAATCAGATTATTTGGCTGTTTTGCTTGTTTTGCTTGTTGGTTTAAGAAGTGTTTCCCAACAACACAAATACAAGTAAATTATACATTAGGTGGTCATGCATGCATCAAAACTATAGCCACCATGTCATAGATCACAATGTACTGCAAACTAGACTTATTGTTAGTTCACTTTGGACAAAAGCATCTGCCAAATGCCCAAAGTGTAAAATGTAAGATGTAGACTTGTCTGCAGCCAATCAAGGAATGAAACAAGGATTGAGTGGAACACTTTTCATTGTATGTATGTGACAGACTTTGCTTAATGGAGTATAATTGACGTTGACTTCATAATTGGCGTTGAATTGAACGTTTCCATTTACAACCGAAAAGCCATTACTCCTGAGGTTACTCATCGACACACGCGCCTTGCTTAACTCGGGCGTACATGCAAAGACACACACACTCTGACGCGTATGCATGCATACATACTGTACATACATACATACATACATACATACTACATACATACATACATACATACATACTGTACATACATACATACATACTGTACATACATACATACATACATACATACTGTACATACATACATACATACTGTACATACCACACAGTGATAAACACACAGAATACAAGGAGCGCAGCTGTTTTGCACGGTACACGTATAAACAGGCAATCAAGCCTGCACACACAAACACACACACACACACACCACAACAAAGCGTCCGCTATGGTTTCCACTTGGTAAAATAATCCATGGCCGTGAGGACATACTTATTCCCCCTCTCAGTACAGGGTAGTGGTCCCACCACGTCCACCCCAACCCTCTCCATGGGGAACCCCACAGGGCACTGCTGGAGCTGGGCATGTGACCTGTCGTGGGGGCCTTTGCCAGTAGGTCGTCTAGGTAGATGATACACTGCTGCCGGGGGATGCCAGCAAGCACCCTGTCAAATCAGCCTTTCAAAGGTTGCAAGCGCATTGCAGAGACCAAAGGGAAGCACCGTCGGCTGAGGAGCAAGATGGCTGCCCGCGGCTCCTGCCCACACCAACTCCCGCTCTATAGCCATCTCCAGGGCCTTTTGTAAAGTCTGTGGGTGGGCCAGCTGGGTGTGTGTGCGTAGGTCTACAGGGGAAAGGGCCTGGAGAAACCGGTCCCGAGCGAGCTCGCTCTGCACTGATGGTGGCATGTGGGCGTATGCCCGGCATGACAGGCTCTCTATATCGTTGGCCAGGGCCCGCAGTGTTTCTCCCGGCCGTCTCCGCCTATTACACAGTTCTGAGCGCAGTAGACTCGGCTCACACTGTCCAAAGCGCCTCTTCAGAGCACCCACTAGGGCTTCATAGTCACCCCTGTCCTCTGTCCTCTGGGCTTAGCAGCAGCAAACACTGCAATGCCTCACCCGTTAGACACATCGCAAGTTGGAGCGCCTTGATCTCCACCGACCACCCGGCAGCGTTGGCTAAAAGTTCAAATTGCGCATGAAAAGCTTCCCAGTCAGCTTTACAGTCGTATCTTATTTATATATATAGATATATTTGCGAGTAGGGCGCCGCCATGTTTGTTTACCTCCGCGAGTGGCGTGGGAAGCTCGTGCGCTGTGCGACGCCGGAGAAATGTCCGCTGGAATTTCTCTCGGTGGCCATCTCCGCCGCCGGGTCCCGGGAGGCGCTTCCCCCCTCCAGGGACCGCGAAGTTACGCCACACGCCCCCTCACCGTAGTAGTCCGTCTCCGTCTCCATCTTTGAGACGTGTTGGCGTGTTGAAAAAACGCGGCAGCAAAGCTAATGGCTATGGTGGTTGCCCGACAGCTCACCGAGCGGGAATCAAAAATAAGAAAAGAGGTTCTGCTTTCACTTCTGACACCAGTGTAACGATCCCCGGGGTGAGAGAATGAATGTCCGGTCAGGACTAAGAGTTGAACAACTTGTTTAATATTAACATTGGTTTCCCAGGTTACTGTCTGGCCATAACCTACGCCAACCAAACCCCGACTCAACTAAACTCCCGCTCAAAACATAACAACTCCCCCTTTATTACGAGCCCCTCCCACTTAATTATGATTTGTCACCCACCCAGATTGACAGGTAACACCTTCCAATAGACGCACACGGGAACGGCTGCATCAGAACAACACAGAATACACATAACACATGTAATTAATGTCCAGGGTTGCTACAATATTTACAGAAATACACAACAGCTTCAGATTCCTGTGCAACTGGGTGTGTAACCACTTAATAGTATGTAACTCGTGTTTAGTCTTGAAACATAACTATGTCGTTTCACATAACAATGTGTCCTGACCTGGAAATCAGATTATTTGGCTGTTTTGCTTGTTTTGCTTGTTGGTTTAAGAAGTGTTTCCCAACAACACAAATACAAGTAAATTATACATTAGGTGGTCATGCATGCATCAAAACTATAGCCACCATGTCATAGATCACAATGTACTGCAAACTAGACTTATTGTTAGTTCACTTTGGACAAAAGCATCTGCCAAATGCCCAAAGTGTAAAATGTAAGATGTAGACTTGTCTGCAGCCAATCAAGGAATGAAACAAGGATTGAGTGGAACACTTTTCATTGTATGTATGTGACAGACTTTGCTTAATGGAGTATAATTGACGTTGACTTCATAATTGGCGTTGAATTGAACGTTTCCATTTACAACCGAAAAGCCATTACTCCTGAGGTTACTCATCGACACACGCGCCTTGCTTAACTCGGGCGTACATGCACAGACACACACACTCTGACGCGTATGCATGCATACATACTGTACATACATACATACATACATACATACATACATACATACTGTACATACATACATACATACATACTGTACATACATACATACATACATACATACATATACATACACACACACACACACACACACACACACAAACACCCACACACACAAAGTTGAACCATCCTGCTGTGCCTCCATTTTGTTTATGTTTTCAATTGAATTTTATTAAAAAAAGAAATACAATAACAAAAAACTTAAAACAAAAAGACAAAAATTTAAAAAAAGAGGCGCAGGTAACCAAACGGGCATTGATATATAAAGGCCTGGGCTTCCAGTTTGAATTCATCTTGTTGGGCCCTAATTGACAATTGATCTGCGAATGTGAATGGAGTTACAAGTGTAGCTTTGATAACTACGCCGGACAGCTGCATCTCTCAGCACACCGTGGCTCTCATCAAATACGTGGACTCATTTGTTTCAGCCGTCTTATCAATTTTCATCACAAAGCACATCATGAAAAACCTTCATCCTGGTTTCAAGCTCGACAATTAATTAGCATAATATCGTTTTACATGGATTTTCCATACAGATCCTGTCTAAGCTCGCAGTTGAGATGAATAATGTTTCAAGTCAACCTCCTGGAGTCGACTAAGACAAAGGGTTTTCTTTTTTGTTTAGTTTTACCCCATTTCTTGCTTTGCTTTCAACATGGACATTCACATGCTTGCAATTTTCCTTGTTTCTAATGCTGCGTTTGGAAAGGAAAATTGATCTTGCAATGATCTGCACAACACTGAAAATCTTTCCGTCCTGTCGCTCAGTCCTGCTCTACACTGATATCAGGAGGTCTCTAGTACAGGGCAGTCTCTACACTGATAGCAGGAGGTCTCTAGTACAGGGCAGTCTCTACACTGATAGCAGGAGGTCTCTAGTACAGGGCAGTCTCTACACTGATAGCAGGAGGTCTCTAGTACAGGGCAGTCTCTACACTGATAGCAGGAGGTCTCTAGTACAGGGCAGTCTCTACACTGATAGCAGGAGGTCTCTAGTACAGGGCAGTCTCTACACTGATAGCAGGAGGTCTCTAGTACAGGGCAGTCTCTACAGATAATGTGATAGCAGAATAGTTATTATTCTGGAAAATAAGAAAAAGTTATGTATTACTGTTCTAAAATATATTTGATGCTTTGAGGGGAAGACAATCACAATGCCAATTGCAAATTGTGAATCCAAAATGTGCCCAACTTAATGGGACTTATAAACCAAACCCACGTCCAGTCGTCTATCCGAATACAGATACAGACACGGATCATTTTGTTGGTTGAAGAGCTATGGATACAGATACAGGGGAATGACGTGGACTGTGCACCTCGAGTTATTGCACTGATAGCCGTTCCAGGGCAGTCATGGTCGGGGGGATGTTTAAGAAACGTCACAAGCAATCAGAGAGACGGACGCTTCCGGGGAGAGTGATGATACACACTCTTTTGTCAACAAGCTTCGTCAAGGAGGGCCAATCGAACAATCGGCTTTGTGACACATGGCTGACACCGCGTTGTAAACACCGCGTCTCGGTTCTCTCACGTAACACACCGGCCCTCCACGCCGTGTCATCCAAACAGATGAGTCCAGCCAAAATCAGCGGCGCGTTCCATCCGACCGTGTGTGCGATTGGAAGATCATGGCGACTGTAATGCATGCGGTTGAGATGCGGTTTGAAATTCTCATTTGCCCGAGTGTGGCGGAGGGAGCCGGCGGGGTCAGAGGTTGGCGATGCTCCGCGGCGGAGGAGAGCACTCGGGCATAAATAGATCTGTGTGCTAATAGCAGAGATCAATGACTTTCATATGCGCGTGTGTGTGTGTGTGTGTGTGTGTTTGTGTGTGCAGGCTTGATTGCCTGTTTATACGTGTACCGTGCAAAACAGCTGCGCTCCTTGTATTCTGTGTGTTTATCACTGTGTGGTATGTACAGTATGTATGTATGGATGGCTGTACTGTATGTATGTACGTATGTATGTCTGCATGCCTGTCTTTCTGCATGTATGTATGTATGTACAGTATGTATGTATGTATGTATGTATGTACAGTATGTATGTATGTATGTACAGTGTGTATGTATGTATGTATGTATGTACATGTATGTATGTATGTATGTATGTATGTATGTATGTATGTATGTATGTATGTATGTATGTATGTACAGATGTATGTATGTAGTATGTATGTATGTATGTATGTAGTGATGTATGTATGTATGTATGTGATGTATGTATGTACATACATACATACATACATACATACTGTACATACATACATACATACTGTACATACATACATACATACATACATACTGTACATACATACATACATGCAGAAAGACAGGCATGCAGACATACATACGTACATACATACAGTACAGCCATCCATACATACATACTGTACATACCACACAGTGATAAACACACAGAATACAAGGAGCGCAGCTGTTTTGCACGGTACACGTATAAACAGGCAATCAAGCCTGCACACACAAACACACACACACACACACACACACGCGCATATGAAAGTCATTGATCTCTGCTATTAGCACACAGATCTATTTATGCCCGAGTGCTCTCCTCCGCCGCGGAGCATCGCCAACCTCTGACCCCGCCGGCTCCCTCCGCCACACTCGGGCAAATGAGAATTTCAAACCGCATCTCAACCGCATGCATTACAGTCGCCATGATCTTCCAATCGCACACACGGTCGGATGGAACGCGCCGCTGATTTTGGCTGGACTCATCTGTTTGGATGACACGGCGTGGAGGGCCGGTGTGTTGTGTGAGAGAACCGAGACGCGGTGTTTACAACGCGGTGTCAGCCATGTGTCACAAAGCCGATTGTTCGATTGGCCCTCCTTGACGAAGCTTGTTGACAAAAGAGTGTGTATCATCACTCTCCCCGGAAGCGTCCGTCTCTCTGATTGCTTGTGACGTTTCTTAAACATCCCCCCGACCATGACTGCCCTGGAACGGCTATCAGTGCAATAACTCGAGGTGCACAGTCCACGTCATTCCCCTGTATCTGTATCCATAGCTCTTCAACCAACAAAATGATCCGTGTCTGTATCTGTATTCGGATAGACGACTGGACGTGGGTTTGGTTTATAAGTCCCATTAAGTTGGGCACATTTTGGATTCACAATTTGCAATTGGCATTGTGATTGTCTTCCCCTCAAAGCATCAAATATATTTTAGAACAGTAATACATAACTTTTTCTTATTTTCCAGAATAATAACTATTCTGCTATCACATTATCTGTAGAGACTGCCCTGTACTAGAGACCTCCTGCTATCAGTGTAGAGACTGCCCTGTACTAGAGACCTCCTGCTATCAGTGTAGAGACTGCCCTGTACTAGAGACCTCCTGCTATCAGTGTAGAGACTGCCCTGTACTAGAGACCTCCTGCTATCAGTGTAGAGACTGCCCTGTACTAGAGACCTCCTGCTATCAGTGTAGAGACTGCCCTGTACTAGAGACCCCCTGCTATCAGTGTAGAGACTGCCCTGTACTAGAGACCTCCTGCTATCAGTGTAGAGACTGCCCTGTACTAGAGACCTCCTGCTATCAGTGTAGAGACTGCCCTGTACTAGAGACCTCCTGCTATCAGTGTAGAGACTGCCCTGTACTAGAGACCTCCTGCTATCGGTGTAGAGACTGCCCTGTACTAGAGACCTCCTGCTATCAGTGTAGAGACTGCCCTGTACTAGAGACCCCCTGCTATCAGTGTAGAGACTGCCCTGTACTAGAGACCTCCTGATATCAGTGTAGAGCAGGACTGAGCGACAGGGAAGGCACGACGGAAAGATTGTTCAGTGTTGTGCAGAATCATTCGCAATACAATTTTCCCTTTTCCAAGACGCAGCATTAGAAACAAGGAAAATTGCAAGCATCGTGATGGTCCATGTTGAAAGCTAATAGGCAGAGAATGGGGGTACAAACTAGAACCAAAAAGAAAACCCTTATGTCTTAGTCGACTCCAGGAGGTGACTTGAAACATTATTCATCTCCACTGCGAGCTTAGGACAGGATCTGTCATGGAAAATCCATGTAAATACGATATTATGGGATAATTAATCTGTCGAGCTGAACGGAGTATGAAGGTTTTTCAGCGATGTGCTTTGTGATAGAAAATTGATAAGACAGGCTGAAACCAATGAGTTCCACGTATTTGATGAGAGCCTACGGTGTGCTGAGAGATGCAAGCGCTGTCGATGAAAAATGATCGACGGTTGAAGTCCGGCGTAATTATCAAAAGCTACCACTTGTAACTCTCATTTACATCACAGATCATTAGGGCCCCAACAAGATGAATTCAAACTGGATGCCCAGGCCTTTAATATTCAATGCCCGTTTGGTTACCTGCGCCTCTGTTTTCATTTTTGTCTTTTGTTTTAAGTTTTTTGTTTATTGTATTTCTTTTTTTAATAAAATTCAATTGAAAACATAAACAAAATGGAGGCACAGCAGGATGGTTCAACTTTGTGTGTGTGGGTGTGTGTGTGTGTGTGTGTGTGGTGTTGTGTGATGATGTCCGTGTGGGGAATAATAATAATAATAATAATAATAATAATATAATAATAATTGCTTACATTTGGAAGTTCAAACTCCAGTGAAGTATGCGATTCAGAGAAGTTGATTGTGGTCTGGAAAAAAAAAAACACACCACACACACGACACGCACATCTCTCTCTCTCTTTCTCTCTCTCTCTCTCTCTCTCTCTCTCTCTGTCTCTGTCTCTCTGTCTCTGTGTGAGCCCATGGATGTTGTGGAGTGCAGAGAGCTGGAGCGGTAATGGTTTAATCTAGATGTTATAAATGTATGCGCGGCAGTTCAAAGCCCAGCTGCTAATGCGTTCCATCACACGGCCGTAACAGATTCATACAAACACGGTAATGAATGCGTACGCAGTGCACATAAATGCCCGACAAATAACCAGAATGGAAAAATCAGAACGTAAACCGTTGCTCGTTATTTACAGCAAAAAGGGCCCATCGTCATCCGTCTCAATCACAAAACGGTTAGCTGTAAGGAACGATGCGAGATGTTTAGCTTATTGTGAATAATGAAATAAAGCGGTGGAAAGAATGAGCAGCGGGGTGCACCGACACAGGGTCGAGCGCAGCCTTCAACACTTCAATACTCATTAGTAACTTACACATCTGCAATCTCATGAAAATCATTTAAAGACTTCAAAAAATATATAACGGATGGATGCCCAGAGGAAACTTTACTTCATGTTGATGGATGCTTTCTATTAATAATGAGGGCAAAGAAACAATGGCAGCAAATAACGCATAAACACCCAATTATGGGTTCTAAAGCGGGTGGACAATTTAAAAGATTACTACTTGCCATGGATGTTACCATGCCTTTGACTGTGTAATTTGTTTCTATAACATTTAGTCTTTGCCCATTAAAATAAATGAGGAAATTAATCACTGAATGCTACCCAAGTTTAAAGAACTTTGATTGCCGGTCTTCCAATTTGGAGGGTTTTTTTCTTCCTGTTAGGACATTTAAGCCTGCACTGTAAGCTTCTCTTTGCAGACATCACTTTTGCACATATTTTTTTTTTTTAAATCTGCACAGATTTTGGCTCAAAAAGTTTAAGAAATCATAAACGTGATCGTTGCATGGAATACGTTTTGTAAGTGATGACTGCAGTGAAAATACATTCTCAACACTGATTGAGACACTGACATTGCATGCAGTGTTTACTTCTAAATCACATTTCCACGATGCCTGAACTCCATAGAAAATCATCGCATTCTCGTTTTCTGCATAATTTTTTCTATTTCTCTCTCCGACTCCAAAGTTGTGCTGCTCTGTCGCTGCCTCCCTTCCTCAGCCGAGGCTATGGAGTTGTTTCCGAGTGATTAGCAGATGTACGATGTGCACCCTCAGCAATCTGCTCGGCCAAAATACACCCGCCAATCAACATTAGGATCCAGATGCAACATTTGCATCTTGCGGTTTTTGACGTCCTCTCGTCATGTATTGGCTTTCAGGACAAACTTATCGGAAACAAGTTAAACCATTTGTCGCAGTCATCCGTGTCCGAGTCACACGTGTCTTTGCACAACCCAGTCACCAAAATCACACGCTCTACGGTGAGCATCTTTGTGTGTTTCAGATCTGCATCCCGCTGAAGTCTCCCGCTCTTCCACGCTGGACTAACCAACTTTTGCTTTTCCGCTGCTCGATCGATGAAAATCGATTGACGAGCCCTAAAAGCCGATGTAAGTGAAACACGTTTTGTTAAGCTCGTCCTCCATCTAGGAAACATTTAGCCCGACTGTTTCCTGACTAACTGCTGTGGTGCTGAGTGACATGGACCGCTAAATATCATTACACAAGCCTAACCGCCTACATGTGAGTATCCAAACTTCCATGCATGTAATAATCTCCATGAAGGCAACATAAGCATTCCTGTATGCTATTTTATGCTAGCTAGCACTAGCACTAGTAATACAATCTAGCTTGTTGTCCTGGTTTTTTGCAGGAAATTCTTGTTCACCTACTAATAATGGGAGTTGCGTGGGAAAGAAAAGACCAAAAAGGGAATAACTTCCCGGAGAGAACTTTAATGGCCACATGATCTACGCTAGAGCATTTTTTTTATAATGGAGGATTACATTTTACATTCTGCTAGTGAAAACGTATCACATGAATGTACTAACCAGCTGTACCAAATGGTGTCCACTAGATCTACGGTCACAGTGTGTGTGTGTGTGTGTGTGTGTGTGTGTGTGTGAGTGTGTGTGTGTGTGTGTGTGTGTGTGTGTGTGTCCCTGTCCCCTCTTGATCCCTGGTGGATTTTAAGTTGTGGCAGCGACAAAGGCGTGTTGTAAAGGCCGTCCACCCTGCGTATATACAGAGGGGCCCATAACACTGTCAGGGGCCAGGGCCGCTGTCAGCCTCCACAACAATAGGATGATAGCCTCGTCGCGGCGGCAGCCTCGTAGTATCACGTAACGAAAGTACACTCAGGTGTGTGTCTGTGTGTGTGTGTGTGTGTGTGTGTGTGTGTGTGTGTGTGTGTGTGTGTGTGTGTGTGTGTGTGGTGTGTGTGTGTGTGTGTGTGTGTGTGTGTGTGTGTGTGTGTGTGTGTGTGTGTGTGTGTGTGTGTGTCTGAAACCTCGGGGATGGCCGAGAATAGACACCGAGCGACTCCGACGTTGGTTTTGTTTACAGGAAGTGCAGCGATCAAATGCATGGCGGGGCCTCTGGTGGAGTGGAAGCAGACAGCCCAGGTGTCTGTGTTAAATAACCATGCAGGAGGGTCACTCCATGTCAGTCTGGAAGAGTCTGGCCATATGTGCTCACACAGATGGACTTCCCGGAAAACCACAGTGCAGAGTATGACTGGAGCTTCAGAATTTGGTAAGAAGCGTCCAAATAAATGTTAACATGTTGCATTGCATTTTGGTTTGCTGTTTGGAATTATACACATTAAAGGTGTACCGTATTACCATATAATTTTCCTTATGAGATTTGAGGTCATGGCGGTCAAAGTTGTCTCAACCTTTTTGATACACAATCTATTCTAATCTAACAGTTAAGTGCTATTTTGAAAAGAAATCCTTCCCCTCTAGTTCTAATAATCCCACAAATAAATGTTAACATCAAAATACAAACGTACCTAATCCCCCAAACAGATTATCCATCTATCTATCCATCCATCCATCCATCCAAAACCCTGATTAATTCAATATCCAATTCCATATTGTTGCTCACCCGTCTGTCCCGTCCAACACACTGAATTCTTATTTTATCTGAGAAATTCCAAGAAGTCAGCAAGGAGAGCTAAACCAGTAAGAAGCGTCTTGAAAAGACCCCGGTGTAATAGCAGCCCTGTAGTTCAGCCAAGTCAGTGTCAGCATGTTTTTTATTTTATGTTTTTTGCTATTCATTCCCCCCGTTCAGGTGTTGGGGGCTTTATCATAACACCTTGTTGTGTCGCAACACGTCTGCCAAGATGTCACCCCGGCAGGCTGAGGGAGAAAGGTGAGGGATTGATGTGGAGCTGGGCCGGCCCAGGGAGAGAGAGAGAGAGAGAGAGAGAGAGAGAGAGAGAGAGAGAGAGAGAGAGAGAGAGAGAGAGAGAGAGAGAGAGAGAGAGAGAGAGAGAGAGAGAGAGAGAGAGAGAGAGAGAGAGAGAGAGAGAGAGAGAGAGAGAGAGAGAGAGACGCAGATAGCAACACTGATACAGGTGCGGTGGAGTCAAGAGAACACCAGGGAGGGACCAGTGGCGACGTCGACTCCACCTCTCTCACGAAAGCCTGACTTTATTCATCAGAGCCTGCAGGGTTCCTCCTATAAACCTCAGTGATTTGTGTTTGTTGTCTCTCAGCACGAGTTACAACCCAGAGTCTGTTGTATATGTTGTTGTGTCGACGGATTTCCTGTCCAGCCTTTAAGAGGCTAACCAAACAAAACCTTCAATCTCAGCTCAGAGACATGTCGTGTGCAAGTGACTTAGACTTATGCTAAGATTATAAATAGGATTATAGATGGATAGATTCTGTGGTTGCCAGTTTAATGGCAGTATGTAAGAATGTTGGAATTCGAGAGGATATAACGTGATCGCTGTGAAAGGTGTAGGTGTGATTTCTTTGAAGCGGCACAGCCACCCGTCAGTTAAGAGTGCAATGCGCCGTGAGAACATGTTTCTTCCAGGTGACCGTGCCTGCCGATGTATGAGACAATGTCAACTTTAGACCGCTCTGTGGGGGATACCTGTTGCCAGTCAGTCTGTTAGTCTCAGGTGTGTGAAATGCAACACTTCTCAAGGATGGCGAAATATCAGGAGGGAGGGAGAAGAGAGTTGTTCTGTTCTGCTATCTCTATCTCTATCTCTCTCTCTCTCTCTCTTCACAACTCTCAACTTGCAGCTTTAACTTTTTCTTTGTTTCATGTCATTTCTCAGAAAGTACTCCCCTTGCAGAAGCAATGCTTACGTTCAAGGCTGCAAACAAGCTCCAAGCCTCCAAGCTCATTATAAGATCATATTTTGGGGGCGACGGGATGTAGCTTCATAAACAATTTTTTGCCGTGGGCATGGATCCACACACAAGTGACGAGCAGTTAGATTGAATTGTTTTTTCAGACCATCCTAATTGCAATTCGGAGGGAAATGTTTGTCAGTGTTATGCACTGTTCGTAAGTCATGGTGAGGGTTACTTTTCTGAAGTTAGGGCAGAGAGGTGGTTTGGAAAATATAAAAAACACGGCAGCCTAACAAACACGTCTCTGAGTGTGGAAACGACTGGTGTTGTGATTTAAGTGTGAGGTCGTCATTACATGTGTGTGTCACTGTGACACAAATTAGAAATTACAAATGACACGGTGTCACATGTAATGGCCGTCGAAGCTCAGATGTGGCAGTGGAAAGAGAGATCCTATCCGGGAAACAAATGCTCAACAGCTACCCAGGGAGAAAAAACACTCACATAGTCGTCCTACATGTGATGTGGAACAGGAGTTCACTGGAGTGTGGAGAAGTGTGTTCCCTTGTGCACCAATCAGATTCCTTCTTCTGTAAAGAAGGCATGATCAATCACTCACAGAGCTATAATGGCATTAATATAAACATCACATGAGAGTTAAAGCTCATGTCCGTGCCTCCAGATCAGGACCTCTGTGGTTCCGCCACGGGTCGGGAAGGAAACAACAGCCAACGGGAGAGAGATATGTTGGAGACATCGCACATTTCTTTTGTCAAGCCGTAGTACTTTCGAAGTCCAGAATGTGTGGAGGAGGTCATGGTCTGCTGATCTGTAAATGAACACTGACTCTCTTCAGGATGCAGATGTAAAGGTTCAGCACGATGTTCTCACCAGGAGCTTGAGGTCTTCAGGAGCCCTTTGGGACTGGTGTGTGTGTGTATATATATGAATATATTGTTTCATTCAAGGACACTTTGACAGTGATGTACACCAGCGATGGCCCGGGCGGCGGGCTGAACAGAGTGCTCCCTTGACCCCTGCCAATTGGAGTGAATGAAAGGTAACCGTGACAACGGCGTGGATCCACCTATATGTCCCCCCCCCCAGAGAGATGGGTTAGGTGCCGTCGACAGGCGTACAAAGACCCAGGGAGGTTGGACTTTGACAGAGAAATGCTTGGGCTTTCTGCACCATTTACTGGAGCGGATGATAGCGGGAGGTCGTAAATGAGTGAGAAAGGTCAGCCAGTCTCGCCCGGTGGTTATTCAGCGGCTCGTGCTTAAAGACCAAGAAGACGGCGCGCACCAGGGTTGTAAATTGTTATCGAAGGCGTCGACAAGCGGCAATGGTCATAAAACGCATAGCATTTCAGCTCCGCAGTCTGGCCTTGTCATTCACTGCACATTAACAAGAGAAATGAATGGCATGGTGAAAATATCACTGATTACGGCCCTGGAAAGAGAAAATCGCAAACCGTCTTTTGCCATAACAATATGCTAATGAACGTCTTGTTTGTCACATCCACACTGGGAGAGCTTTGCACAATGCTGGTGATGGAGCTTCCGGGTAGCGGTTGTGTTCTTCTTCTTTGGGTTCTTTATCATTCCAACCACTAACGCCAGATGGGACGTATGAAAAACAAGTCTTTTGAGACTAAGGATCAGTGCTGGAGGGGAGAAAGAAGGACAAGCGAGTGGATTATTTACACCTGAAACTGGAGAACAACAAGGCACATCAGAGTAAAATAATGCTGATTAGAATCTATCGATCTATCTATCTGTCCATCCGTCTAGCTTTCTACAATTCTATATCTATCTATTGATCTTCTCTATTGCATGATGTTCAATTATTTAAACCACTGGAGTGAAAACTGGCTGGGATAAGGCTTTTAATGTTGGAGTCTTGGCTGTTTTAAAAACACAAGAATGGGTTCATACAAACCATCACCACAAAATCTTATATTTACTTGGCCCCCGTTGTTCCACGGCCCATGAATATTGAATTGTTATCTATTTTATGATTCAAAGACTTTCACAGGCCTCAAAAGACAAGATTTCCATTTTACCGAAGAAACAGGGTACACACAATGACTCGATATTCGAGAGAATATTATTATTCATAAATTATATTTTTGTTCTTTGGATCAGGTGTCATGTCACTTTTCCAATTTAAATTATCTTGACCTTGGGCAAGAGATTTCTTTTTTTTTTACGATGACGATCCTTTGATCACGATCCCTGATATGAACTATTATGAAGATGGTGCATGTCCTGAAGGATACAACACAAGATACCTGCTACGATCCGGCATTATTGGGTTTCTGATTCATGCAAATGTGTCTGAGGTTAAGCGTTTAAGGTCACGCAACATCTGTGACAGGAAATAGATTACTTAAAGACGACTTAAAAATGACGTTAGGTGGAACTAAACTCCTTAAAGAGGACATTTTTTCAATGGCCCACCGCCTCCAAAATGTTACCGAATAGAGGGAGTTTCAAACTTACTGTTGTGTCTTTCCAAACCAACACAAATTTCAACTGGTCTATTGCAATGCCATTAAATGACTATATGCTGATATACAGTATATTAAATGGTTCCATGGGGAATTGAGTTCATAACTAAGGAACCACAAATACAAATATTTAGAATACTCTGTCACTTGTGGAAACCCCCAAAAAGTGTCCATATTTGCGTCTTTGCTGGTGAGATGTGAGTGGTTTCCTGTAGTCACCCCCAACAAGTGGAGACATGAGTGATTGTCTCTGAACGGGTGTGTTTTGGCAGCTCCTCTTTCACCCCACTTCATTTCACCCCTCAGACCCTTTCAGGATCTCTCTTGAGTTACCCCCGGTGATGAATGAGAGTTTATGGAACGCTGAGCTATAAACTCCCCTTGTAGCTTGGCAGGACTCAATTAACATCTCTATGGCAATTGACAGAGCACAAAGGAAAAATAATGCCCCAGTAAATATCATTAGATTTCTTGTTCTTCCTCCGTAATTTGGCAACCTACTTTAACAACCACCCACCACAGACATTGTGGAATCGAATGAAATAAAAAAAAAAAAGGATGTTTGGTTGTTGGGAGACATTGGTGATGGATAGTTCCCAGTCTAAAGTTCGACTCATCTCTTCAGTAGATAGTTGGCAGACATTTAACAACCAAGCTTTGGCGGCGGCAGCATCTCCTGACCTTCTCTCACCAATAGGCTGAGAGAAGGTCAGGACTTTTATCGTTTGTGCGGTCCTCCGTAACACAATTTCCATTTCTGTTACTTTCCAATGCGCTGTGTTTGTCGGTTAACTCTTCTCCCCGGAGTGAGGAAGAATAAGAACATGACACGAACGACAATAAAGACGAGGAGAATACATTTCTTTTGATGAAGAATTTGACACAGCAATACCCGACGGACATCCCTCCATCGGAAGTCCCTCCTCGCCGCTAACTCCACGTACCTGAAACAGATATGGTTCCCTCTGAAGCAAGCTTGGAAGTTCTGCACTCTCTCTCTCTCTCTCTCTCGCCAAGAACTCACATTAGAAGCTCCCCCATTCCAGGCATTCTGTTGTGAGATGAGGGCGCCCGGGAACGAGGCTAGCTGGAACTATATCTCCTTATCACTTACTTGCGATTGGCTCAAATTGTTCGAGGGCCCGGAAATGAATGCCACTTGCCGCACGAGCGATGCTGGTGTCTCGGACCACGTGTGCTGAGGTTTGACAGCAATGTTAAGTATGTGACCTTTTACATACATACTGTACATACACCGTGCTCATCAATGGTACAATGAACCATCTCCATTGGCCGAATATTTCAGTCTGAATTCCCTTCCCTTTCTGCTATCTGTGTGTTACCGTTTTCAAACACCAACCTGCATGCTGAAAACGTATTTTATTGTATTGTGTGGCATTTTCTTTTGCAGGGACTTTGCTGATTGGGATTGCAAACAAGATAGAGCATTTTCTCCACCATCCCATAATGATAATGGTCCAGCCAAACCTTTCTCCTGCACTAGCACAACAAACCCTAAACTGAAGTTTGGAGAGTCTGGCTGTGCAAGACTATCGGTGGAGGTGGAGGTAGCAGCGTGGTGATGGGCAGTGACGAGTGGCAGAGAGCGTAACAACAACAAGAAAAGTTTTCTTCTTGGATGGCCTCTCCATCGCTGACTGTCCAGAAGAGAGCAGCCTCCGGGTAGCAGCGGTAATGGATGTGTGGCCACTCAGTCGCTTTAAAAAAAAAAAAATCTGCGTGGATGGGTGAGTGTGGGCCCAGGCGATTCCACTACTCACCGGCCCCTCAACCCCCGTCTGAACCAGGACTCCCCTGAATGATGTGGAATGCAAAAGTGAAGGGAAAAGGCATTGTTAACGTTCCGACTTCTGCCGCACAGGAGGGAATTGGTTTGTGTGTGGAATAGAGGGAGTCCAAAAGCTTCCTCAGAAAATGATTCAGGTTTTGAGCAGATGCACTATTGAAGTCCTATGATTCTGCTATGTAGTAGTAGTGACTATATAATGTTGTGTAATGAAGTGTGGCTTATAGCCTACAATTACCAACTAAACACTAAACATCCGAACACCATTATTAATATACAATATTATTTAGAATTAATATTCAAAGAAATGCTCAATGCATGTTTTTTCAAGATATCCTCTACATAGTAAGGTTTTGTACTAGAGGTTTTGAGTAGGCTACACCATGTTACTAATTTATAATAATCAATTATCGTAGGTCACTGCATTATTTCTGTGCATGCAACTGTCCATTGCACGCCTTTCCTTGTGAGAAGGCGACTGCACCCAGAATCAACCAACCACTGCTCATGATGTCCTCCCTAACAAGCCCATCTGCGGCTGGAGTGATTTAATTTGCTGAGGCCTTGACTCCAGTAGGCTGCGCTGTGCTCCCCCTTCCCTTCCCTTCCTCTCCTCTCTCCCTCCTCTCTCTCTCTCTCCCTCCTCCTCCTCCCTCCCTCCCTCCCTCCTCCTCCTCCTCCCACCACACGAATGCGCTCCAGTGGCAGCAAGCAAGCAGCAGCAGCACAAGCCAGCAGTAGCGCTGCACAGTGCGCACACACACACTGCGACGCGCATTGCTGAGTGTGAGTGTGAGTGTGTGGGTGTGTGTGGGTGGGTGTCAGTGTGTGCATGCATGTGAGTGAGAGAGAGAGAGAGAGAGAGAGAGAGCTGTAGTCAAAGCGGGCTACCTACCTCCTACCTACCTACCTAACTGCATGGGTGGACCGGACCCCACTGGACCCCACTGGAACCGGACTGGACTGGACTGGGAGCCCCGGACGTTTTCTCTTATGAAGTTCTCTGTGGATTCCCGCAAAAGTAGAGCGCAGAGTCTGGGATCAAAACGGATATTAACCAAAGCGATGGAAAGGTAATGAACGAAATTGTTTTTTTGTGTGTGTGTGTGTGTGGTTTATAGATGCAGATATTGGACACTTGAAGTTGCTTTGCAGTCAGTCAGTCAGTCAGTCAGTCAGTGGTAACCGCATCCCCTCGACCCGCGCCGCGCCGCGCCGGGTTCGACGCGGCGCGGCGCGGGTCCGAGGGGATGCGGTACGCGGGTTTCCCCAACGCAGAAAAAAAAAAAAAGCGGTCATAGGCAAAAGTGTTGCATATGCTTGGCGTTTAATTGGTGTAAATATCCACGATCCAAACAATCTTTCAATGATCTGATGATGTATCGCTATTTGAAAAAGGAAGGAACAGCGCGGGGGGTCTTCTTGTGGTGCACCTCTTGATGCTTAAAAAGAAAATGAATAAAAAAAAAGAAGAAGAAGAAGAAGACAGCTCTCTCTCCATGTCCATGAACCATCTCGATTAAAATTGCAACGTTTACCATTCGGGAAAGTTGGGTCCAGAAGCCAAGGGACCCCCCCCCCCCCCCCGGGACCCGGACCCCCTTACGTGTTGTGTGTGTGTGGTGTTGTGTGTGTGTGTGGTGTGTGTGTATATAATGCATGCATGGACTGGACTGCAGGGGTTAATGCTTGGGGGTTGACGGTGCGAAACCGGGTGCTTGTGCTGCCGGGGGATCTCATGCAAAGCGAACGGTGTGGAATCAGATCGGCGTGCAAATCAATGCGCGCCGATTCCTTAGACTGCGGCTGCTGCGGACTCTGCGCTGTGGCTTGCGGGCGGGCTGCGTCTCCAGAAGAAGGAGAAGGAGGAGGAGGAGGAGGACGCGTGCAGGTGCATCGCTCCGTAGTGCGGCAGGCCTGTATGTAGTGGGACATGGTGATCGATCAGCACATGTATCTGCCGCATGGACGCACATCTCCTGATGGTGTGTAGTTGTGTATAGATCGCAGGCATCGCCGTCGATCACTTCACACCTAATCGTGTTGCCCCGGGAGTCTCTGTAAGCACCACGCAGAGGAGAGGAGTCAGAGTCAGCAGCCCCCCTGTTTGTTAATTAAGACTCATTTGCTGTGTGAGCCCGAGGATAAGGACAAGACAGTGACTTATGGAAGTAGGCTACGCAGCGGGGGGGGCGGGGGGGGGGGCGGGGGGGTCGCCTCTCTCTGCTTGAAGGGTCCCGGTGGCCGGCCGACACAGAGTGTGTGTGTGTGTGTGTGTGTGTGTGTGTGTGTGTGTGCGTCTGTGCGTCTGTGTGTGTGTGTGTGTAATCCAGTCCTCTATGCTTGACCACTACCCTCGGTCGGAATAATTGGACCCACTACACTATTTGAATGATTGACATGGGCACACACACACACACACACACCACACACACACACACACAGCAACACCACACACCACACAACACACACACACACACACACCCCTTGGTGCGTCGCCTGCTACCTGTGGCGTGCGGCCAGGCATCCTGTTTGCTTATTATACTGGGTCTGCTGCTCCCTGCCCATACTCCCCCGCCCCCCCCCCCCCCCTCCCTCTCACCTTTCAGCAGGCGGGCAGGCGGCCAAACAGCTGTCTGTGGACCCGCTCTGCCGCGCTGCGTGTTACACACCGCTTTGCAAGCACCCCCCACCCTAGCCCACCCTAGCCATCCACCTGTTTTAATGCTGAAGCCTGCAGCGTAGTAGACTAGGGGCGGAAAACGGCATGGAGTGAGGTGCCCGGAATGAGGACGGGCTTGTCCTGAACTCCTGCACACACACATGCACGCACACATACACACACACACGCATGCATGCACAAACATGCATGCACACACACACACACACACACACACACACACAGTTCCACTAGAGGGGTGGTGGGTGGTGGCGTGCTCGTGTGTCAGGGGTGGGGGGAAATGAGGTATTTGAATGTTGTGTCTCGTTGAGTGCAGTGACCCCCGTACCCCCGTATGAAACCAAGAGGGAGGAGAGAGGGGGAGGTGGGAGGGGTGGGGTGGGGGAGAAGAATGAAGTAAGCGAGGGCCTTCCTCCATTGTCCGTGTTCGCCTCTCTCACCCTCTCTCACTCCCCCCCCCGCCAATCCTTTTCTATCTCCCTCCCTCCCTCCTCGTATGCCGGTGCCCCAGAGAGGTCGGTCCACCACTCTCTCTCTCTCTCCACTCCCGCGCCTTTCCCCTCTCTCCCCCTTGCTCCCTCCCTCCCCTCCCCCCCTCCTCCCCCCCCCCCCCTCTCCCCTTCATGTGTTGGGCTTTCCCAGAGGGGGCTTGTGAGCGTCTGTTCGTGCCAAATGCCAATACGCCCCCCCCCATTCCCCACCTCTCTGGGTGTGTGTGTGTGTGTGTGTGTGAGAGAGAGAGCGAGGGAGAGAGAGAGAGACGGGTGTGTGTAAGGTGGGGAGGGGTGCTTCTTTAGTGTCTCTCCTCTTCATCCACAGGGCCTTGGGTGGGGAGGGGGGGGGGGGGGGGGTCTCCTGTTGTTTCCCGCTGTTTTGTCTCTTCTTTTTGATACCATTGTTGCGTGTGTGTGTGTGTGTGTGAGTCTATCCAAGTGTGTGTCTTGTGTGTGAGTCTTATTTGTGTGTCTGCGTGTGTGTGTGTGTTTGCGTGTGTGTGTGTGTGTGTGTGCGTGCGACAGGGACAAGGGTGTGCGTCTATGTGCCAGCTATTGTTCCCGGCAACTGCTGGAATGTTCTGGAATAGCGGTTGGGATGGCGCCTATAGAGGAGCAGCTCTCCAGATGCTCGCTGGTGTTGTCCGTCTGTCTGCCTCATTACCTCCCCCACCCCACCCCCTGGACGGACACACACAGACACACACCATGAATCTGGGATTTCCGCAAGACGAATGGTTTGATTTGACACATTTACACGGCGCAGACGGACTACAAATCCAGATTTAACGATATCGGGGATCCGGATCGGACAAGAATATAACAGAAACCGCAAACCGATGACAGTAAGATTGAATGATCACTGCTGCCCCCCTCCCACCACACACCCAATTCATGCATGGTCTCTCTTTCATGACTCAGTCTAAGTCGCAATTTCTGTCTTGCATTCACCCCAATTTGGCATATTCTATTGGTCTAATCCTGTCTTTGGTTCTCTTGTCCCTCCTGTACAGCGGTTTTTGTATAGAAGTCAGCCATTATCAGCCATTAAGGATAGAAGTCAGCCGTTATCTTAAGACTCTCACACAGTTTAAGTTAGGTGAGAGAGTAAAGCACGTGGGCTATCTGGTGTCTATCCTTTACATAAAAAAAAATTAATGTAATAGCACACTAACACGGGGGAAACATGGCCTAAAGTAGATGAACACTTGCTCAAATAAATGTCGTTCTTGCGTTCACACAGTTTATGAACACGACGCTGTGTGTGTGTGGGTGTGTGTGTATGCAAGCACACCAGGGGCATATTACTGCTACTCCGGCCACAGACTTTAAGTATCAAGGAGCTCTTTGGTTCAGGAAAATCCCCTCAGCAAGGAGCCTGCACAGACTCCTGGAAGCGGAGAGGTGGTGTGCCTTACAATCTCCATGGACACACCTGCTTACATAACGACCCCCTCCCCTACCCCCCCCCCCCTTTCAGCAGGCGGGCAGGCGGCCAAACAGCTGTCTGTGGACCCGCTCTGCCGCGCTGCGTGTTACACACCGCTTTGCAAGCACCCCCCACCCTAGCCCACCCTAGCCATCCACCTGTTTTAATGCTGAAGCCTGCAGCGTAGTAGACTAGGGGCGGAAAACGGCATGGAGTGAGGCGCCCGGAATGAGGACGGGCTTGTCCTGAACTCCTGCAGACACACATGCACGCACACACACACACACACGCATGCACACACACACACACACACACACACACACACACACTTCCACTAGAGGGGTGGTGGGTGGTGGCGTGCTCGTGTGTCAGGGGTGGGGGGCGAAATGAGGTATTTGAATGTTGTGTCTCGTTGAGTGCAGTGACCCCCGTACCCCCGTATGAAACCAAGAGGGAGGAGAGAGGGGGAGGTGGGAGGGGTGGGGTGGGGGAGAAGAATGAAGTAAGCGAGGGCCTTCCTCCATTGTCCGTGTTCGCCTCTCTCACCCTCTCTCACTCCCCCCCCCCCGCCATCCTTTTCTATCTCCCTCCCTCCCTCCTCGTATGCCGGTGCCCCAGAGAGGTCGGTCCACCACTCTCTCTCTCTCTCCATCCCGCCTTCCCCTCTCTCCCCCTTCTCCTCTCCCTCCCCTCCCCCTCCTCCCCCCCCCCCCCCCCCCCCTCTCCCCTTCATGTGTTGGGCTTTCCCAGAGGGGGCTTGTGAGCGTCTGTTCGTGCCAAATGCCAATACGCCCCCCCCCCCCCCCTCTCTGGGTGTGTGTGTGTGTGTGTGTGTGAGAGAGAGAGCGAGGGAGAGAGAGAGAGACGGGTGTGTGTAAGGTGGGGAGGGGTGCTTCTTTAGTGTCTCTCCTCTTCATCCACAGGCTTGGGTGGGGAGGGGGGGGGGGGGGGGGTCTCCTGTTGTTTCCCGCTGTTTTGTCTCTTCTTTTTGATACCATTGTTGCGTGTGTGTGTGTGTGTGTGAGTCTATCCAAGTGTGTGTCTTGTGTGTGAGTCTTATTTGTGTGTCTGCGTGTGTGTGTGTGTTTGCGTGTGTGTGTGTGTGTGTGCGTGCGACAGGGACAAGGGTGTGCGTCTATGTGCCAGCTATTGTTCCCGGCAACTGCTGGAATGTTCTGGAATAGCGGTTGGGATGGCGCCTATAGAGGAGCAGCTCTCCAGATGCTCGCTGGTGTTGTCCGTCTGTCTGCCTCATTACCTCCCCCACCCCACCCCCTGGACGGACACACACAGACACACACCATGAATCTGGATTTCCACAAGACGAATGGATTTGATTTGACACATTTACACGGCGCAGACGGACTACAAATCCAGATTTAACGATATCGGGGATCCGGATCGGACAAGAATATACAGAAACCGCAAACCGATGACAGTAAGATTGAATGATCACTGCTGCCCCCCTCCCACCACACACCCAATTATGCATGGTCTCTCTTTCATGACTCAGTCTAAGTCGCAATTTCTTGCTTGCATTCCACCCCATATTGGGGGTAATGCATCCTGGTCTAATCCTAATCCTGTCTTTGGTTCTCTTGTCCCTCCTGTACAGCGGTTTTGTATAGAAGTCAGCCATTATCAGCCATTAAGGATAGAAGTCCACCGTTAATCTTAAGACTCTCAGACACAGTTTAAGTTAGGTGAGAGAGTTAAAGCACGTGGGCTATCTGGTGTCTATCCTTTACATAAAAAAAAAATTAATGTAATAGCACACTAACACGGGGGAAACATGGCCTAAAGTAGATGAACACTTGCTCAAATAAATGTCGTTCTTGCGTTCACACAGTTTATGAACACGACGCTGTGTGTGTGTGGGTGTGTGTGTATGCAAGCACACCAGGGGCATATTACTGCTACTCCGGCCACAGACTTTAAGTATCAAGGAGCTCTTTGGTTCAGGAAAATCCCCTCAGCAAGGAGCCTGCACAGACTCCTGGAAGCGGAGAGGTGGTGTGCCTTACAATCTCCATGGACACACCTGCTTACATAACGACCCCCTCCCCTACCCCCCCCCCCCATCCCAATTATATTAGCAATGGGCATGATTGATCACTGGTATTAACAACCTGAATGAGAGCTGTTTAGCCTATTCATATTTTTTCTTCACATTCCAGGCAAAGACTTCATCGTCTTTGTGAAAGCTTTGCAAGACATGAGAAGGTGTAGCGGACTCGGGGGGTGTTGGTGGTGCGAACAAAAATCCTGACACTCTAAATGAGGAGCAGAGGACGCGATTCAACACGACAACGTGCTTTCCCCGAGTCATTAAGCGGCATGATTTGTTGACATCGGAAAAATGTGAGGGCATATTTTTCCCATATTCGTGCAATAATTAATTTGAGGCCCAGTGTACTGTGGATATCGATTTTGGCGTACCCTTCAAGGGAAGTCCAGAGAAAGGAAGGTAGAGGAAGAAAGGAAATTGCTCAGTGAATACCAAATGCGTACAGGGGATGTGACAGTCCATGGGTCTATCTATCACTTTGTTATCCTGTGGGGGCGACCGGTATACGGGGACATGTCGTCCACAAAGGATTGCCCAGCGGGGATAGCGAGGAACACATCACATCTGATATGGTGTCCTCGCGGTAATCCCAGGCATAATTGGGCAGAGCATTATGGATGAGACTTCACACAGTCCACATTGTTGCTGTGAAATGATGAACTCGCCACATTGAAATACTCATATTCGAGATATTGGGTCCCACAGCGCTTGGCCACAATGTGAAAACACACTGAAAGATGTGGCACACTGCCTGAAAGAAACGGGTCCAAAAACATTGACGACTGAATCATGAAAGCTGAACCTCTGTATGAGGTTCCCTTCGGACATTTTTCAAATTCAAAACCTTTTCTCACGCCTCGAGGATCGTTGAGTTTTCCCTAATTTTCAATGATGCCAAGATACAGAATACAGAGTAAAACAAATGAAACAACAATACCCTTTTCATTTGAAAACAATTGCACACTGTGGTGAAGTGGTTGGAGATCCTCGTCTTGAATTGTCCAGGGATAGTGAGAGTGTCATTCTTGGGGAAGCGTTGATAGTTGAGTGTAGATGCAGTTTGTGCGAAAAAAACGGGCAGATTTTGCCTGAAGTTCAGAATAAACCTGTAAGGCTTTCTACACTCAACACATGGATGAGTTGAGGAAAGCAAAAGGCTATACTCTCCTCGAGACCTGATGAGAACCTTCCCCGAGGTCGACATCAGCGAAGCTGTGGCGACTGACCTTGGACCACATCCACCACCCGACCCAGCCACCGTTACTCTGGCGCGGCGCCCCCCCTGAACAATCCAGTGTTCCCACAAAGCAGCCAATGGCCGCCCAGGGACCCCCGAGCCGTGCCAGAGCAGATGGTCATCCATCGATCCTTTGTGTGTCGTGTGGTTGTGCGTGTGTCGTGTGGTTGTGCGTGTGCGTGCACGTGCGCATTCCCGCGCGCGTGTCACCTGAAGAAGGACACACAGGTCACCGAGCCGTGTCCGTGCCAATAGCATCAGCCACGTGCCAGTAAAGGTCAGGAAAACATTGGGAGGGGAAGGCGAGCGAGGACCTGCTCTTTCTCGTCGTCTCGCGGCTGAACAGTTCATCGAAATATGATCGGGATCGCAATATGGCCGCCAAGTGCAATATCCAAATGGCAGGAGCTGATTGAGAGACCATAAATGACATTACTGTGAAGTACTGTAGTGATTCCCTGGTCTGCACATTTTGTTCTCCAGATGGTACAGACCCCAACAAATGTCACAATGATTTTAATCAAATTTTCACTGAACATATCGTTCAGCCCTTTTGTCATCCCAATGATTAATGTCATGCAGACCACTCTGAACTGTTAGACTTTTTATAATTGAATTAGTTTTTTATCTAAGTGAATCTTATCACACACAAATGCTCTTTCGCTGGTTGGCTCTTACAAGTCCGTACATCTGCTGTTGTCATTATTACTGTATTATTATTTTGGTGGAAAAAAAGGTGTCCGGTAATGACTCCTCTGAGTCCACGGCGGCGCCACCGCAGACCGGAAATCTATGATGATTAGGTGGTGGTGAAATCAAGCTGGGTGCGGGGGGAATTGGAAGCTAGGGCTCTCTGTCGCAACGGCTTACCGGGAGAGGAGGGAGGAGGGAGGAGAGGGAGAGAGAGAGGAGACACCTCTTACTAAACCCCCACACCCACACACCCACAAGCGCTCCGGTACAGGCCCAGCATATTGGAGGCTTCTGCGTATAATTAATAGCAGCTCCGCCAGGTCCCTGGGCGCGGTCTGTTGATACAGTGTCGGCCAAACCGCTTCTGACCGTCCCTCGTCCCTCTCTGTCGGCGCGGCAACGCTTGTCAGGACACACCCCGGGCTACATACACCGGGGCCCTGGGCTACACACACACCAGGGGCCCGGGCTACACACACACACACACACACACCAGGGGCCCGGGCTACACACACACACACACACACCGGGGGCCCGGGCTACACACACGCACATACCGGGGGCCCAGGCTCTGTCACTATATTTGGCAACGGCTCAAGATTTATTTTCTCCCCCACTACTCCCATTTTCTTTCATAGATGTCGTTGTTTCAGATCAGGAGACCTTGTCGCCAAGGAAACAGAGGTGGGAGGGCGAGGTCCCTGGCTCTGATAGTGTGTATCGGCAGTGTGTGCAGTGTGGGGTGCGGGGGTTGAGTACGATCAATAGCTCATTAAGAACACAGTCTGATGAGCTTCGGCCTTTAGCCATGAACTGTGTTATAAACTCACTAACTTGCTAGCTGCACATTTTTCTTTTTCTGCCAGCTCTCTCTCTCTCTCTCTCTCTCTCTCTCTCTCTCTCTCTCTCTCTCTCTCTCTCTCTCTCTCTCTCTCTCACGGTGGTTTTGGGAAATGTAAAACATGACAGCATTGATTGGTGATGCCTGCTTTCTCTACACCGAGCCACCAAGGGTAAACAAAGACGAGACATTGCTTATATTTATCTTGTCTGTACGTGTGCATATATGCACACTTGTTTGGCTGTGGGTGGGTGTGGGTGGGTGGGTGTGTGTGTTTGTGTGTGTGTGGGTGGGTGGGTGTGGGTGTGTGTGTGTGTGTGGGTGTGGGTGGGTGTGTGTGTGTGTTGTATGTTTGTTTAGCTCTCCCGCTAGACCCCTCAGGCAGGTAGGTTGAGACCTAACCGAAGTAGTTCAAACAACGCGGTAATTTAATCTGCAGTATTAGCGGTGGGGGGCATTAGTGTGTGTGTGTGTGTGTGTGTGTGTGTGTGTGGGGGGGGGGGGTATTAGTGTGTGTGTGTGTGTGGGGGGGGGGGGGTATTAGTGTGTGTGTGCATTTGTGTTGTTTTGAACTTGTTTTGAACAATCCACGTCTGCGACGACAACCAGTGTTTGGTGAGAGTGTGTGAGAGGTGGGGGGTGGGGTGAGGTGGGGGGTGGGGTGGGGGGGGATTGTGCTTGTCTATACATCACTCTTATCGGCCTGTCTGAGAGTGAGTGTGTGTGTGTGTGTGTGTTCATCTGTCTCTCATCGTCTCTGTGTATGTGTGTGTGTGTGTGTGTGTGTGTCTGCTCATGTGCGATTCTGTCGATGTATGTGGTCCTCTTTGTGTGTGTGTGTGTGTGTGTGTGTGCACGTGCGTCCATCTTCTGAGGTGGCCAGCTGGGACAGCTTCTGTAAACACGCTGTAGGAGCGACGTCGGCAGGCGTTCCAGTGTAGCGGGCTGGAGAACCACTGTTTATTTGAAAGGTAATTGGCTTTGGTTCTGTTTTATTACAGAAGGGGCCAGCAGCAAGTTCTGTGCATGTGCATGCGTGTTCCTGTGTGTGTGTGTGTGTGTGTGTGCGGCGTGTGTGTCTGCATGTGTGTGTGTCTGCGTGTGTGTGTGTGTCTGCGTGTGTGTGTGTGTGTTAAAGAGATCAACCTTTTCCTGGCTTGGCCACACACACATACACACACACATGCATACACAGTCACACACATATGAATACACAGTCACACATACACGCACATATACCCAATAAACCCAATTACCCACACCTGAGTGATGCCCACTATTAAGTACTGAGCAGATTGTGAGAGACAAATTAAACAAGACAATCACAAGAGAGAGAGAGAGAGTGTGTGTGCGTATGTGTGTGTGTGTGTGTGTGTGTGTGTCTCAGAGGGAGAGGGCGAGCAAGATAGCCAATTTAAGGAGAATGAATGAACGAGATTAAAGGCAAAGAAAGAACAAAGTAAAAATCTCTTCCACCGGCGTTGAAGAACCAATTTGGTCAGAGAAAAGTTCTGGGGCGAACGACGGCACATACAAATGGTGCTTTACATCCACCGCACACACACACACACACACACACACAGACACACGCACACGCACAGGCACACGCACACACAACATTGTTTTGCACACGTTACACCTCTACAGGAGAGGGGAGAACGTGGGGATTGCAACTGTTTACGTGATTAAACAGTGCAACTACACATGCACACGAATACTGACCAGGTGTGTGTGTGTGTGTGTGGGTGTGTGTGTGTGTGCTGATTGCAGAAGGTGTACAAGGACAACCCGTGGGAAAGAAAATATACGCACACACGCACACACACACACACGCACACACACACACACACACTATCGATTGTTTTTCCGCTCTGAAATGTACCGCTCTGTGGTGTGCTGTGTCTTCCACGGCGACAACTCATTGGCTACTGCCACTCGTACGCACACACACACACAGGCTGTGGTGGACTGTCATTAATACACAGTATCCTTGATTATAGCTATGCTCAAATGACACCACTTAATCACTTTTCCCATGCAATTGCACATACAGAGCAATGTCCACCGGAACCGGTTAGTGGCGAGCAACTGGCATGGGAAAGACACACACACACACACACACACACACAACCACACACACACACACACACACAACATCAAGGAATAGGCACACAACACGCACAACCAAGTAATTGAAAGTCTACATTCATACACCGGACAAAATTCAGAGTAATGGGGAAATAAAGGGTTTTGCTTGACATGCCGTCGGGTGTGAATTCATGCACTGGACACACGACATGCAGTGATTTGATGTAGAGTATATGGTTTGTGTGGTCTTCTCTCTGGTCGCTCCTCTTTCCTTTTCTATCCTATCGCTCACCTTTTCAAATTGCCGTTTGTGTCTCTTTTTGCTTGTTTTGCGGTCTCCTCCAGGCTCTCTTCATCTTTCTCATGTTCTCCCTCTCGTCTCGACACACAGCACACACACACACTACACACAACACATCACACAGCTAACTACCAGCACATAATCGAACCATAACACACACACACACACATCCACACACACTGTGTGATGTAACATCACACAACCTCGTTTGTTGGCTGTCCTCTGCCTCTTCACTCACCGCACTGCAAATAATTTTTCACTTGCTTCCTACCGAACGAAATTAATATACTTTCTATACCACACACACACAACATGCCGGGACCCCGTGTGTGGTTGTGACTGTGACCCGTGGTTTTGGCCGAGGGGCATTTGGGCCGCTTGTGTAATTGTGCTGTTTCATATGAAACTGGTTTTTCTCAAGTCGTGGCGCCTGCTCATTTAGGCCGATGCCGCCGCCCGCCGCCGCTGCCGGAGAATGAAGGTAGCGTGCCTAAAATAGGCTCGCCACTGTCCTGGTTCGTCTGTCTTGTCTGTGATTGGATCGTCGTCGTGCGTTTATTTATTTTAAAATCCATTTAGTTCAGTTTGTAGGTTGTTGTTCCCAAAGGACACGTGCTTCTAGCCCGCTGTTTGAGCTCCCTGGAGCGGGCTAGCCAAGCTTAATGTAAGCACGGAAAATGATAGCGCCGTTCTCATTCCGACGATGATTTTGATTATAATTATTATGTGACTTTTCATCATCGGCTTTGTGCTTGTTGGCAAAAACCGAAGGCCGTGTGTCTTTTAAAACCATATTTCTCTTTCGCTTCACATCCAATCATGAGGTCATCTCATCATTAGCTCGCCGTTTTGGGCTGCTTAGCGGCCTGGCTTCATGCCAAGTGCTAGCATCAAGCTCTTCGTCTACTACTACTACAGCTACTACAGTAGTGGGGGATCAAGGGAAGGTGTGTGTGTGTGTGTGTGTGTGTCTGTGTGTGTGTGTGTGTGTGTGTGTGTGTGTGTGTGTGTGTGTGTGTGTGTGTGTGTGTGTGTGTGTGTGTGTGTGTGTGTGTGTGTGTGTGTGTGTGTGTGTACATCATGCTCACGGCAGGGGGGGGGGGGGTCCAGCAAGCGTGCAGCAGCTCTAATCGGCCCCTTGGGACCCGGCAGAGACGTGGCCCAGGCGAGGGGAAGCCTGCTCTGATAGAGGTAATTAACCACTGGCCGGTCTGCAGCCGCCCTCCAACCATTTTGGTTCACTAAGCTGTGAGTAAAAAAAGGAAGATAAAGGTTTTTGATGAATTTTCCTCATTTGTAGCTACCATGTGGAGCTCGGAATACATCTTTTTTTATTTATTTTTTTATTTTTTTCAATGCGGTTTAGGTCCCATTAGATTGACATGAATCGGTTCAAGACCATTCCCAACCCGTCCGCTTTGTGTACATATGCAGTGTTTTGCTAGACGGGACCGCGATACATCAATCAATGTATTTGCCGCTACGCCGCTAACGTCACAGAAAGCTAACCCGGCCCCGGAGGTCACCTTTGGCATTGATCAGCTCCGACTTGATTTGATTAAAACCGACCATTTTCTAACAACCACAGAGTTTAGTTCGTTAACGACGGCCCTGTGTGCACAATTACGCACCGCAATCACTGGCGGTTGAATAAGTTGAAAGTAGTGGTTATCGCGGTTCAGTGGTGTTTGTACAATTAGGCCTGATGACTGCTAGCACGCGGCGACAGGAACCGCTTACAGGCGGAGACGAGTTTCCTCGCTAACCAGTCCAGTAAGCGATCTGGCCTGCTGTGGTTTCAGTGAGAATAAAACAATACAAACGTTTTTCATTAAAACGAAATGTTGCAGACAAGGCGCTTATCCAAGCACACTAGATGAGAGGACTTTGGCCCCGTAATGTGCATCGGGAGGCGATGATATGAACGTGTTCAGCTGCAGAGGCGATGCGGAGGGTTGTATTAGAGCTAAGTGGGAGTAGTCATGTTGGCAAAGGTAGAGCAGAGGTTAAGTTACAACCTGGCAGGCGCCCGCTTGCTTTTCAACAACCACGGACTGTGCCGTGCACTCGTCCCACACACAGACACACACACACACACGCACACACACACCACACACACACACACACACAGTGACCATGATGTGCTGGCAGAAATCTAACCGTACCTGATTTCTTCACTCACCCGATGCTTAGAGGAGAGGGATGAGGGCGGGGGGCGGGGGCGGGGGGGTTGCGTGGGTATGGCTACAGGAACGATCATGAACAGCAGGGACCGACGGGAGACAAGAGAGAGACCACGGTCATTTTATTCTCACCTGGCTTTCGCCGTTGGATGACATATCTCTTCATCACAGCCCAGTGGAAGTGCAGCAAGCCGATTTGTTTTCCTGGCGGTTAAGCGGAACAGGAGAACAGAGATTGACGGCGCGGCGTCTTATCGTGAGTGGTTGGGGGTGGGGGGGGGGCGTGGCTTCCGGTGGCTGTGTAAAGTGTACTGGCTGAACTTGGAAGAATGCCAAATTCATTAAATCATGACATTTACCTGAACTCATCATCATTATGTGATCGTACCAGCTGCGGTGTGGGTGCAGAACCACAGAATGTCTCGGGAATAACCTGCCGACGGATTACAGGATGGGGAATTAGCTCGATTAGTTAAGCTCGATTCATATTACATCGGCGTGGCAACCGATGGAAATGTTGATTAATGTGCACTCTCCCTGGTAAATAAATAGACAAATAATAAATGCATGAATTCAAACAGTTACACGTGATAATAAAATGCACTGAACTCCTGCACACTTGGTATTCACGATAGTTTCGGATAGAATAGGACAGTGGCAGTGCTGTTCTAAATCTAAGAGAAAGCCCACATGGCAGCAGCGTATGCGAGCAGGTTTCTGTTGTTTTGAACGCTGACAAGTCAGTGGTTCCTGCACAGTATGCTAGGACATGGCCAGACCTCAGCGTCTCGTACTACTCCTGCATCATATAGCCCAGACTGTACGGCTTCAGGTGACGGGTGGAAAAGTGTGCAAGGTCTCGGTTTGTGTTTGAACGATGCGTCATTCCGTCTCGTTCAAATCGGCTTCCGACTCGGATAACACCGCCTCCGACAAAATGGTGTGAGGGAAGAAGACAGTGTCACACAAAATTTGTACAGCGTGAACACCCTCGGACAAAAAGTAGTCCCAACACGGCTGTGGAGGGCGTGTGTGTTTGGTGGCTGGCTCAAGCAGCCTCACCTGGCCCTGGCTGAATAGACACTCACTCACTCAATCTTCTCAGCAATAAACCAAGATTATCTAACATTTTCCTGCCTGTGACCTTTATATTGGAGGAATAGCCATTGGGCATGTGGTGCGTAGCAGAACCCTAACTCTGCTACAGCGGCGTCAGACAAAGCAGCCTCAGATAAAACGTTGTCAAAAAATGTGGTGTCGGACAAAACTGCATCCGATATCAAACACGTCTTCCCACCACGGAACTCCCCGTAACGATGCAACCGTAACAAGTACGGGTACATTACTAGACGACAGGCACAAATGTTTTTATTGACGTCATTCCTTTTAATTTGGGATAACATGAAAGCCATTTAGACAGAATAATGGTATTTCCGTAATAACTTTTGTTTTGTGTTTTATGAAATAGTCGTTTTCCTATTCAACGTTAGCGTGGTTTGTGTACTAATGCGTCTAACGTACAGACTCTCCACTACGTGGAGCTCGGTATAAAGCTGGCTCTCTCATCAACAGGCGATTGTACCTGAGGTGAAATCTAAGACCGGAGCCATTTGTGGTGCAGATGGTGGGTGGAGCGCTTGACACCACCCCCAGGTGGAGCGCGAGCGATGACTAAGCACAAATGCACATATAGATACACACACACGCGCACGCACACACACACACACACAGACACAGACACAGACACACACACACACACACTCCTCATATACTTTACATATATGTTTCTCCAGCCTGTGGGTCATTCTGTCCGCTTGCATGTGGAATAATCAGTTTGTGACCCCTAGACTCCGTTCTTTACCCTCTCCCCCGCGCCCCCCCACCATTTCCATTCTCTCTCTCTCTCTCTCTCTCTCTCTCTCCCTCCCTCCCTGTCTCTCCCTGGCTCTCTCTCCCACCATCTCTCTTTGAATGTATTCATTAGGCTAGAAAGCTGTTTGTTCACGTCCCAGTGCCCTCATTAACATTTCACTGCCCCCCCTCTCGCTCTTTCTCTCTCTTTCTCTCGCTTTCTCTCTCTTTCTCTGTCTGTCTGTCTCGCTCTCTCTTGCTATCTCTCTCTCTCGCTTCTCTTTCTCAGTCTCTCTTTCTCTCTGTCTGTCTATCTATCTCTCATCACCACACATGCACACACACACACACACACACACACACACACATGCACACACACACACACACACACACACACACACACACACACACACACACACACACACACACACACACACACTCAAACACAGATGGGGGGCCAATGGTTAACCATGGGGTGGATACGAGCAACTGACAATCCAACAGCTCTGCAGGGATGGTATCTTGTCCAAAACCCTTCATCCATCATCTTCTTAGTGTGTGTGTGTGTGTGTGTGTGTGTGAATGTGTGTGTGTGTGGGTCGGTGTGTGTGGGAGACAGTCTGGTCTGATCCTATTGACATGCTATGGTGCCATCTTGGTTGGTCCCACCCCCTGCCAAGTATTTGTACATTTATTTTACATTCTTCATCCATCAAGAAAAACAGCTAAAATCCTGATTCCTTTAACCATTAAGTGGCATAATATGGATAACAAGATGATGATTTTGTAGATATTTAAATTAGAGATTGCTTGCTGATATGCATATGGGCAAGAGAGAAGACAAATTGATTCCAAGATTTTGTTGTAAAACAAAACCTTCAAATTACTGTATCCTGTAAAACCAGCAAATGACAGCACAATAATAACCACAACTCCAGGCAATATGTAGTCTCCTACACAATATCAATACCAATCTATTGTATTGTATCTATTCTGTATCTAATCTATTCTAATCTATCTAACACACTCCCAGTTTACAAACTCTGTCGAAAAATAGTCACAGATTTCCCCCGCGGTGGAGCGCAGAGGAGTCGTTGGAGTCGTAGGAGTCATGGAGGTGGCGGTTGACGGTGGCGGTGGCGGTGGGGGGGGTGGCAGGGTGCTACGGCGTCACGGCAACACACACACACACACACACGCGCCCTAACTGCCTCTGACAGGCCAGATTTCATCAAGGCGTCGTCGGAGTGTGCCGGGGGGGCCGGGCGGCGGCGAAGGAATCGCAACGTCCCTGATTTCATTTAGGGGGGGAGCAGATCGTTTCTTCCCGCCCGGTGTGTGTGTGTGTGTGTGTGCGCGGCGGGAAGGGGGAGTTGGGTCAGGACGAGAGATGGAGTCTTCCCTTTGAGAAATTAGGGAGCGCCGGCGACCGCGTACGCGAGCGGAGGCGGTAGATGAGGAGGGGGGGAGCCTGTCATGTCGGCGCGGCGGGGCCAGGCCTGGGTTAAGCAGTATGGAACGCGCCCCTCGGGGGAGACAGCTATAGTTAGGGCTCTCGAAAGCACGCAGACAGGGGGACGGATATAAATTGGCTAAATTGGCAATTTCTTTGCAGGGATTTTGCCAGAATGATGCTTGTCTACTCTGCCAAGTGGAAGCCATGAGTACATAATGGTAGCAGTCTGCAGAGGACGGGATTTCTTTTTTGTTTTTTTTGCGTGTGTGTGTGTGTGTGTGTGTGTGCTATTTAGCTTTTTATATTCAGGTTAGAGTCTGCTGCCGGAGTGCGATTGCGCGCTCACACAAGCACCAGATGAAACAGAAGCAGCGCACTTACTCACCGTGGAGGACGCTGCGCTGAGGGTGACGGGGTGACGGGGTCAGGCAAATCTGAACTGACACGACGCGGAGCAGCAACGCTTTCATTAATATAATCAAGGACTATTTTTATAGTTTCACAAGTTCTGGAGTCTGTTTTTTTGCTCATAGTTCAGTTCAAAAGGTATTGGATGTTTGGGACAATTACAATGACAATACAAAGTCGATTTATCGGTTGTATTATTACTCCATAAATCATTCCCACAAACTGTGTAATGCCACACACTCGCCAAATAATCAAAAAGTGTGTTTCAAAATTCATGGTAATTTCTTCATATTCTATTTTATTTTCAATTATTTCTCTCTCTCTGTCTTTCTCTCTCTGTCTCTCTCTGTCTCTCTCTCCATTTCTGTCTCAGCTTTCTAAGGTTCCTCTCCATTCTTCCCCAGCCTTGGCTGCATATCTCGCTGTCTCTCTCTCTCTCCTACACCTGCTGCCTCTTCCTGTCAACACAGACTCCTGCTCTCCTCCTCCTCCTCCTCCCCACAGCTCCTAATGAGAAGAGCTCCATCTCCCGCGCTCCTCACAAGCTGGAGGGAGGTGGCGCATGGGGGAGCTGGGGAACGGGTGGTGGTGGTGGTGGTGGTGGTGGAGCCACAGTACTGACCATGGCTTAATGATGTTTTATATATTGTACCACGGAGAACACAGAGGAGCCCCGGGCACCGGATGAAACAGAGGCATAGACCATACGGCACACAGCAGAACCAAGAAACCAGCCCCAAAAAATAAGTTACATGGGCACCAAGAGTAGCCGGCGTTGGCTTTGTAGCTGGATGGTGACGGATTAGGGCTTGTCTGACGCAAGCAGCTCTGGCCGCCAAGCGTAGAAATGAGATATTTAGGACACAAGGAGAAAGATGCTCTCCATACTGGGTAGACAGTTGTTGTGGCCCGCATGTTTCACACTTTTACACACACGCAGACACGCACACACCACACACACCACACACACACACACACACACACACACACACACACACACACACACACACACACACACACACACACACACACACACACACGCAGACACGCACACACACACACACACACACACACACACACACCAAGCAATTCCAGAAGGTGTGTGTGTGTGTGTGTGTGTGTGTGTGTGTGTGTTACAGCAGGGTGGGCCCAGTCTTTTCGAGGGCCACTCCTGATCTCTCAAACACCTCAGCTGAGGGGCCCCGTGTGTTTAATATTATTTCTGTCCGCTGTTGGAGTGGCCCCAGTCCCTCCCACGCCACGCATCATGTGACTGTGTGGCGTGGGAAGGACCGGCACCTCTGGATCGTCGGGCCGTTGCTCTCAAGTGAGTCGGATGAGCAAATAGCCCTTAAAACATTGATTTGGGCAATACAGCAATCATAGATGGCTTCTTCTCTAGCTTGTGGAGATATATCAAATTATAATTATACAATTATTCTTAAATGAAATCACATGAAATAAAAAAAACATATATATATATATAATAATAATAATATTATAATAATAATACAAAATATTTACAGTATATATTATACAAGTCTGACACACTTTGAGACAGCAACATTTGAATCCATTTCCAGTCTTAAGCACTCGGTCCCAGTGTATCACTGGGCTGGGTGACCGACGTCGGGGCCTCCCTTCACAACAAGCTTCTACGTTTGTGTCACATTGTAAATGTCAACCCGCATGACTTGTGCATGAATATTGACGGGAACAGCGTTCACGGCTTGTAGTGGATGGTATTAAAACAGCCACTTAGCCAGCTGAGAAGTCCCTGGTGAAGTTCAAGTGCACAGGCTGACAGACACACACACACACACACCACACACACACACACACACACACACACACACACACACACACCACACACACACACACACACACACACACACACACACACACACACACACACACACACAGCACCCCACTATTTAACATTCTCATTGAAGCAGTGGCACAAAATGTGAACGCATTAGCATGGGATTCCATGAATTATTCACAACAATGATACATTTGAAAAAAGGAAAATGTAAAAAAGGAAAAGGGAATTAACTTTTAATTGAAATTGGGTCGCATCCGTGCACGCCAAATCCAAGATGTTTTGAAGGATAAATTGTTCAAAATTGACTACCAGATGTAGAGGAATGCAATCATTGACACCCAAATTACACCAAGGCTGGTTTGAGCCAGAATCTAACAAATGGAGGAAAAAAACATCATAATAATTACTCTAAAACTTCCCCACAACGCACTTCCCTATCATGATTCCCTTCATGATTCCCAAAAATTATCCTGTTGTCAACTGGAAAACATGTTGTAATTGGACTGGCATATTGTTGAGTTTCTTTTTCATCAGGAAAAAAATATTATGAGCAGAATGGTTACCTGTCAACAACAGAAATGATGTATAATTGTGGGAGATTGACAACACGGTGCTTTGACAACATAGTGGATCTCTCCCAATAACCGGGACCATTTGTCATCACATCGCACACAGCAAGCGCTCTACCTCTGAAAGCATTGAACTATTATTCTATTAAAATGCATGGCTATACAGCATAATTATACCTCTCAGCTTCAGATCATTATGAAATCTATTATTTTTTGGCTGTTCTTCAGACCAAGCAAGCAACTATTATGCAGAGTAATTGATGAAGCAAGCTGTCGCAACATGCTTTGCATTTAAAGATGAAAATATGATATCCATTATGAAAATGGTGCAGTATTATGACCAAGGGTGGGCTGAGGGTGGGGGGGGGGAGGAGGCCGGGGTGCAGGGTCAGGTGGGGTGAGGGTGGTGAGTGGCAGAACCGAGCTGAGCGGCAAGCTTTGATCTGGATCAACAACGCTGCTCCCATGCCCCGGTCGGTCCGCGGTGCTCATGCATACTAAAGAGAGGAGAACAGACGAGCATCACACTGTCTCTGGGACTTCTTCTGCTGTCTTTATATACGTCTATAAAGCTACGGCTTCACCACTCTGCCTGTTAACCCCCAAGCACTGCACTATACAAATGATCACAGCTTCGGACTGGGGGGGACTTTATGGGTGCTAATCTAGCCCATTAGATGGGCTGGGGCTGGTTGCTGCACGGTTCGTGCAACTTGCGTGCCTTCCCCGTATGCAATGCATTTATAAATGCAGCCTGAAACGGTGGACTTTATTATCTCAGCGCGTTGTTCAGCCTGGGTATTATTTTCCCCCAGCAAGCAGCAGGGACACATCCATTAAATTAATGCAAGTCGCGCCATTGCATAACCGTCTGCACCGCCGCCACTATGTGTGGGAGGATGTCGACAAATTTAAAGCAGCTTCATTTGCATAAATGAGGCAAATTAACCCCTTCTCCGCAAAGTTGACGGATTACACATTCCACTGTGGAATTCAGGGTTGCGGGGCGGGCATTCTTTTGTTTTGGGCCAACTAGCAAGGATCGCGTATACAGGGCCCTAGTCATACCGCTCCAGAAAGCTGGAGTGTTGCTGCGTCTGAGAGGCCCGCCTGCCGTGGCTAATGAGGAGGTCAGGCCCGGGAACCCGAGGCCCTCTCCAATTACCGCAGGTTCTGCACACGGACGAGGGGATATAACCCAGAACACTCACTGTGTTTCTACTGAGAGCACGGCCGGCGAGCGCGAGCGCCTCTCGCGAAAGGTTTGCATAAGTGGTGGCGAGCGTATATCGCCTCGTTACCACGGTAGACCCCCCCCCCCCCCCCCCACCCCCCACACACACACACACACACACACACACACACACACACATACCCCCCCCGATTCAATTACAGTTTGTGGTGAAATAGTGGGCAGGTGCTGGCCCGGTGCCATGATCTGATTGGATCTGGGCTCCGGGCCCATCAGGACCAACACCGCTAAGCAGAGGAAGGTGCAGAGTCCTGGGTGGAAATGGAGAGGGATTTGTGTTGTTCAGTTTATCCAAAATTTGCATCTTATCTGAGACCATGAATAATGTATGGATGGGGGAGGAGGGGGTCCAAGACTACCGTTCCAATGAAAAACTGAAATGGGCGAGAAGAAAAAAAACCCGAACAATGCAGCATCGATATCAATTTGGGGATCAAAGACGAACACACATGACGCAGAAACACACACACACATACACATGCGCACACTTTCACTCACACGCACACGCATGCATACATACATACACACACACAAACGCCCACACACGTTAAATGATCTGATTAACATATATAATATAGTTACAAAAATGCACGTCGACAAAAACACACAGTCTATAATAAGGTTTTACATTCACTGCAAACACACACAGGGAGCAAACATGCATGAAGGCTGCTATCTTTTCATCTCTCTCTCTCTCTCTCTCTCTCTCTCTCTCTCTCTCTCTCTCTCTCTCTCTCTCTCTCTCCTCTCTCTCTCTCTCTCTCTCTCTCTCTCTCTCTCTCTCTCTCTCTCTCTCTCTCTCTCTAGAATGCACATAAAAACACACACACACACATACACACAGTCCGTTACAGCGGTTGGGAATTATAACGCGGGGAGAATATCAATGGGAACAGTGAGATTAGCATGCTAACAGCTATCGAGCGTGGCTGAGTTACGGCCGGTATGATGGGTCCGAGGTGATTGCCTGTTCGACTCGTTGGGGGAAGACAGTAGCCTACATCTCCCTCGGGGGGACCCCCCCCCCCCACAACCCCCCCACCCCCCCCCTCCTTCCCAGACATGAATTATAAATGACGGCTGCTCCTTACACAGGTCAGATAGCCAGATAATAGAGATGAGTATTTGTCTGTGAACCAAAATCACACCCAATTACTAGCGTGCAACTTTCACAAACAACAACAACAACAAAAAATAACATAAATCAGAAATAGATGCAAAAAAAAGACAACACACAGTTTACTTCTTGGTTTAGTTACACAAAAATGCAAAAAAGATAATGAGAAGCCTCAAACATAATCAAAAATATATTAACTTTGAATTTCCCGTGCATAAAACCAAAACCCCCAGTAAGGGCCTGCCTTGATCGTCACGGTTACCGCGCCAACGTAATTGGCCACGACGGCACACCGCTCTCTCTCTCTCTCTGGTTTTCGAGACGAAAAATGTGTTTGTCAGAAGCAAGAAAAAAAAGAAACCTGAAACCGTCGACAGGGCCCTGCGTGTAAAACCACGGTAGTTATTTTAGCGTTAGGCGTGGGCGTGTGTGTGTGTGTTTGTTATTATTACCCTGTAGTTATTTTCAGTCGCCCGCAGGAGTGTTAGCAACTGTACGACGCTGCGGCTC
>PIJE02000640.1:0-10000 GCA_002895965.2 Coryphaenoides rupestris | reverse complement strand
GACAGGACTGTGGGAAATTATGCTAATCTCTCCCGCGCGCCGCTACAACAGCCGCCCCGCTCTCCAAAACCCTGCGGTCGGTAGCTGAAGGCAGGGAGGGGGGGTGGGTGGGGGGGGGCACTTGGGAACACAGCAGCGAACCAAACGAGAGGGGGAACGAGAATATGGAGAGTAAGGAGGAGGAGGAGGAGGATGAGGAGGGGGGGAATCTGACGACAACCAGAGCTTTTTCTTAAGGCAATTGTTGGCTCAAGACTAGTAGTAGTAGTACTGGTAGTAGTGGTGGTAGTACAGTGAGACGGCAATCACCTTGATTGGTGTTAGTGGAAAGCGTAGACATGCAGCACAGACGCCGCCAGACCACTGCAAAAAACGGGCAACATTAAGACCTTGTCATACCCATAAATCCTCATTAAGTGCATACATAGTTCGAGCCGGAGAGCACAAATCAGATTAGCAGCGCAGCCAATGGAGACGCAGCTCACCGCCACCCCTACCCCCCCCCACCCCTCCACCTCCACCTCCTCCTCCTCCTCCTCCTCGCCTCCCGATCCAGCAGCCTGATAAGATTCAGCTGTGTTCGTTCTCGGGCTCCCTGATAGTACCTTGATGACGCCGTTTGTCGCGTTTTTTTTTCTTTTCTAACATCTTTGAACATGAGAGGGCGACCGGCCGACCAGAACACAGCAGCACCCGGCACGCCATCCACAAAGTACCGGAAGAAAATGGGGCACAGCAGACCCCGCAGGGCAAGATTTATACACCGCCCCCCCCCCCCCCCCTCCTTTCTCTCCCTAACTACCTTTTTCCATGTTTTGTTCAACCACAACTTTCAGGGTTACTGACTTACGTTAAAAAGTAATTTTTCTTGTGTCTGACCATTTGTTCATCTCTCTCTCTCTACCTCTCTCTCTCTCTCCTCTCTGTCTCTCTCTCTCTCTCTCTCTCTCTCCAGGAGCAAGGGGTGCCGGCTGAGTTCCGCCCGGAGCCCAGCTCAGGGCGAGGGAGGCAGACGGCTCTAAAACTCATTAGTTCCAGCGCTGAGCATTTTATAATCCGTCACAAACAAACAGGCAAACATCCAAGATTAATGGTTGTTCACTCGGTGAGAAAGAGGACCTAAGGGGGAAGATTTAGGGGGTACCGCGCGGTCTCACACGCCAGCGTGACACACACACACACACACACACACACACACACAGACACACACACACACACACACACACACACACACACACCACACACACACACACAGATCCAGCTAAGCCCCAGCACAAGCCCGGGAGGGGCCAAGCAACGGACCGTTATTTTACCTCTTTTCCTCTCCCTTAGTCTACTTGTCTGTTCCTCTTTGTCTGTCCCCCTGCTCTCCAGTGTGAAGGCATTTCCATGTATCAGGAAGGGGGGGGGGGGGGGGGGGGGGGGGGGTGGGGGGAGGGACACGGGGGTGGTGAAGTGATTGGTCATGAACAAGGGTTGCCGTGGCAGCCGCTGCCAGGGGCTGGAGACTACAGGGGCCCAGGAGCTTCGGGGGTCTCTGTCTCTCTTGCGGACTGTGGACAGTGCCCCCCCCCCTCCCCACCTCCACCCCCCACCCACCACCAGCCACGATGACTCCACCGTGGCCAAGTCACAGTCAAAACCAACCGCCACCCCCCCCCCCCCCCCCCCTGCCGCCTTAAACCCTCTGCCAACTGCAATAACAGTTGATCACAGAGAAGCAGTGTCTGGGAAGCTACACCCAGAGCGGTGCCAAGGTGCCACCGCCTCATGCCAGGACAGTGCTGGACGGGGACGGATGGGACACACTGGACTCGGTCCCCTACCGACACTGACCTCGGGATGGATGGTGAGAGGGAGAGAGAATGGAATTTCCGAATGTACAGTGCTTAATTGCTTATTAATGACCTGGTCTCCAGCTCCCCCACCGTTGTTGGTGTCAGTGTTACGGAGTCAAGGAACGTTCAGAGTCTGCGGTTGGGCTTGTGGGGGGGGGTGGGGGGGGGGGGGGCGGAGGGGTCCCCCGAGGCGGGGCCCGGGTCACTGGAGGCGGGTTCCTCCCGCGTAAACAGTTATGATTTCTGACATCTGTTGTGGTCGTTGGGAGAGCTGCCGTGACTATTAGGCCCGCCAAATTTGGGAGGTCGCGGCTGGTTCGTGTCTCGAGAAGCCAGCAGGCAGGTACATGTGTGTGTATGTACATACGTACGCACGCAGGCTGCAATACGAGCAAAAACAGGTCAACTATTAACATGGTTATATAGTACGTGTTCCTCAAGGAGTCGGTCAGTCAGTCAGGCGATCAGTCAGGGGCCAGCTGAAGCAAAGTTAATCCCATGGCAAAAGCGGCGTCTGGGTTTCACAGTGGAAAAGTCCTGCACTGAGTGACAAGAGACAGGTGTAGACGCTGGAGGAAAAAAAAACTGCAAGTGGACACGGTTGTTCCCATTGCCAACGGACATTCTTTCGTTGAACTTTAGTTCAAGTCGTCACTGAATAAAGTATGTAGGGCAGCACGATTAAGACAAAAATGATAACTATTGCGACTATTGTGCCCATATTGTGATTGTATTTCATTATTGGGATGAACAGATTATCGATTCAATTCATATTACGCGGCACCTACCGCGTATAAAACTATAATGCAGCAATCGCTGAGTTGTAATGGTGCGTAATTGGCGTTGAAAGTAACAGGCAATGTATTTATGCTTTTAGAAATTTGATCTACATTTTCTTTAAATACATCATCACCTTTCACGATTAGCTAATTATAGAGGCCAACATCGTGATTATCATTAAAATGCAATAAACTGTGCAGCGCCAAATGTATGTATCCTGTACGTCACGCACACATCACGATCCAATCGTAGAAATAATAACCGCTGAACTTTGAATGTTTTCCAAAATGGTAGGCAACAGGGGGAACAGCGTGAACCACTGGGAGCAACACCGTAACACAACATTATGATTCAAACAGATGTCCTCTAATTAAACCTCCGTCCCGGGCTCTGCTCTGCTCACAGGCGACGCTGGCGAGGCGTCTCAAAGTCACGCTGACATTTAAACGTGGGCGCGCTCCGTTCCTGGATTTAGAATTTCGAGGAGAAAAAAAAACAAACTGAAACAAGAAATCCGTCATGTTAGCGGTGTTATAACAGCGCTCTCGCCGAGCTGCGAGGACGGGGGAGAGAGAGAGGAGGATGGAGAGAGAGAGGAGGGAGAGAGAGAAAGGAGAGGAGAGAGAGAGAGAGAGAGAGGGAAGAAGAGAGAGGGAGAGAGAGAGAGGAGAGAGAGAGAGAGAGAGAGGGAGGGATGAGAGATAGAGAGAGGGATGGAGAGAGAGAGAGAGAGAGAGTGAAAATAAAGAGGGATAGAAAGTGGGAGCAGTCAGTGTGTTCATTAGGGACGTTTGGCAATTTGTCTGGCTGTCTGTCTCTCTTTCTCTCTCCATCCTGCCCGGCGGAGGCGGTGGCCACGGCGGTTCCTCAAATTGTTTGCGCCCTCCTCCTCCACCACCACCATCACCACCACCACCACCACCACCACTACCAGCACCACCACCACTGTAGCATCTGCAGGGCGCGCTCCCTGTGGGCCGCGGCCGGGGGGGGGGGGGGGGGGGAGAACACGGCGCCGTCGCAGAGCCTGTAATTGGCTCATCAGCGCTTCCTCGACAAACGCTGCCATCCCATAAACCGATCAACCGCAAACACCACAACACCACAACACCACCTTCGCTCTCTGCACTCGCCACACATAACGCGGCCATGTTTCGTGGCCAGTGTCTGTTTTTATGTATTGTGTCTGTGTGTGTGTGTGTGTGTGTGGGTGGTGTGTGTGTGTGTGTGTGTGTGTGTGTGTGTGTGTGTGTCTGTGCTTGTGTGTATAATACATAAGACATAAAAAATGGGAAGACGGCGTGGAGGCAGAGAGTGACAAAGAGGCTAGTTAAGCTGCGGTAGTAAAAATAAATAAATGCTTATTTACAGAAGCCCGAGTAAAAGCCCCCATGCCTCATGGTGGCGTGCGTGTGTGTGTGTGTGTGCGTGTGTGTGCGTGTGTGTGTGCGTGTGTGTGTGTGTGCGTGTGTGTGCGTGTGTTCATAAAAAGCATTCCAATTTTCTGCTTGCGTCCACACATGGAGCTGGCGGTGGCGGGATCGCTGGGGGGGAGGGGGGAGGGGGCGAGGCGGGGGGGGGGTTCACTAACGAGTGAGCGAGGCCTCCTCCTCAATTCCTTTTTAGCGGTATCTTTTTTTTCTTACTCTGCCCCCTCCTCCCCCCCCCCCCCCAGACACCGGGGGGAATTACTTACCATGTCCTCATCGACGCCGCGGCGGCAGAGAGGAGAAAAGCTGGCGTTTAGGAAGTTCAGATGATACTTGGCAGCCCGGCAGCGTCCTCCTCCTCCTCCTCCTCCTCTGGGGGACGGGGACGGGGACGGGACAGGACTGTGGGAAATTATGCTAATCTCTCCCGCGCGCCGCTACAACAGCCGCCCCGCTCTCCAAAACCCTGCGGTCGGTAGCTGAAGGCAGGGAGGGGGGGGGGGGGGGGGGGCACTTGGGAACACAGCAGCGAACCAAAAGAGAGGGGGAACGAGAATATGGAGAGTGAGGAGGAGGAGGAGGATGAGGAGGAGGGGGGGAATCTGACGACAACCAGAGCTTTTTCTTAAGGCAATTGTTGGCTCAAGGCTAGTAGTAGTAGTGGTAGTAGTGGTAGTAGTGGTGGTAGTACAGTGAGACGGCAATCACCTTGATTGGTGTTAGTGGAAAGCGTAGACATGCAGCACAGACGCCGCCAGACCACTGCAAAAAAACGGGCAACATTAAGACCTTGTCATACCCATAAATCCTCATTAAGTGCATACATAGTTCGAGCCGGAGAGCACAAATCAGATTAGCAGCACAGCCAATGGAGACGCAGCTCACCGCCACCCCTACCCCCCCTCACCCCCCCACCTCCACCTCCTCCTCCTCCTCCTCCTCCTCCTCCTCGCCTCCCGATCCAGCAGCCTGATAAGATTCAGCTGTGTTCGTTCTCGGGCTCCCTGATAGTACCTTGATGACGCCGTATGTCGCGGTTTTTTTGCTTTTCTAACATCTTTGAACATGAGAGGGCGACCGGCCGACCAGAACACAGCAGCACCCGGCACGCCATCCACAAAGTACCGGAAGAAAATGGGGCACAGCAGACCCCGCAGGGCAAGATTTATACACCGCCCCCCCCCCCCCCCCCCCCCCCCCCCCCCCCACCCCCTCCTTTCTCTCCCTAACTACCTTTTTCCATGTTTTGTTCAACCACAACTTTCAGGGTTACTGACTTACGTTAAAAAGTAATTTTTCTTGTGTCTGACCATTTGTTCATCTCTCTCTCTCTCTCTCTCTCTCTCTCTCTCTCTCTGTCTCTCTCTCTCTGTCTCTCTCTCTCTCCAGGAGCAAGGGGTGCCGGCGGAGTTCCGCCCGGAGCCCAGCTCAGGGCGAGGGAGGCAGACGGCTCTAAAACTCATTAGTTCCAGCGCTGAGCATTTTATAATCCGTCACAAACAAACAGGCAAACATCCAAGATTAATGGTTGTTCACTCGGTGAGAAAGAGGACCTAAGGGGGAAGATTTAGGGGGTACCGCGCGGTCTCACACGCCAGCGTGACACACACACACACACACACACAGACACACACACACACACACACACACACACACACACACACACACACACACACACACACACACACACAGATCCAGCTAAGCCCCAGCACAAGCCCGGGAGGGGCCAAGCAACGGACCGTTATTTTACCTCTTTTCCTCTCCCTTAGTCTACTTGTCTGTTCCTCTTTGTCTGTCCCCCTGCTCTCCAGTGTGAAGGCATTTCCATGTATCAGGAAGGGGGGGGGGGGGGGGGGGGGGGGGGGTGGGGGGAGGGACACGGGGGTGGTGAAGTGATTGGTCATGAACAAGGGTTGCCGTGGCAGCCGCTGCCAGGGGCTGGAGACTACAGGGGCCCAGGAGCTTCGGGGGTCTCTGTCTCTCTTGCGGACTGTGGACAGTGCCCCCCCCCCTCCCCACCTCCACCCCCCACCCACCACCAGCCACGATGACTCCACCGTGGCCAAGTCACAGTCAAAACCAACCGCCACCCCCCCCCCCCCCCCCCCCCCTGCCGCCTTAAACCCTCTGCCAACTGCAATAACAGTTGATCACAGAGAAGCAGTGTCTGGGAAGCTACACCCAGAGCGGTGCCAAGGTGCCACCGCCTCATGCCAGGACAGTGCTGGACGGGGACGGATGGGACACACTGGACTCGGTCCCCTACCGACACTGACCTCGGGATGGATGGTGAGAGGGAGAGAGAATGGAATTTCCGATTGTACAGTGCTTAATTGCTTATTAATGACCTGGTCTCCAGCTCCCCCACCGTTGGTGTCAGTGTTACGGAGTCAAGGAACGTTCAGAGTCTGCGGTGGGGCTTGTGTGTGTGTGTGTGTGGGGGGGGGGGCGGGGGGGAGGGAGGGAGTGGGGGGAGGGGCCTGCAGGAGTGTTGTGTGTGTTCTCCGCGTAAACAGTTATGATTTCTGACATCTGTTGTGGTCGTTGGGAGAGCTGCCGTGACTATTAGGCCGCCAAATTTGGGAGGTCGCGGCTGGTTCGTGTCTCGAGAAGCCAGAGGGCAGGTACGTGTGTGTGTGTGTGTATGTACGTACGTACGCACGCAGGCCGCAATACAAGCAAAAACAGGTCAACTATTAACATGGTTATATAGTACGTGTTCCTCAAGGAGTCGGTCAGTCAGTCAGGCGATCAGTCAGGGGCCAGCTGAAGCAAAGTTAATCCCATGGCAAAAGCGGCGTCTGGGTTTCACAGTGGAAAAGTCCTGCACTGAGTGACAAGAGACAGGTGTAGACGCTGGAGGAAGAAAAAAACTGCAAGTGGACACGGTTGTTCCCATTGCCAACGGACATTCTTTCGTTGAACTTTAGTTCAAGTCGTCACTGAATAAAGTATGTAGGGCAGCACGATTAAGACAACAATGATAACTATTGCGACTATTGTGCCCATATTGTGATTGTATTTCATTATTGGGATTAACAGATTATCGATTCAATTCATATTACGCGGCACCTACCGCGTATAAAACTATAATGCAGCAATCGCTGAGTTGTAATGGTGCGTAATTGGCGTTGAAAGTAACAGGCAATGTATTTAGAAATTTGATCTACATTTTCTTTAAATACATCATCACCTTTCACGATTAGCTAATTATAGAGGCCAACATCGTGATTATCATTAAAATGCAATAAACTGTGCAGCGCCAAATGTATGTATCCTGTACGTCACGCACACATCACGATCCAATCGTAGAAATAATAACCGCTGAACTTTGAATGTTTTCCAAAATGGTAGGCAACAGGGGGAACAGCGTGAACCACTGGGAGCAACACCGTAACACAACATTATGATTCAAACAGATGTCCTCTAATTAAACCTCCGTCCCGGGCTCTGCTCTGCTCACAGGCGACGCTGGCGAGGCGTCTCAAAGTCACGCTGACATTTAAACGTGGGCGCGCTCCGTTCCTGGATTTAGAATTTCGAGGAGAAAAAAAAAAAACTGAAACAAGAAATCCGTCATGTTAGCGGTGTTATAACAGCGCTCTCGCCGAGCTGCGAGGACCAAATGGCCCGCGGCAGGCACATCAGGAGCACCCGCTCTGATGAGGGTTCCTGTTAGTTTCCGAGGTGGGCTGGCTTTTTTCAGAACCAGATGCTGACTCCTGAATCACACTGCGGCACTGACACCACGGGACCGGAGGGGGGGGTGGGGGGTAGACAGAGGGGGTCCGAGGAACCAACAGAGGATGTAGTTCAGAATGCAAGAAAAAAAGAAAACGTTAAGGAAATTGTACCTGATTGTAGTCATTAGCCTATTTTTGTCTTGGGAATGGTATTTCTCTATTGCCTGCGTTGCTGCAAGAAAAGAAAAATGACACGCTGAGTACAGAGATGACCCCATAGTTGACCTTGTAACGAGCTGTACCACAGGCTGGGCTTAAAACTGGCTCCTCTACAAACGCCTGGACAGCATCGCCTCGTATTATTCAAACATAATGCATCCTCAGCTTAGCTCTTCATGCAGCCAAGCATATATTTTTCAGTGCAGGACATTTGCTTTGTTAATATAACAATAGACTCTTTTCACAGAGCAGTCAGTAGCAGAATAGAATAGAATAGAATAGAACTTTATTTATCCTGAAGGAAATTCTTGTGCCAGGCTACATGGGTGATGTAACTTCCTGTTCCTGCGATGTTAACGTTAGGTGGGTTTTATGTCACCAGCGTGGTCAATGTATCTTTACTGGACTCATTGGGTCTATACTGGTGCACTGCCGCCGGACCTAAATCCAACGGACCCATCATTCATGTTACGAGCCGTTGTGTCCCGCCATGAAAAGGCTCTGTTCTATTAGGCAGGAAGACACCGGTGGGCATCTCCATCTGCAGAGGTACTGTTGTTTATGTCATGTGTACGTCTGGGAACAGGCTTGACACCGTAGCGTAGCGCAGCGTAGCGTAGCGTAGCGTAGCGTCACCGCTTGTTAACGGGCTTACAGGGGAACACCTCCGTGGAGCAGGGCGCCTGTTGAACAACACCAGAGTGTGACGTGTGATGGAACAGAAGCAGCACCCCGGGCAGTCAGGCTCTGTAAGGCCCCTTGATTGCTGTGTATCGGTCGGAACACACTGCACACAGTGAGTCCTCTGCACAACGTATTGCACAACATTATATTATGCGAGGTCTTCCGGGATTCCAAAAGACATTCCAGCTCTTTGTTTGGTAATATATATATATATATATATATATATATATATCCAGGCAATGAATGCAGTCTTTGGCCGGTATGTAATACGCTGAAAGTCTTTTAAAAATGATGAGGCTTCAGAATGACTCAATTTAAAAAAATGATGTCTTTCTTTCAGTCCCACTAGCCAGACAATGATAGTTTTTATGAAGTCGACGTTTTCGCTACGCCTGTGAGATGGAACTAAATCATGAAAACAATTTGCCCCTGGCAACAACAACAACAACAACAACGACAACGACAACAACAACAAGCAAGTGTGCAGGGCCATGCTCAGTGGGCTCTGTTTCAGGCCATGTCTGCGTCCATAACTGTGCCGCGACGAAATCAACTCAACTCAGCACAATTTCTCTTGGTTTCATCGCATTTTGCGTTCACACCAGTCAGGTGTTTCCCTTTGTCTTTGTCCTTCATTCGTGGACAAAGACAAAGGACTTTGTCGTGTGGAGTAAATGGCCGGTGAAGGACACTCTGTGGTTGTGAGGCTTCAGCAACGGCCCCTGCCTCTCAGGACAGCATGGCTGAGACCACTGTTATCCACTACCTCACAGTGAAAAACCAATACTCCTCCGCCATGGTGGTGTGTGTGTGTGTGCGTGTGTGTGTGTGCGTGTGTGTGTGTGTCTTTACATGCAGCACCCATCCTTCATCCACTCCTTGTTTATTCACGGTTATTACACAGCCCCCTCAATCTTTGATATGCGCGCTCGGGGGAGTACATATGAATTATTAAAAAAACCCCATATTGTATATTAGCCCTCGGAGAGACAACAGGAAACATACGGCTGCGCATATGGGGAACGCGCGGAGCCCCAATCCACAGATTTATTAACGATTCTCTCATCTCTTATGAAATACGACTTGTTGTGAGTGAGACAGAGAAGATGGTGTCAGACATTGAAGAGAGAGAGTGTGTGTATGTGTGTGTGTGTTTGTGCCTGTGTGTGTATGTGTGTGTGTGTTTGTGCCTGTGTGTGTGTGTGTGTTTGTGCCTGTGTGTGTATGTATGCGGGGGGGAGTTGTGTGAGAGAACATCTTATGCTGTCACTCTTGCTCACAATTAGCATTTTTCTCCAGGTTTTTTATTGCATTTTTTGTCCTCTTATTTTCCCCTTTTTCCCCAATTCTTATCAGCTAAGTTACC
>PIJE02000639.1:173416-257624 GCA_002895965.2 Coryphaenoides rupestris | reverse complement strand
ACCGCCTCGTGCGGGCTTTCGGTAGGGTCAGATCCTAAATGCTTCATTACACACAGAGGGCTAAACCTGAAACTTCCCGGCCTCCTGTAGCAGCTAAAAAAAAGGGGCGTTCCTGCTCTGTGGTCTCCGGCATCCTCGTGGGCAGGGCAACAGAGGGGGCGCTGTCACGCTGGGCGGGACAAGCGGCGTCTTGATTGATTTGCGTTCCCAGAGTGGGGCGGTCCATTCCGCTGAGTAATGACCATATGTCAAGTATGATGTGATGGATGCCCTGTCAGCGGCGCATGATCGGGAATGAAGAGCGGATCGGGCCACGGATGGGAACCGATTTTTATGTTCGAGTAAGGAAGATGTACGCAAGAGAAAAAAACCAACCCAACGCAGATAGTAGTTAAACAATTAACATCCGTGGTGTCGGCTGTTTAATGACGATTTTCCCAGGCGTTCGTCGCTCTATCTTTATCCGTTCTTTTATAAAAGGAAGAGATGAAACTGACAAAATTCATTTCTTGACACTACTCCTGCAAGCGCAACTGTGAGAGATAGATTTAACAAGCTGTCTACGAAGAATGAAAGACAGCACCCTTGGGGAGTACTTGCCAATGGTCCTTATCGCCTAATCTGAACAATAACATCAGGCAAATCCTGCTGGCACAGTGACTCAGAGCATGTCTCAAGGATGCTTGGTTGTCATTGTCACTGTAATGCAACACCTTCAACACCTTGAGCATGTCTTGTCAGGGGGTGGTGCGTCCGGTCACAACACGCAGCACTTGCTCGACAACGTTGATGGCTTGACTTTGGGTTGGTTTTGAGTGTCAGAGACGGAGGCTGTGCGGGTGACAGGTGCTGTGACCCCTGCGGTGAGGCGGGAAATAAAATGGAAAGTAATAGTGGGTGGGGGTGAGGGGTGGAATAAGATCTACCCGGGATGTTTTGTAGCGTGCCAAAGAACTAAGTCTGCCGGTGATGGAGCACGTGCATCTGCCGCAATATGAACTGATGCAGACACTCGGTTGAATCCGGAACTTGTGAAATATTCATGAGGAATAATTCATGCCTAATCTCTTTCACTGCAAAGTGTGTCATGGCAATCAAATATTTGCACGGAAAAAGCAAGAGTAAGCCTCGCGGTTCCTTGAGACGATATGATTTGTTTTATTTTTTGCGACATATGTGGGCGTAGTGCTACACTCTTTATCTTATCCATTCAAATTTGATCCAAAACACACTTGCACAAAGCCAGGAAACATTGCAAAATGTTCCATCAAACCGCTTCCAGCCAACAGGAGGAGACCAGTCTGTTAGCTGAGCAGTTAGCGGGAGCCCTGGCTTGACATTCAAACTCATTTCATGGTCATTGGGTATTTAGAAAAAAAACAAACCTGAAATGTGTGAGCGAGGGAAGACCCGCTGATTAGAAATGGAGAGAGAGAGAGAGAGAGAGAGAGAGAGAGAGAGAGAGAGAGAATGAAAGATGGGCGTGTTGCTCGGGTCATCTTTTAGATCTAAGATGTTGCGACTTGGCTTGACTTCAATTAAATCCTGAGGGAGGCTCTCCAGTCGATGTGTGATCTTTATCAAGGCGCCGCGCGCGCTTAGATCTCTATCACTCCCCACGACCCGCGGGGGAAACGGAGACCACTGCCATCATCACAATGGCGTGACCCTGCTGCTATTCCTGGGCCTGGGCGGCCCTCATCAGCTCTCCTCCGCTGCCCGCCGCAAACAATGCTGTGACCCGACTCTATTGACAACTTCAACCTTGACTTGGCCGGCTCCCCCACCCCCCTGCCCCTACACCCAACCCTCAACACCCAACCCGCTCCCCCCACCCCCCTGCCCCTACACCCAACCCTCACACCCACCCCACCCCCACCCCCGCTGCCCCTACACCCAACCCTCATACCCCACCCGCTCCCCCCCACCCCCCTGCCCCTACACCCAACCCTCACACCCACCCGCTCCCCCACCCCCCCTGCACCTTACACCAACCCTCACACCCCACCCGCCCCCCCCACCCCCCTGCCCCTACACCCAACCCTCACACCCCACCCGCCCCCGCACCCCCCTGCCCCTACACACAACCCTCACACCCCACCCGCCCCCCCCCACCCCCCTGCCCCCTACACCCAAACCTCACACCCCACCCGCCTCCCCCCACCCCCCTGCCCCTACACCCAACCCTCACACCCCCACCCCACCCCTTTGCACACACACACGCTGTCATGCAAGCACACAACGCAGGGCTCCCTTTGAGTACATCTTCCCCCAATCAAGCAAATATTGAAGCTGGATCTTTTGTTGTCTTCGTGGAGAGCAGTGAGTCCGTTCTCCTGGGAAATTTAGAATCATTCAATGAGTCATGAGTGGAAGTGAAGAGCCGGCAGTGTTGTACAGTCATCGATACATGTGCATCCGTTTAATGTGCAGAGGTCTGCGTTATATGATGTAATTTTATGTAAACCCTGGTCTAACTGCAATCCATTCAGTTGCATTGGGCCGGGCTTTGTTTTCTACAATCCCCATCAACAAGCACCACCCCCCCCCCCCCCCCCCCCCCCCGCTCCCCCCGGTCACCACCCCCACCACACACACACACACACACCATACACGCAAAAGCGAACCCCACACCCAACACTTTCACACTCCGCCCTCCGCCCTCCCCGCCCCACCACCTGACGGTTCACTCCCAAGCGGATGTCTGGTTGCTCCGTACACGGTTCACCGTCCCGTAGACGCGCTGCTCCCGCATTCACCGCCAGACAGCAACAGCGCCTTACTCTCCTGCGCCGCTCCCAGAATTAATGGAGAGCGCCGGCCTCGTGTAAGCTGCAGAAGAAACATCTATGTTGAGAACATTCCGGCTCCAAATTGCAGTTGAAGAAGAACACGTAAGGCGTGTAACATGGTGCAATCCCTCGCAGTAACTGCATCACAAGCACATCCACAACTGTGAAGCTAGAACTTCACGAACAACAATAAAAGCAGGGGCCATTCAAGAAGTACAAAACAAAACAAAGGGGCGCGTGTGTGTGTGTGTGTGTGTGTGTGTGTGTGGGGGGGGATAACCTAAAATGGTGTGTGTGTGTGTGTGGGGGGGATAACCTAAAATGTGTGTGTGTGGGTGTGGGGGGGATAATTGAAAATGTATTCTTCTGAATCTCAAAGCCACATATTGCCACACATTGTTGAATACGCTGTGCACAGACTCTGTACTACTGCAATGCCACGAAGCACAACTAAGTGATTGACGAGTGAACGCCGGGCATTTGAAGTCCCTGCGTGGTTCCGTGCAGGGATTTGCCCGTGTGGCGGCGACATGCGGTCATTAGCGCTGAACCTGTGACACAGATCTTTGGTTTCAAGAGTACGCGTCGGAGTCACTCAACCGGTCCTAACAACAAATAAATCAGACTAAACGGTTCCCTAATGAGAACGATTATGATTCCAATTATGAGGAGGCCGGTCCCGGCAAGTTTCATTAATTTCAATATGTACCAGAGGACGCTCGGTACATAGAAGTGCCGCAGCAGGGCGACCCGGTGCGACTCCCAGCGAGCGAAATCTGCATCCAAAAAAACGATGTTATGCTTCAAATCCAAATCATTGCCCGCTAAAAGAAATACTTCCAATATCGATCCAAAGATTCAACAAAGCCCACCCGAGGTGCGTTCCCTCATTGATTCCCCCGCCTCTATTGTCTCACCGCTTCAGCAGCAGCAGCTAGTCTCTCTTGTGCTCCAGGAAACAAGTGGGCATTAATTAATTTTTCCCGCCGAAACGGTGCCACGTGCGCCGCAATCCCACATCCGTCATGCTGCTGCTGCTGCTGCTGCCGTTGTGGCGCGTTGCCGCGGGGACAGTCGCGGCTCTCTATCAAGGCGGCGGTACGTGCGGGGGTGGGGGTGGTGGCGGTGGCGTGATGGATCTCCGAGCGGCGCGGGCCGTTCCATCTCCAGACCGAGGAGATTGCCCGGGGAGGCTGGCGGCTCCCTGACACGCCAGGGCCTCCTCCTCCATGGCTCACCTTGATCAACATTCAGCATTGCCCCCCGGATCCGTCACGGGACAACACCACCCTCCCCCACCTCTCTGCCGCCCCCCCCCCCCCCCCCCCAATGTTGTGGCTTTTATAACGGTGGTGCTGATGAGGTAGCCATGGCAACACAGTCTCTGTCATGGCGATGGTGAGGATGAGGGTGAAGATGATGAGGAGGGTACTGTGTTGTGCTTGTTTGAGTTATGAGGTCCTCAGCATGGCGGGTTATGACAGCTTTTATGAACATGTTGATGTTGTAGATGGCAGAGTGATGATGATGATGATGATGATGATGATGATGACGGTATAGATAAAGACGACATGACAGTGATGATGGTTTTGTTACATGTGGTGGTTATATCGATGGTCACGACAGTAATCCTTGTGAATAATATCATGGGGATAATATTAATAGTATATTATAGTATTCTAATAGTAATAATAGTATTCTTTATACTCACCAAGTAGTATTGTGAGTATCAATCTCTTTCTTGGCACTCTTTTCAAAATGGTAATGACAGAGAATATACAGTATTTTTTATATTTTTAACACTAAGGGCTATTGAGAGAATAGAGAGACATGGTCAGAAACACGTTGCTTATTAGGTGATCACACTCTGATACAAAACAGGTACAAAACACATATAACACTGAACTCTGGGTATATGTGAGCATTTGTAGGTACACACAAGTGTGCATGTGTGTGGCTGTGTGTCTGTGCATGTGTGTGTGTATGCGCCCGTGTGTGTGTGTGTGTGTGTGTGTGTGTGTGTGTGTGTGTGTGTGTGTTTGTGTGTGTGATTATCTAGAATTTAATTGATTAGTGCCCACACATTGTCCATTGTTGACACGAGCTCACACTGTGATCCCACCCGACCAAACACAATGCGGTGGGGTGGGGGGGGTCGGGTGAGGTGGGCTATTTGTGTGCGTATGCGCTGTGATCGTAGGCTGAAGTTTGTGACATGCCTTTGTTCGGCAACAATGTCGCGGAACGCATTCCCAGATAGAGATACTGATGTTCCTTTGATCACACCACCCGACGTAATTATCAATCCTCATCCGCTAATTTACATGATTGTGTGTTGTGTCAATGTTTCGGTGCGCATTACCCGCCACAGCTCACCCCATTAAGATCCTCCCGCCAAATGGCTTTTGTCATCCGTCCGATGACAAAGTGTGCCGTCGCAGACACGGGGCTAGCTGACGATTAAAGGCACAAATATACATCATGCAAATGCTGTTCGTAATGATGATTGTGTGCGTGTGTGTGTGTGTGTGTGTCATAAAAACAACATCAGAATAATGTGCGTCTTGTTTGATCGTATGATTGGAAGTACCGTGGATATGGCGCCGCATCCACATGTCCTCAGAGTCAAACACTCATCTGCAATTACGTTTTAGCAATTATACATTCATGGGCAAACATATTTTATATGATATTATATATGCAAACATATAATATATAATATATTCATAGGCAAACATAGGGCAGTTGAGGTGATGCTGTTGTTGTTGTGAACCCACCCCCCCACACACACAAATACACACACACACACACACACACACACACACACACACACACACTATCACGTTGGATGAATTTGTTGGCAGAGATGTCAGAGTGTTTTTGACTGCCATATGGGGCCGTCATTATCTTTATGGAAATGGGGCGAATAACAAAAATATTGTTTCCTGATTGAAAATCTTTTGGAGACAGAGTGAACCAGTGTAAACAAATAATGCGGGAGCCTCACTTCAGGTATCCCATTTTCCCTTTTAAGTTGAAAACCACCGGGAAACCACGGTGGGTAAATAATACCAACTTTAAAGACAAATGCGGCGCACACTCTCTCCCTATGCTGCGGCTCCCTCAAGATGTCTCATTTATTTGATATCAAACTAATGAGATTTTTCATTCTCAGCGCCATACCCACGCCCCGGCCTCGTCTTACAGGGGCTTCCGTGTACGCATATACCCCCGGAAATTATATTTGTTTTGCATATTTACATAAAACATAAGCAGCTTATCTATATGTTTTTCGAATGTCAATGTTTTATTCATGTTCCTCCGTCGTTTGCGTTTCATATCCTTCAACTCTTAAAGCGTATAAACTGTCAGAAAGAGAGCTCGGCGTTATATTGGCGTACAGAGAGTATAATTCACTTTGTCGCGCAGGTGAGGAAAACACATCAGCTGGGAAACACTGCCTCTCAATCACACCTCCAATTATACACGTTTACTCCTGAAATCAGCGTTATGTCATAACCCCAGCGGGTTGTTTCTTTTGGTCTCAACATATGAAGTAAGCTTGGGACTGTAACATCAGCCCTGGGGGACAACATATATATATGTCCCACGCTCCAGGAACGCTGGTGTGCAACTCCAAAACAATGGAAGCGAGTCATGTGTCCAGTCTTTTGTCAGCTAGCGAGTTAACTCTTGTGAACGAAGGGAAATAACTCTGATGTCCTCACCTGCCAATCAAGTAGCATCACACGCACGCATGCTCAAACGCAGACACACGCACACGCACACACGCACGCACACACACGCACGCACACACACACACACACACACACACAGTGAGATTGGCATCCGAGTGAAGAACATGACAGTGGACTTCTCAGCCCAGCTGCCAGATGATGCCGTCTCTCAGTAGACACACACACACACACACACACACACGCACACACTTACACACACACACACACACACACACACACACACACACACACACACACACACACACACACACACACACACACACACACACACACACAAGCACACACACACAAACACACACATGCGTGCACATGCACAGATCCATACAAAAAAATATATACACTCACATACACACACACACATACCCACGTGCATGTGCCTTGCAATCTGACGTCAGAAGACAGCATGTCAGCCTATAAATTGCTTTTTAGCGCAAATAGAAAGATTGCCCTTCAGAAAGTTCTGGAAGTTGTCCAGAATGTATTCTCCGCACACTTTGATGTCATCGCTCTGTCTGTCTTGTTGTACCTCTTTGTCTTTTGTGCTACGCACACACACTCACAATCACACACACACACACACCCACACTCACACACACACACCCCTCTCACACACACACACACACACACACACACACACACACACAGCCTTTGAATAATAGATGACCTGTCTGACATTGTGATGATACATTTGTCACATGTATACAAAATGGCGGTGCGGACGGCTATGTGTCTTTCTGCCACCTAGAGTTCAAGTTTTGTCACTTGACATTTGCTGGCTGGTCTCAGGGCGGCGGGCTCTGATGTCTCCATGCTGCCGGTGCCAAACACACGGGGACGGGGTCCACCAGGGGGACAGAGGATCAGGGCTGCCGGTCGCTCCGTGGTAATGAGAAGAATATTAATGAGAGGAACAAGGATATTATGTTTCTATCACCGCTTCTCAACACCTCTGTTACGGCATGAAGGGATACGCGAATAAACGGGTACACACATATATACTGTATCTATATATACAGTATATATATATATATATATATACGTACAATCTAAACAGTGAGCGATGGTTTTATTCTAAATGGTTTTCCAAAACCGAATATAAAACTAAATGTGAAAATATACTTTTTTTTTTACTCACCACTAGTGTCGTAAACTACATTAACTACACATATTCATTGAGTCATTTTGACAGGGCCTGTCTTGAAAAAACCCGAAGTCCCCGGAAGAACTTTTACACATTGTCCTCCTCAGTAGTGCTCGCTCCCAGGAGAGGCACTAGCTAATATTTCATTCTGTCAACCCATAATGCCCTGAAATAATCTGGCTTTTTAGGATCCCCCTTTTTTTAAGAACAGAAAAGTCAACACATTTTCCTGGCAAGTGAACAATGTATCTTTAAATAAAAGCTTTCCTATCTCGATGTTTCCTGTTTTTTTCCCCCCCTTTCAAGTTGTCAGAAGAAAAAGGTTTTTTGAGGTGATTGATTGCGGTCATTACTATTTTGGTCACGTGACCAGCTCTAAACCGCACTATTTAAATGAATAGAAGGGCAATAACAATGAAGCCAAAACGATTTGTGAATTCTTTTGTTGTATTTATTCATTCACAGATTCCAATACACAGTGGGCGTTTGCATTAAGGAAGGAGAGAGGAGAGAGAGAGAGGAGGGAGGAAAGGATCAGTTTGGCAAATGGCTCCAGCTTCCCCCTTGCGTCCTGCGCCAGGCTCACACACTTGGCCGCCGAGGCTCTGCACTGGCTCGGCGCAGAGAGACGTTGATTCAAATGAATTTCCATTACAGAAAACTGGCTGGCTCGAATAAATCATAATAAAAATGAACTTGTGGCCTGTCATCTCTGAAAGATCTGTTGCCTTGGGACACCGCAAGAAGCCTCTCCCATCACATGCCCCAGTGAAGCACAGTCGATGGGAAGAAGTGTGGAGGATTTCTATGCCGGAGGGTTTTAAAAAAAAGATTAAAAAATACAGTTCATTTCATTCAGCTTTTTTTTTTTGTTCTGTACCGGTACCTTCCACCATTATCTGCCTGGCCAATCTTCACCTTCTCAGTATATCTAGCCTATAGATATGATGTAAAGCCTGATGAATTGTGTGAGTTCACATGCACATGCACAGAATGATTCTTTGTCACGGACGACCGATGCATTCTGATTGGCCCTGCTGATCCGCTGCATCACACGGGGGAAACGCCAAATATGGCGGACCATATTTGGGTTTGGGTCCTGGGGGGTCTCAGCCAATGGGCCGACCCCAAGAGGAAGGCCTCCCACTCAGCTAAGACCACAACAACTGACATGTGGTTGAAGTTAATTCCATACATGCTATATAAAAAATCTATATTAAAAAAACAATATATTTATATATATATATATATATATATATATATATAAAATAGAGGCTTAGGTTACATTTTGTCAAAACATTCCAGGGGTAAAATACTTTCAAAATATGTAAGGGCTTGAGACCTCGCTCAGTCGGAGAACACTTCACATCAACACTTCAGTTGAGGAGATGGTAGCCATCATCACATCATCATGGCCAAACATGAATGACTGAAGTGTCCTTCATTCGTGTTGTATTCAGATATTAGAACACCACTGTCGTCAAACTTCGGCAGCACTTTGACACCTTCCTTTCAGTGTAAGAATGGGCAAGACGGACAGAGACAGACTTTAAACTGCCCAGGATTTAGTTTTCCATGCATAGAATTAAGAGGTTGCGCTAAGTGTGCGGGAAATGAACATATGTAGCTGCTATTTCAATGTGTAAACCAAAAGGCCAAAATATACAAAAAAGCCATACAGCTACACATAATAATGGGTTGATCATTTAATGAACATGAATAGAACAGGGAGCAAATTATTTTCCTTTTTCTGCCGATCTGTCACCCAGAATAACCCCTGTGTGATTTTTCGTCCTGTGAAGTGCGCTCGTCCTGCCGTGCAATTACATCAAAACTTTGCACAATGTTCAAACCACCTATTTGATAATTATTGTTATATAATAGGTGGTACCAACCTATTATATAATAAATGAAAGATACAGATGCTTTTTGCTTTTTTCACCGAATATTCGTTCGGAAACTCTTAACGATTATCCGAAGCTTGAAATTATGTTATACGGTCCGGCCGAATAACATCACTTCAAATTGTTGAAATGCCTTGTTGGCAGTTGTTCAGCCATTATTAGGACACGAGTCCCAGTGTCAGGCCGAGCAGAGCAAGCTTATCAATTAGACAGCGCCGTGGAAATGTCAGGTAGTGTGTTTGTTTGTATGTGTATGTGTGTGTGTTTGCGTGTGTGTGTGTGTGCGTGTGTGTGTGTGTGTGTGTAGGAGGGGAAGGGCGTCCCTGGAGCGCCTCTGTGTGTATTGTTTGTCACTTCTCCGAGACATTACAGGGAGGCACATTGCAACCCTCGGGTTCTTTCAAATTGGCCCTCTGGGAATGTACTTTGGTCTTTTTCTAAATGTCACCGTACTCGGGCCAAAATGTATCAAAACACGTATCCATCTTCCCCGCGACACACTTCTTTTTTTCCATTAGCTATCGGAGTCAGATGGAGGCTCCTAGAAGAACAGCCGTACGATATATCATTCCATGCAGTGGATTTGTGCAATGCTGTACTGCTTTACAGTAATGATGATGATACCAATATCATAATAATATAATAACAACACAACAACAGTAACTCATGAGATTAACATGGCAAACGTTTAATGCATTGTATTATCATAATTTAGGTTCTCTATGTTGTATATTTGGTATATTGGTTGAGGCGGTGGGGCTAGTGCTATTGCTAACGCTAAAATCCTCTCCGCTTCCTGTTGATGCTGAGATCATTCACATGTTAAAATTCACCATCAGCACTCTGGTGGGTGCTGTGTGCTGATCAGAATGCCAAGTGTTTAGATTAACCTCACCCATCGCAGAATATGTTCTGGTGTGGAGATCTGCTTTTTAAATAAGCACTTATTACTTTCCTAAAGCTCTTCAAGCTGTCATTTGCAGCCTCCCCACATTCCCTATTAGCCGAGGCCGCACTAACCCTCACCATTAACGATTTGAAGTTGGACCTTGCCGCTATAAGCACTGATTTTGCATCTCCTTTGATTAGAAAGTGCTAGTGGATTTAGTCAGGTATATATATATATATATATATCAGAGCTGGGGCGTTCTTCAACCGTATGGGATTCTCTCTCTCTCTCTCTTTAGCTCACACACACACACACATGCACACTCACCCACACACTGGCTCATGAAAGTATTCGCGTTCTTTTCCGGGAAGCAAAAATATGTGTCAAGTCTAATATGAGAAAAGCAAAACAAGAACAAGAACAAGAATAAGTAAAATCCAACACAAAGTGAACCACGCAGGCCTGGAACTCGCAATAAAAAAAAAAGAGATTCGCTCAATTTCTCATTCATCCCTAAATGTAAAAATACCCAGAATATAGCAATTATTATTGTTCAAAAGAAACAAAAACAATAATGGATAGAAAATAAACCTCAAAGATGCGTGTACAAATGTAAAGGAGAAGACACACTGTGAACAATACATTTCCCACCCAGTCGAAAACTAATAGTCTAGTCTGTTATAGTCTGTAAAAAATATATTTTTTTTTACAGCCACGGTGTAGCTCTGAACCGCTCCCCGATATGCAGCATTAAACTGCTTCTTAAAGTCTCACCCACGCAGTACTCTTTCTGTGGTTCCAAGCTGGCAATAAATCGTATATCTTATATATTAACAACCTTCATATAACCTTTGACCAGGCAATCGCCTAAACATTTTTTTCGTGACAATTGCTACATCTGTATTATTGAGAAGGCTGAATCGTAACTATATACTGTAGGTAGGATTGTATAGATTTTTCCTCGGGCAGATAAAAGAAGTCATATAATGGCTTCTGCAATACAGGAAGTGAAATCCTCCTTGCGGTTGCGCCGTTAGCATTAGAAATGACTTGTTGTGGTGTTGCCAACTTCAAAATGGCCACAGTGTGTCAGAAGTGATGATGTTATTAACATAATGGACATAATTTCATGGGGAGCTGGTTCCTACTGTGTTTTTTTCCCCCCCAGTTAGTGGTATCATTACTACTGATAATAACTTGTTTGACAAATCACTTTCACTGCTCCCGGTCAACGTCTCCACAGGAAGTAGTCCCTGCGCACTCGCTGAGTTAGTATAAACTACTGCAATAACCACGAACCCCCTGAAATATTAAAAGCACTTTAATTGCAGATGAATGAATGTCGAAGTACTTTCATAGCAGACGGAGAGTGACCCTAAAAGGAAGAGGATTTGAACGCGGAGGTCGACCACGCTGGACGTGACACATCGTTCAGTTGCGTCGGGGATAATTGGACAACAAAATAGTAATTTCAGGGACCAGTGGCCAATGTCCACCCTGTTCCATTTCCGAGGAAAAAAGGCTGATTATACTGTACACATTTGCTGCGGTAAGACCTCTTTTCTATTACGCCGTGACTCGATGAGCGCCAAACAAGTTTCAAACACTGCACACTGGAAGAAATAAACACAAACACAAAATACAAAATGGAACGCTGAGGGTTGACATTGATTGCGCTGTTTAGTCAGCAGCAAGCGTGCAACTTTTTTTCTCTCTCCGTTCTTTTTTTCTTCGCGGGGATCCAGAAGTCCTTGTGGCGTCTCGTCACTCAATATTCTGGACGGTCCCTTGCCGCCCTCGTGATACAACCCATAAACACTCTCATTGACATTTAATTTGAAAATCAATACGCTTTTTCTTTCCTATTGAATTTGATCCCGCTCGCTAATGAGTAACATAGCGTGGCGTAAATGTCGATAGTACGCAATATATATCCGTGTAGGACGTATGGGGGAGAGCCAAATCAGCCGGACAAGCCCCGGTGTTGGACCCCGGTCGCTCTACGGCGAGAGACGGGTAAAGTCTGCGCAGAGCTGCTCTTGAGCCCCGGCTTGCTGGGGGGATGCCTTTGATATGAGAGCTAGGCTAATCCCTCTAGTTCTCCCCGCTGCCAATGTCTTCATCTTCCCAAGCAGGTGCCCTTTCATTAACCTTTGACTCGCGCTGGCACCGTGTTTGAAGAGGTTGGTATTAAACTGGCTTATCCCAGATCACCGCTGCCGAGGTGGTGGAGGGAGGGAAGGCGGGAGGGAGGCGGAGGGAGCTCAGTTTCTCACAGGGTCTCTCAGGGTGGCGAAGAGGACGGGTCCCAACTGCCGCAGCCGCCGCCGCCGTCGGCCAAATCATCCTCATGCAGAGGGCCGCCATGCTCTCTAGCGCCCCCTGCCTCCCTCCCTCCCTCTCTCTGCGGGGAGAGGGGCTGTCTGACATGCCTGTCAAGCTTTTAAAGGGACTGTAGGTAAGATTTAAGAGCTATTAATTGAGTGCGTCATTTGGTATAAATTTGGTTGATGGGTACATTTGCCGTACCCATCAACTATTAGTGAGTGAAATGTTCTGTGAGAGTGGCTCTTCTGGTCGACTGCGGCTGCCTCTGTAGGAGCCCATCTAGATTGTAGACCTGCTCCCGGCTCATTCTGACCAATAAGGGCATCTCCTCTCTGAGTGAGTGTTGGGTTGTCTGGTGTCCACCAGATGTGTTTTTTTTGTGTTTTTAGCGCCCACAGCCTTATCAGAGCGTTGACAGCCATCATCAGGTTCTCCTCCGCCATTGTTGACAGTGTTGATATCGTATGTCCCGCCCCCTCCTCGGTTTTAATTGGCCGACGAAAGCACATCGACAAGCACAGCGCTGTTCCAAAAGTTGAACTCTTTTCAACTCAAAGCGCTGGGAGCGGATCGGGAGAAAAAGCTGAACGCCGAGGGCGTTTTTGCGCCGAAGTCTCTGAGTGATGTAAACGATGAACTTCATAGGGTTTGTATTGAAAATAGGCACCGCCAGCGCTAAAAGCACATCTGGTGGACACCGGGCCTAATGCTCTATTGTGCATTAATGAATGCATACATTATCACTATTACTAATGCCTCCATTGAGTATATATTGAATAACACTACTGTACATTGAATAGGTTGAGCATGAACATGAATAGGAATATTTCAATATTTCGATTAACTGCACATAAAACACTCAAAATTCAAACACTTACTTACTAAAGGTGCACAGCAAAAGGTCTTGATGATGCCTTTTATCCCCCATATCCCGACAAGATGATGATGATGATGACGATGATTTAATTCATCGAAAATATCTGTATTGCAATAAAAAAAGAATAAAAATCGACATAGAGAACCATACTTACTACCTTACTAGTCAGGGTTGGTAGCCCCATTAAGTCCTATCTATCCTATATATGATATTTTAATACATATTTTAATACATCTATAGCCATAAATATCTACGACATCTATATATTGGGGATACCTCATCTCAGTCCAGAAGTCATTGCCTTATTTGGATTGGGAAACAGGGAACCACCACCGTGTACATCTCCTGCTATGAAAAGACCGTGTAGCTGCAAATGAGCCTGTTTATTGGCTACCTGAGGGGACCCCGGCCGGGGCGTGGGGATGGAGGAGTTGCCTCAGTGAGGGAAGAAAGCATCCGCCCAACAAACAGTAATATAGCCGGGGTCAGAGGTCGTCCGGCAATATGACTCGCCGTGACATTCCATGCTTCTCCATCCATCTCCCGGCTCTATCTAAACACAGCAGCCGGGTCACACTGGCTGGTGAGGCTCGGAGGTCGATATGCAGTCACCCCTACCAGGGTCAACCCTCCTAGAAATGAGTCTGGTGTGTGTGTGTGTGGTTTGGTTAAGATTGTGTGTGCTTTTATTGTTAACATTGTATGCACTATGTCTGTCCATATGCTTACACACATGGACACGTGTGTTATTATCTACAGTATATGTATTCACATTTTGTGTGTGTGCACTGTATGTGAGTGTGTGTGTGTGTGTGTGTGTGTGTGTGTGTGTGTGTGTGTGTGTGCACACATGTGTAGGCATGTTAGCCAGTATGTGTGCATATTTGTGTGAGTGAGCAACTACTGTGCGAGTCAGCATACATATGTGTGTGTATGTGTGTGCATGCGTATCTGTGCGTGTATGTGTGTGTGTGTGTGTGTGTGTGTGTGTGTATGCGTGTGTGTACGCATGCGTGTGTGTGTGTGTCTATGTATAGGTGTGTGTGTATGAAAACTGATGGGAATTGCGGTGGCAGAGATTGATCTGCCGCTCCAGAGTCATCTTTATCAATCCAACAGGGCAGCATAATGCAGAGCTGCTTAAACACTGCGCTGTGGGTCCCAGCGGCTAGCGCTGTCACTGCCTCTCCTCTTTACCGTCGGACATGCTGGAGCCGGAGAGAGCCAACACAACACAACCAAAGTCTCGTGTGTACCATCGGTGATTACAGCATCATTAACAGTTAACTACATTGCTTTACCTCAGGTACAGCTGTTATGGCCAGGGGAGATGTATACGCTTTTATCCAGGAGCCCGGAGCCCGGGTATCAAACCACAACTGCTCTTACCTCTTGATCTACTGTCCCCCCCCCCCTTATATAAACTGTATATAAAAGCTCTTTGTTCCTTTTTTGGAGCAAAGATAGATTTTTATGTGTGTGTGTGTGTGTGGGTGTCTTCTCCAGTTTCAAGATCTTTGTCCTCGCCTCTATTCGTATCGAGCACATTTCTAACTGTGGCGGAGGTGAGAACAGCGAGGACAGATGGCGGGAGGGAACAGAGGTGCCTGTTTAATCTCTTACGTCGCTGCGGGAGGTCATCTGAGGGTCTCCCAGCAGGACGGAGCGTCACGGAGTTGTGGGCGCATTCCGAGACGTGAGGCGGTGACATGCACGCCTGCTGCGGGCCTATGTGCTAAAAACGGCGGGAAAATGAAAGCTAGGCGAGGACATGAAACTGTCATGTAACTGTAAACGGTGCACCGCAACATGGATGCTCCAATTAACGATTTCCGCAGAAGCCTGTATTCTATAGGGCACTTGGCTGTGGTCATCTTTTACTATTAGCAACTTTGATTCACATGAAACGCTGTTGTTGAATCCACTCTTAGAAAATCTTTCAGGAAGGAAAATGGTTTTGACTAATATGGCCGCTTTAAAACAGAGGTTCAAAGGGACGCCAGCGTTACAAGCGGGGGGTACAGCCGCTGATCACCCCCCCCAGTGTAGCGGGGGCCTTCAGAAGTCTGGCGAGAAAAGAAAAAGCTCTCTGTGTCTTCAAAGTGCTGCCGTTCACCTCCCTTTGACTATCTACGGGCGACAATTACCTCACAAAAATGAATGCTTGGTGGGAAACCCTCTGAGAGTGTGGAGAGGGAATTGGAGGGCGAGGCACGGCGTCAGTACAACAGCGCCGCACAGCAACCCCACACAAACATTTCAAAGGCACAACAAAAAAATGTTATATATGTACACACACTTCAATGTACACTTCAAACATTTGCATTTCTTTCAGTTTGGCTCATTCATTTAATTGTAAATGTGCTTCGATGTTTAATTGTTGATATTGTAGCTCAAATGTCATGGCAGTATTTGCTCTACAATGGCGGAGGTGCACTTTGCAATGTGTGTATTGCATCTTGCATAGTTGAAATGTAGCTTGTATTAAAAAAAACCCAACAAAAACAACAACAATCCAACATGGACGTCATGCGGACAGAGATTGATTGAGTTCAATTCGCCGTGTGTCATTCCTGAGAGGCGCATTCGTAAGTGAATGGCAAAAGGTGATCCGGAGCAGAGAGGAGCTATTGTAGCGCGGCGGTTAAGGTTATCTGGTGTCTGTTAGCAGCGCCAGGAATAACAGATGAGTTGGATGAAAAGAGGCCACCGCCGCAAGCAAGCAGCCATGCATGCTAATGATAGCTACATGTGCCACAAGGCGAGGCATGGGTCAATACAAACTACCAGTCTACCATCACAACCCACCAGTCTATCTATCAAGACAACCAATATAGGTGTATACTGGATAATGTATGTATATTTACGCAGTATATATGTCAAATTGTCGCCAATGTATGTTGCTTTATTTTCCCCCAGTCTGTTTAAATACAGTTTCTAGCCATTAAACAATCAAGTTTCAACAAATCTTTTGGTGATATTATTATTTTTAAATGTTCATGTGGGCAGTGGAGTTAAACTCATCATTTTCCTCTCCCAAGTCTCGTGCGAAGGCATTCGTTATGAAGTCAAATATGACTTTTGAGGGGTTTTTTCAGCAGCGTGGTAAATACGGCGAAAGTTATTGTTTGGCGGCTCGATGTAAACATGAACACTTTCTCACTTCCCCGTCTCCACAAGTGGCAAGGTGGATCATGGGGGGAAGCGGCCCTCGCACCATACATCATGGAACATTTGCAACAAGAACCCCCTGTCAGAGCACACGCTGCCACTTCATCTTGGACTTTTGGCACACTGTTGCCTTAACTGGTCAAATTATAACGATAAATCAAGCTTCTCTTGGCAGAGGGGGAGATGGAGCCGGCGGGGTGGTGGGCGGTATGGGGGGGGGTTGAGTACCAGCACAAAAAACTCCAAAAGCAAAGAAGCAGCCATCATAAAGCCTCACACTGGGAAATAATCCAGTCCATTCCAAGAAAGGATTATAACCCTTAAAAAAAGACGGATGGCCTCTTTCTCGTCAATGTAATCCTAGATTACAGAAGCCTACTTGGAGTTATAGTGTAAAGAAAACGTTGGCCAGGACTAATGATGAAGAAGACGTCCATTACCGCCATTGAATTCCTAATGTGACAAGCTTCCATTTTTTACTCTTGGTCTAATGGGGGAGGAGGTGGGGAAGAAAATTATTTTCTGAAGAGAAAAAAAATACCACTGCCGTCGTATTCTGAGTCTCTTAGCGCCGTCAAACGGACGGATTTCAATTGTCCTCGCGATGTTGAACGTCTCAATATCCAATCAGTGGCGCTGCTCTGCTCCGGAGCGAGACAGGAGAAGCCCGGTCACAGACAGACAGACAGACAGACAGACAGACAGACAGACAGAGAGAGAGAGGGGCGACAGGCAGCCCTAGGACATTAATGATATGTTATAACAGCACGCTTTGCACTGACAGCCAGGCCATCGGAGAAGGGGGGGGGGTGCGTGTAAAGAGGGGTGCAGGTTTGCGGTGGTCCTGCGTGTGTGTCTGTGTGTGTTTGTATGTCTGTTGTTAGACATCCAGCCATTTATGTATTTTCCTCTGTCCATGATTATCAGAATGAGACGGACTAATTGTGTTGCCGCTGTCCTCCGGAGACACTAGTCGAGTTCTTCCTGGTTTCCCGCCCCTGGACGAGGACGCCAGGCGGTTGCCGATCAACTGATTGATTTGTCATTTGGTTTGTTTCTGTACAACTTTATTTTTAAGCTGAACAACCGATCACAGCTTGTTCTCATTTAGACTGTACTCCCTGTCTTAAAGGCAAGTTAATTATTATTAAACCACCAGGTGTGAGCGTGATTACAATCCGTCTCCAAAAATGTCATGTGACTAAAATTGTCATTGTGACAGAGTGACATCACAAGTGGGAGTGTCCACCAAAATGTATGATGACTAGATTAGTTAGTACTAATTGGTACAATGACACAATGACAATTTAGACATGTTTAAATGTTGAAACTGATTGGCTAATCGCGCCTCACAGCTGGTGATAATATAATAGAGCCACTTGAATTTTTCTTCGACATGCATCCTCTTTGTAAGATGGTAAGATAAGCCTCCTGGTGAGAGCCCTGTGCTTAAAAGTCACACGGGTAATTGTAGTATACTTAACACAAAGGTCCTCAGGTTCTCATCAACAGTAAGAGGCTGTCGCAATCAGTTGCAGGCTTGTGTGTGTGTGTGTGTGTGTGTGTGTGTGTGTGTGTGTGTGTGTGTGTGTGTGTGTGTGTGTGTGGCACACAGTGGTGCACACAAGGCCTCACACACTCGGCGGCAGACACTAATCTAGGAGAATATCTTACTATGCGTGTGTGTGTGTTTGTGTGTGTGCATGTGTGCACAGAGTTGGTTTGATTGATTGTGTGTGTGACCATTTCGATGGAAGGCTATCCGTGGGTGGGTGTGTTTGGATCTGGATGTGTGTGTGTGTGTGTGTGTGTGTGTGTGGAGGGGGTGGTGGGAGGGGGTGCTCAACTGAAATGCTCTGCCACCCATGGAACTAATTTAAAGTCCTCGTTTAGAGGCTGTCACAGCGCGCTGGCTGTTGACGACCACTGATCTGTGCACATTAAACAGCCCGGGCAGCTGTCACGGAGCCTGAGAGACAGACCGACAGACAGGCCCCTCTGCTGACTGATTACATTCGGGGCTGGAGTGAACTGTGATCTAGTGAACTTTATTTCCTCTGGCAGGCCCAACGTGCCGTGCATGCAGCCCCCCGGGGCCGGAGGTTGATGGCGCCTCACACACAAGGCTAGCCCCCCCCCCCCCCCCCCCCCCATCTCCATCCTTCCATTAACACCACGGGGGGCGGGGGGGTGAAAATGTCCTCAGAGGGTTATCATTTATTCAATTGGAGAGGATGGGGATCCTGCAACACCTTTGTAAAGTGAAGATGGGAAAAAAAACAAGCAACTGGATAAGGAGTGGAGGTGACAAAAGAATAGAGCTAGCTAGAAGCGTAACCACACGCCAACGTCAACCCACCACTGAGGAAAGTGTGACCCCCTTCTGAATTTAGTGTTTTCTGACACAAGGGACTATGACTGGCAATGTGATGGGTGGTTTGAGGATAATCGAAACATACAGTACTTATCTCTACCCTCTGGAAATGGAATAATCTGACTCTGAGATGAATCAGCTAGAAAACTGTTTTTAAAAGAAAACAAACAGGATACACTATTTCCCGACCGTCACACATGATTCAAAAAATGATTTGACCAATTTCAAAGTCGGCGAGAAATAATCGTTGCAAGCGGTGGAGGGAAAATGAGTTCAGGAAATCCAAATCAAGTGTATTCATGGCTTGGCTTTTTAGACCTTTTGAGATTCGTTCATTTGATTTTTGATTTTGATTCGGTTTAGTTGACAATTGTAATTACACAACAACAACAACAATGACAAACGACGACGAAAGGATGAAAAAGTCACAGACAAAAACTAAGGGTTTCAGGCATGAACATCCGCTATCCTTCGTCATCGTCTAAGAGGCCGACACTAACACCACCACAACTCCCGTTGGCCTGGGCTGAGAAAACAGAGCCATCACATCAAGATTCCAGCCTGTCTACCTGCAAATCTCACATCCATCTGTGGATTAGACCCTAAGTCCTTGAGAATGTGGGGGCTGGTGCTACATCAGAGGATCGTGCAGCATTGGGGGAAGTTACATAACTCATTAACACCTCGCTGCTCTCTCTCTCTCTCTCTCCCTCTCCTGGGCTATATTCCTCACACTCTCTCTAAACTCGCTGCCTTTGAGCAAATAAAGCCACAAAGGCAGGGTTGAACTATAAGACCCCGCAAACTCTCTGAAAAAACCCCCCCAACTTTCATGTGGAACCGCTTGAAGTCCGACCTTAATTAGACATCCATCACGGCCAGACGTCGTTATGGCCGCTGTGTTCCGGAGTGTTCTGTAGTCAGCGGTGTTACAGCGATCACACATATTATAACCTGAAGATCACAGAGGAATAATTGGACATGGTTCACAATACCATTGATTTCAAGTAATAAATCATGATTAAGTGATGCATTTTTTTTTCCTCCAGATTAGTAAAAGAAAATTACTGAACTTCTATGGAAGTATATTTCCCAATGTCACCGAGGAGTCCTAATACCGGACTACCGCATTCATCAGAAAAGCTGTGGTCCCCCAAACCCTTCGGTTTTGTCCCACATTGGTACACCCATAACAACAGCATTGATATGATGACATTTCACTTTAACTCCCCCATCATACATGCATCCGTGGTTTTTGACAAAAATGTCCCTCTCACCGCTCCCCTCAAACTGCCGCTCCGCCAAACTAACACACGGGAAAATACTGCGGATGCCTGGAGGCCTCTCCGGTTGAGAGAGCTTTGCTCATCTCTGCAGAGGGACGGCACGTTTCCATACGGAAGAACAAGAACGAGAAGGGCAAGATGGAGTTAGAGACGATGAAGAAGCAGCCTAGCGAAACACCCCTGAACATCCTTTGACCCCTTTAGTTCCGTAGCAGGGAGAGGACACTTCTAAGGGTGAGAACATCCACACCGCATGCCGAATGTGAATCAAACTGCTGTTCGCCATGCCAATCTGTTCCAATGTAGAATCTAAAAGCTAAAACAATTAAAAGCTTTCACATTCACCATGGCCTCGTTTACATAAGCTCTCTCTCTTTTCGAATGACAACTTGAAAACGGTTGTGGGATTGCAACACAGCAAGATGTTTTCTCCGTCAAAACAAGGTGCTGATGGTCCAAACACCAGTAGGCAGTACACGCTGCATTCAATCTAGACGATCTTGTGATAGGTTGGTGTTGTCTCGAGTCTTGACAGGTCACGTGGTTCGCTCATCCTCAACCATTTAATAGCAAGGGGGGGAGGGATGTAATTTGCAAATATATCTGAAACATTGCCGTGCTGTGCCGATACATTTGTTACTAGTCCTAGACCTAGTCTAAAGCCTAGACCTTGGTGTGACAATGTAAGCCCATCAATGGTTGTAGAGCATACATGTAGGCAGGACAAAATGACTTTATTTTCTTTGGTCAATTCATCATGGATGATGGAAAATAAATGGAATAGATTGGAATCATAGAATCCTATATGCTAGCAAAATAATTCACGGGGTTTGGTGAGCACGGACGATGAGAGCGGGTCACACAAAGGTAAACCAGAGACGGCTACTGATGTTGCCCATTGCTCTTTTCCATAAGGCTTCCAACGGTCAGCGTTCCGCGAGCCTACCCCTGCTCCGCTCCGCTCTGAAAGTGCTGCGTCTGCTAGACCCATCAGAGAGGGTATGGGCGAGGAGCTCCATCACCATCACCACCACCACCACCACCACCGCTCTCTTAGATGCACGGCTGCGCTTTGATGCTCAAAGTGTACCTGGGGCCAACGTGAAACAAAGAGGAGGTGGAGAGATTACTGATGCAACATATCACAGCGTCCGACCGACGGCGCTTCCACATGGGAGGGAGGCCGCGGCTGACTGCCTACCACGCCGCGGAAGATGGAGGATGGCGCTAACTTTTCAAACACAGCGAGATATGTAGCCTGCGTGGTTTTTGGTCACACCTTTAAATGCTGAATCATTTATTTCTTTATTTCCCTTTATAAGTAGCATTACATTCACGTCTGGCCTTTCAGGAGTGAAAGTTGTGTTGCTCAAAGCACCTGATTAATATGCAGATGTATCCCCCCCCCCCCCCCCCAAACGTTGGGGTAGGACTAATCTTTTTTTCTTTTTATCACCAGGTCACTAGCAAGGTTACAGACGCAGATGGCCAAAGATGCGAGCCTTGCCCCATTATTCATTCAGTGTAAACATTGTGAACCGTGCAGCAGTTCAGAACACAATAACATTGGACCTCCTTCTGGAACATTTCTCTTAAGTGTCTTCTTAAATGTCTTCTTACGAACTTCGTAAGAACAAACTTAATAAACCTGCCTGCTGGATTCATGAACGCGGGGAAATGTGTTCTTAAACCGCCAAAGTGTTCTCAGCTGGCGCGCCCCCGGATGAGGAATGCCACTGATTCCTAAATGAACGCGGCGTGCTCGTCGTAGCCACCTGAATTAGCATACAGACACGCCCCGCAGCTCCTTATAAGGCAACCACCGGAACCGTGTGCACACGGTACTGGCGCTCCCTCCTCAGCGCACGATCCAGCGATAGCTTCCAGCAGCAGTAGATGAAAACCATATTGTGTGTGTAGGCCTAGGGTGCAGACTTGGCCCTTTAAATAGCTGGATTGATCACTGATTATTGGATGGCATGGTTCAATGTTACATAATTGATGTTCAGTCCACGTGCAAGTTCAAGGTTTTATTTGTCACATGCAACATCATACCAGTAAGATGAGCAGTGGAATGTTTCTCCACTGGCTCTTACAATGTACACACTAAGCAAGGTCAAGAAAATAGAACCAACAATGAAAAATAACAATAGAGAACAAGACGGCTGAGAGCAGATTCAATTGTACAGTTGAGTTAAATACATGAGTAGGCTACTTGTGGATCTTGATAGGGCCTATGTATATTATGTATATTATGTATATTATGTATAGTATGTAGGCCCATATGATATATTATTCACTGCCATTTGCAGTGTTCGTGTAGTGCTTTTATTTATTTATTCTCGTATTTATTATTATTATAATTATTTACATCCGAGGATGTCTGTAGAATTGATGTGAACGCAATCACCAATGATTTCTCACAAATTCAGCCCTTAAGAACATGGGCGCACTCCAAATAGGTCGCTACGACTGCTTTTCCGCGTTCTTAAATCCTGTTCTTAGCTAAGAACCAATCCCAGATAAGAAACCATTCATGAATGCCAGAATTGTCGCAGGAACTTCGTAAGTGGAGTTAAGAAGAAATTTCTTCTTAACTTTTTCTTAACTGCGTTCCAGAATGAGGTCCAATGAGCTTGCACATCAGAGACGTTTCTCTAGTGGCACACCAAAAACAAAAACCTCTATTGATTCTGAAACAGAGGCGGAGTACATACAGACTAGGAGTCAGGGAGCTCGATGAGAGGCTAGGCATGCTATGAATGCTGTGCTAGCGTGATGCATAGTCTGAAGGATTGCGACTGCGGATATGCTTTTAGTCGGCGTACCCTCTGCCTCAACCTTGCCTGCAGCTAGTGTAGAGTCAGGGCAGCACGCCTCGGGCCTGGCCGTGTTTGAATGATGAGATCAAGCAAGAGAGGCTAAGTGGTTGGGAGCCAAAGCCAACATTATAAGGCAGTGACAAACCCAAGAGTATGCATGGCCCATGACTTAGCCAAAAGCAACCATGTGTGCACACAATACAAATGGAAAATATAGGCTATGCTACAAGCAGCCTCTTGCTTTCTTTGCAAAAGTTTCTTCTCACACACGTCACTGATGGTAATGTCATGAGATGATAATTGGTGACATAATTATATAAATATAAAAACTTCTATTTAAATGAAGGTGTGTGCAGTCATAGTTCTGCCACCGAGGGCACGGCGGCGCCGCTAGCTGCGGGACACCGCTGTTATATTTCACGGGCCGTGAGTATGACATTTGCTGCACCCTGCTTTGTGCCGATGCACCCAGGTGTCAAATACAACTCTGGGTGTACGCCGGATTCCCACCTCCGGGTTTCCGTAGCGACTGGCGGCGCCCCGGCGGTGTACACACATCATGTCAGACATGACAGCGCGGTGAGAAGCGGTGCCAAGTGCTACGCCATGAAGCAGAGAGGGGGAGCAAATCAAGTTGTTTTTTTCTCATGGTGTCCTGGAATGTGTTATAATGTAATAGCTGTCTCCTGTTCGGATACTATAATTGCTCAAAACATCATTCTAACTTTGTAGGACAAACACCTCTTAACTCACACCCTAGCACTTAGGCCTACTTTTAGGTTCGTACATCCTGGTACTTAAATAGTACTTGGCTATTTTACCTAGCAATTCTGAATGCTGAATCCCCAGCTATTCTGAAGTGTTCGAAATGCGCTCTATTCAAATCTTACGGTACTGTCAGCAATATATTGGTGTTTCACTCTCTTTGGACAAATGTAATTATTTTAAGTCGCTCTGGACAAAAGCATCTGCTCAATTCCCTAAATGTAAATGTAACACAGGTGTCGCTCATAACACCAACTAGGCTATGCATCTGCTCCAGGGTACTGGTAGTAGACTTATCTTCAATGCTACATACAAATAGCATTAGTGTTATGGGCAACTTTTAAAGTTATTTTGTTCCATAAAACAACGTTCAAAGCCTTAATTTGGGTAATAAGGGAACTTTGGATTGAAAATGATTACACAAAAAGTGCTATGAAGAAGAAACATAAGAGATATAATACAGAAGTGATACCGTTGCTATTATCAGATGTGTGTGGAGAACAGGTGGGCTGTGCAGAACATCCCCAGGGAGATATTTTGTTCCAACAGAACTGTTAGTGACCGGGTCTGGACCTCCGGGACGGCGGTGGAGGCTGCTAAAGGATTAATAACAAGTTTGGACAAGATCCTCTGTCTGATGGTTCCAGGTTAGAAATCCTTGACGTGAGGCACATCAGCCTGACAGTTGAGCTCCAGTGGTCACTGGAAATGACACACACACACACACACAACACACATATACATCAACAAGCCTTGAGCTCCACACTTAGATATATTTTCAACCCAAGCCAGCGCTAACGAATGTGCGATGTATGGTTCCCTGAAGCAACGTGGTTTTCAAACTATAAGGATGACAATCACCTCTTTGAAGCAACATATCATCATCTCTTCATCACCTTCTAAAATAGTAACCCTCAAACCAAAGGGTAACCATTTTAAATAGCTGCTCATACGATATGCTATGTGTATAAATGTTAAGTGTAAATACAGTCTCACGGAACAGCGGAATCATGACACCTGCACGATATAGCTGTGCAGCCGTTTCTACATAATGGGAGTTATAACCGTAAAGAGATATTTCCCTGACTCCCAGCCAGAGTGCTCCCATGGTGTGATGCCCACAGGAGAAGCACCATCTGTGCAGACTTAAATAAATGCTTTTGCCGTTTTCATTTTTAGATAGATGTGCTCTTGATGAGAAGCATTTGTTTTATGATTTTCCTCTGCTATTCATTTTATTTTATTTTTTTACATTTTATTTGAGCGTTTGAGTTCATTGTTGCCTCTATATTTGGAGTAAAAGGCCATTGAGAACTATATTGATTTGATGCGTTGCGGAAGAATAAATTGCTCTCTAGGTGCTGTAAAATTAGTGAAAGGTGTTTTTTTTCCCACCCATTCCCTGGATTACCTGTGCAGAAATATCACATGCTCTTTTATTGTATGAATGCCTCTCCCTCAAATAGTTTTCCTGCCAAGCAGGAAAACCCTTTTTAAATTAATTTTTGAATCCAATGGCCTTTCCTTCTGGCAGATGTTTGCTTAATTGTGCACAGTTTACCCTTTTGAGGAGTGTAATAATTCACTTTGTCCAGATAAACAAAAACTGGCGTTATTTGAATCAAAAAAGATCAGCTACTATCAGAGCTAGAAGAGGTCTGAAATGAGTTTGAGACATAATGTGATTTTCATAGTGTGTTGTGCGTGTGCATGCGTGTGTGTGTGTGTGTGTTGGTGTGTGTTGGTGTGTGTATTTATGTGTATTTATGTATATGAGAGAGAGAGTCTGTTTGTCATTGAAAGACATTGTGTCTCATCCGTTCCCCAGGGGAGCCACAGTGTGGACAGGCGTTTCCATCGTCTCACAGATGGAGTTCGACACCTCCAGTGAATAATCCACTCATTACCTTTCATGATAAACTTTGGACGGAGCAAGATATCAATAAGGGACAGAGGTGAAGGCACGCAATTAATGGCTTTGACCAGAGTGCTTATTAGTGGCCCGATAATGCAAATGACACCCTGCTGTGTTCACCCTTGAATATAAATGAGCCGTGCACAGAATGGTGACTTCAGGTAGTTTTGGATCAGGCCTTGATCAAATGATGAGGTCGTTCATCCTCTCTATGGAATCTCTAAGAAGAAAATAGCATTCCTTGGTGAGTGTTGTGAAGGAGCGAAACACATCACGAGTAAAAATATCCATTGTGTCTCCTCTAAAAACACTATTCTTCTTGACATTTCCCACGACCTCTTTGCTATTGAATTTCCGAGAGATAGAGAGAAAGCGAGAGAGAGAGTGAGAGAGCACGGTCCTCTCCGATCAGCTGGGAGAATGTAAGGAAGTGAGGCGACAGCGATTTCAACTGACAGAGGGGTTCTGTCTGAGGCGTGTGGCCGTCTGCCTGTTGTTCCCTGCGGGGGCCATCTTAGGACAGCTGGTTGAGGACATGTCCCTCGGTAACCCCTGTAAACAAAATGGACTCATGTGACTTGTGACCAGTGATGGGAAGTAACGAAGTACAAATACTTCGTTACTGTACTGAAGTAGATTTTCAAAACGGGACTCGTTACTTTAGTTTGATTGCATTTAAGGGGAATTTTTTTTACATCATTGCATCACGTGTTCCCAACATCAAGAGCGATCTCAACCTAAATGGATGGACAACAACACATAGAAGAGACGCTCGCTGCGTCCATCCGCATTAGAGGAGCTCTGATGTCACGCATGTGACGTCAGACGTAACGACACGAAACAGACTTAGAAATAAAATACGAGAGGAACACACACACACACACACACACACACAAAATGTTACACAAGACACCTAGGTGTGTGTGTGTGTGTGTGTGTGTGTGTGTGTGTGTGCAGTGCACATGTGTGTGTGTTACAACTATTATGTATAATAGGTCAGTAAACATCATACTTTGACAAAAGAGTCTAAAAGTTTCAAAAGTGTCAGAAGTTTCCAGTTCTGTTGCTGGCATTGAAAGCTGATGTTCTGCATTGGAGCCTCACGTTAATATTGGTCCACGTTAAGTTGATTATTTTCAATATATTAAGAATTAAAATGGCTTCTTTTTACTTTTGTACTTTGAGTACATTTCAGAGCGTGTACTTTTGACTTTTTACTTGAGTAAAGAAATTGAATCAGTACTTCAACTTTTACCAGAGTCGTATCTGTACTTCTACTTAAGTAAAGGATGTGTATACTTTTGCCACCTCTGAAAATATGCATATTCATTTCCCATGTCATAGTGGATAAATGAAGAGCACAACAGTGACAAAGAGCAATGTAAATGTAATACAGTATCATCACGATTGGTATTATTTGGATATTTAGATTTGGGATCTAAATGTATTTACTGTATATCTGAATTATTGTTGTAAATATTGTTTAAGGAAATGTTTATATTTACTGTAGTTTTATGTATAGGCATTACCCCTTGTAATGGTTTGGCCCAAGACTGATTTCCAACAGATCTGTAGACCTGCTCCCGGCTCATTCTGACCAATAAGGGCATCTCCTCTCTGAGTGAGTGTTGGGTTGTCTGGTGTCCACCAGATGTGTTTTTTTAGTGTTTTTAGCGCCCACAGCCTTATCAGAGCGTTGACAGCCATCATCAGGTTCTCCTCCGCCATTGTTGACAGTGTTGATATCGTATGTCCCGCCCCCTCCTCGGTTTTAATTGGCCGACGAAAGCACATCGACAAGCACAGCGCTGTTCCAAATGTTGAACTCTTTTCAACTGAAGGCGCTGGGAGCGGATCGGGAGAAAAAGCTGAACGCCGAGGGTGTTTTTGCGCCGAAGTCTCTGAGTGATGTAAACGATGAACTTCATAGGGTTTGTATTGAAAATAGGCACCGCCAGCACTAAAAGCACATCTGGTGGACACCGGGCCTAATGCTCTATTGTGCATTAATGAATGCATACATTATCACTATTACTAATGCCTCCATTGTATATATATTGAATAACACTACTGTACATTGAATAGGTTGAGCATGAAGATGAATAGGAATATTTCAATATTTCGATTAACTGCACATAAAACACTCAAAATTTAAACACTACATACTTACTAAAGGTGCACAGCAAAAGGTCTTGATGATGCCTTTTATCCCCCATATCCCGACAAGATGATGATGATGATGACGATGATTTAATTCATAGAAAATATCTGTATTGCAATAAAAAAAGAATAAAAATCGACATAGAGAACCATACTTACTACCTTACTAGTCAGGGTTGGTAGACCCATTAAGTCCTATCTATCCTATATATGATATTTTAATACATCTATAGCCATAAATATCTACGACATCTATATATTGGGGATACCTCATCTCAGTCCAGAAGTCATTGCCTTATTTGGATTGGGAACAGGGAACCACCACCGTGTACATCTCCTGCTATGAAAAGACCGTGTAGCTGCAAATGAGCCTGTTTATTGGCTACCTGAGGGGACCCCGGCCGGGGCGTGGGGATGGAGGAGTTGCCTCAGCGAGGGAAGAAAGCATCCGCCCAACAAACAGTAATATAGCCGGGGTCAGAGGTCATTTGGCAATATGACTCGCCGTGACATTCCATGCTTCTCCATCCATCTCCCGGCTCTATCTAAACACAGCAGCCAGGTCGCACTGGCTGGTGAGGCTCGGAGGTCGATATGCAGTCACCCCTACCAGGGTCAACCCTCCAAGAAATGAGTCTGGTGTGTGTGTGTGTGGTTTGGTTAAGATTGTGTGTGCTTTTATTGTTAACATTGTATGCACTATGTCTGTCCATATGCTTACACACATGGACACGTGTGTTATTATCTACAGTATATGTATTCACATTTTGTGTGTGTGCACTGTATGTGAGTGTGTGTGTGTGTGTGTGTGTGCACACATGTGTAGGCATGTTAGCCAGTATGTGTGCATATTTGTGTGAGTGAGCAACTACTGTGCGTATGTCAGCATACATATGTGTGTGTATTGTGTGTGCCCAGTGCGTATTCTGTGCGTCGTATGTGTGTGTCGTTGTGTGTGTGTTGTGTATGTACTGCATGTGGTGGTACGCATGCGTGCGTGATGTGTGTACTATGTATATGGTGTGTGTGTATGAAACTGATGGGAATTGCGGTGGCAGAGATTGATCTGCCGCTCCAGAGTCATCTTTATCAATCCAACAGGCAGCATAATGCAAGAGCTGCTTAAACACTGCGCTTGTGGGTCCCAGCGGCTAGCGCTGTCACTGCCTCTCCTCTTTACCATGACATGCTGGAGCCGGAGAGAGCCAACCAACAAAACCGTCTCGTGTGTACCATCGGTGATTACAGCATCATTAACAGTTAACTACATTGCTTTACCTCAGGTACTGCTGTTATGGCCAGGGGAGATGTATACGCTTTATCCAGGAGCCCGGAGCCCGGGTATCAACACAACTGCTCTTACCTCTTGAATCTAGCTGTCCCCCCCCCTTATATAAACTGTATATAAAAGCTCTTTCGTTCCTTTTTTGGAGCAAAGATAGATTTTTAGATACTTGTGTGTGTGTGTGTGTGTGTGTGGGTGTCTTCTCCAGTTTCAAGATCTTTGTCCTCGCCTCTATTCGTATGAGCACACTTTCCTAACTGTGGCGGAGGTGAGAACGGGGAGGACAGATGGCGGGAGGGAACAGAGGTGCCTGTTTAATCTCTTACGTCGCTGCGGGAGGGTCATCTGAGGGTCTCCCAGCAGGACGGAGCGTCACGGAGTTGTGGGCGCATTCCGAGACGTGAGGCGGTGACCATGCACGCCTGCTGCGGGCCTACGTGCTAAAAACGGCGGGAAAATGAAAGCTAGGCGAGGACAATGAAAACTGTCATGTAACTGTAAACGGTGCACCGCAACATGGATGCTCCAATCTTCCCGCAGAAGCCTGTATTCTATAGGGCACATGGCGGTGGTCATCTTTTACTATTAGCAACTTTGATTCACATGAAACGCTGTTGTTGACATCCACTCTTAGAAAATCTTTTACGAAGGAAAATGGTTTTGACTAATATGGCCGCTTTAAAACAGAGGTTCAAAGGGACGCCAGCGTTACAAGCGGGGGGTACAGCCGCTGATCACCCCCCCCAGTGTAGCGGGGGCCTTCAGAAAGTCCTGGCGAGAAAAGAAAAAGCTCTCTGTGTCTTCAAAGTGCTGCCGTTCACCTCCCTTTGACTATCTACGGGCGACAATTACCTCACAAAAAATGAATGCTTGGTGGGAAACCCTCTGAGAGTGTGGAGAGGGGAATTGGAGGGCGAGGCACGGCGTCAGTACAACAGCGCCGCAACAGGCAACCCACAACAAACATTTCAAAGGCACAACAAAAAAATGTTATATATGTACACCACACTTCAATGTACACTTCAAACATTTGCATTTCTTTTCAGTTGGCTCATTCATTTAATTGTAAATGTGCTTCGATGTCATTTGTTGATATTTGTAGCCTCAAATGTCATCGGCAGTATTTGCTCTACAATGGCGGAGGGTGCACTTTACAATGTGTGTATTGCATCTGCATAGTTGAAATGTAAGCTTGTATTAAAAAAAAAACCAACAAAAAACAACAACAATCCAACATGGACGTCATGCGGACAGAGATTGATTGAGTTCAATTCCGCCGTGTGTCATTCCTGAGAGGCGCATTCGTAAGTGAATGCAAAAGGTGAATCCGGAGCAGAGAGGAGCTATTGTAGCGCGGCGGTTAAGGTTATCTGGTGTCTGTTAGCAGCGCCAGGAATAACAGATGAGTTGGATGAAAAGAGGCCACCGCCGCAAGCAAGCAGCCATGCATGCTAATGATAGCTACATGTGCACAAGGCGAGCGATGGGTCAATACAAACTACCAGTCTACCAATCACAACCCACCAGTCTATCTATCAAGACAACCAATAATAGGTGTATGCTGTATAATGGTATGTATATGGGTATGTATATTTACGCAGTATATATGTCAAATTGCCGCCAATGTATGTTGCTTTATTTCCCCCAGTCTGTTTAAAATACAGTTTCTAGCCATCAAACAATCAAGTTTCAACAAATCTTTTTGGTGATAATATTATTTTTAAATGTTCATGTGGGCAGTGGAGTTAAACTCATCATTTTCCTCGTCTCGTGCGAAGGCATTCGTTATGAAGTCAAATATGACTTTTTGAGGGGTTTTTTCAGCAGCCGTGGTAAATACGGCGAAAGTTATTGTTTGGCGGCTCGATGTAAACATGAACACTTTCTCACTTCCCCGTCTCCACAAGTGGCAAGGTGGATCATGGGGGGAAGCGGCCCTCGCACCATACATCATGGAACATTTGCAACAAGAACCCCCTGTCAGAGCACACGCTGCCACTTCATCTTGGACTGTTGGCACACTGTTGCCTTAACTTGGTCAAATTATAACGATAAAATCAAGCTTCTCTTGCAGAGGGGGAGATGGAGCCGGCCGGGGTTGGTGGGCGGTATGGGGGGGGGGGGTTGAGTACCAGCACAAAAAACTCCAAAAAGCAAAGAAGCAGCCATCATAAAGCCTCACACTGGAAATAATCACAGTCCATTCCAAGAAAGGATTATAACCCTTAAAAAAAGACGGATGGCCTCTTTCTCGTCAATGTAATCCTAGATTACAGAAGCCTACTTGGAGTTATAGTGTAAAGAAAACGTTGGCCAGGACTAATGATGAAGAAGACGTCCATTACCGCCATTGAATTCCTAATGTGACAAGCTTCCATTTTTTACTCTTGGTCTAATGGGGAGGAGGTGGGGAAGAAAATTATTTTGCTGAAGAGAAAAAAATACACTGGCCCGTCCGTATTCCTGATCTCTTAGCGCCGTCAAACGGACGGATTTCAATTGTCCTCGCGATGTTGAACGTCTCAATATCCAATCAGTGGCGCTGCTCTGCTCCGGAGCGAGACAGGAGAAGCCCGGTCACAGACAGACAGGCAGACAGACAGACAGAGAGAGAGAGGGGCGACAGGCAGCCCTAGGACATTAATGATATGTAATAACAGCACGCTTTGCACTGACAGCCAGGCCATCGGGGAAGGGGGGGGGGTGCGTGTAAAGAGGGGTGCAGGTTTGCGGTGGTCCTGCGTGTGTGTCTGTGTGTGTTTGTATGTCTGTTGTTAGACATCCATCCATTTATGTATTTTCCTCTGTCCATGATTATCAGAATGAGACGGACTAATTGTGTTGCCGCTGTCCTCCGGAGACACTAGTCGAGTTCTTCCTGGTTTCCCGCCCCTGGACGAGGACGCCAGGCGGTTGCCGATCAACTGATTGATTTGTCATTTGGTTTGTTTCTGTGCAACTTTATTTTTTAAGCTGAACAACCGATCACAGCTTGTTCTCATTTAGACTGTACTCCCTGTCTTAAAGGCAAGTTAATTATTATTAAACCACCAGGTGTGAGCGTGATTACAATCCGTCTCCAAAAATGTCATGTGACTAAAATTGTCATTGTGACAGAGTGACATCACAAGTGGGAGTGTCCACCAAAATGTATGATGACTAGATTAGTTAGTACTAATTGGTACAATGACACAATGACAATTTAGACATGTTTAAATGTTGACGCTGATTGGCTAATCGCGCCTCACAGCTGGTGATAATATAATAGAGCCACTTGAATTTTTCTTCGACATGCATCCTCTTTGTAAGATGGTAAGATAAGCCTCCTGGTGAGAGCCCTGTGCTTAAAAGTCACACGGGTAATTGTAGTATACTTAACACAAAGGTCCTCAGGTTCTCATCAACTATCAGAGTGTGTCCGATCAGTACTGTGGTGTGTGTGTGTGTGTGTGTGTGTGTGCGTGTGTGTGTGTGTGTGTGTGTGTGTGTGTGGCACCACAGTGCACCAACTCACACACTCGGCGGCAGACACTAATCTAGGAGAATATCTTACTATGCGTGTGTGTGTGTTTGTGTGTGTGCATGTGTGCACAGAGTTGGTTTGATTGATTGTGTGTGTGCATTTGTGGAGGCTATCGGGTGGGTGTGTTGTGGTTGGTGTGGTGTGTGTGTGTGTGTGTGTGTGTGTTGGGTGTGTGTGTGTGTGGGTGGTGTGTGGTGTGGGTGTGTGTGTGTGTGTGTGGAGGGGGGTGGTGGGAGGGGGTGCTCAACTGAAATGCTCTGCCACCCATGGAACTAATTTAAAGTCCTCGTTTAGAGGCTGTCACAGCGCGCTGGCTGTTGACGACCACTGATCTGTGCACATTAAACAGCCCGGGCAGCTGTCACGGAGCCTGAGAGACAGACCGACAGACAGGCCCCTCTGCTGACTGATTACATTCGGGGCTGGAGTGAACTGTGATCTAGTGAACTTTATTTCCTCTGGCAGGCCCAACGTGCCGTGCATGCAGCCCCCCGGGGCCGGAGGTTGATGGCGCCTCACACACAAGGCTAGCCCCCCTCCCCCCCATCTCCGTCCTTCCATTAACACCACGGGGGGCGGGGGGGTGAAAATGTCCTCAGAGGGTTATCATTTATTCAATTGGAGAGGATGGGGATCCTGCAACACCTTTGTAAAGTGAAGATGGGAAAAAAAAAACACGCAACTGGATAAGGAGTGGAGGTGACAAAAGAATAGGGCTAGCTAGAAGCGTAACCGCACGCCAACGTCAACCCACCACTGAGGAAAGTGTGACCCCCTTCTGAATTTAGTGTTTTCTGACACAAGGGACTATGACTGGCAATGTGATGGGTGGTTTGAGGATAATCGAAACATACAGTACTTATCTCTACCCTCTGGAAATGGAATAATCTGACTCTGAGATGAATCAGCTAGAAAACTGTTTTTAAAAGAAAACAAACAGGATACACTATTTCCCAGACCGTCACACATGAATCCAAAAATGATTTGACCAATTTCAAAGTCGGCGAGAAATAATCGTTGCAAGCGGTGGAGGGAAAATGAGTTCAGGAAATCCAAATCAAGTGTATTCATGGCTTGGCTTTTTAGACCTTTTGAGATTCGTTCATTTGATTTTTGATTTTGATTCGGTTTAGTTGACAATTGTAATTACACAACAACAACAACAATGACAAACGACGACAAAAGGATGAAAAAGTCACAGACAAAACTAAGGGTTTCAGGCATGAACATCCGCTATCCTTCATCGTCATCTAAGAGGCCGACACTAACACCACCACAACTCCCGTTGGCCTGGGCTGAGAAAACAGAGCCATCACATCAAGATTCCAGCCTGTCTACCTGCAAATCTCACATCCATCTGTGGATTAGACCCTAAGTCCTTGAGAATGTGGGGCTGGTGCTACATCAGAGGATCGTGCAGCATTGGGGGAAGTTACATAACTCATTAACACCTCGCTGCTCTCTCTCTCTCTCTCCCTCTCCTGGGCTATATTCCTCACACTCTCTCTAAACTCGCTGCCTTTGAGCAAATAAAGCCACAAAGGCAGGGTTGAACTATAAGACCCCGCAAACTCTCTGAAAAAACCCCCCCAACTTTCATGTGGAACCGCTTGAAGTCCGACCTTAATTAGACATCCATCACGGCCAGACGTCGTTATGGCCGCTGTGTTCCGGAGTGTTCTGTAGTCAGCGGTGTTACAGCGATCACACATATTATAACCTGAAGATCACAGAGGAAATAATTGGACATGGTTCACAATACCATTGATTTCAAGTAATAAATCATGATTAAGTGATGCATTTTTTTTTCCTCCAGATTAGTAAAAGAAAATTACTGAACTTCTATGGAAGTATATTTCCCAATGTCACCGAGGAGTCCTAATACCGGACTACCGCATTCATCAGAAAAGCTGTGGTCCCCCAAACCCTTCGGTTTTGTCCCACATTGGTACACCCATAACAACAGTATTGATATGATTGACATTTCACTTTAACTCCCCCATCATACATGCATCCGTGGTTTTTGACAAAATTTCCCTCTCACCGCTCCCCTCAAACTGCCCTTCCCGCCAAACTAACACATGGGAAAATACTGCGGATGCCTGGAGGCCTCTCCGGTTGAGAGAGCTTTGCTCATCTCTGCAGAGGGACGGCACGTTTTCATACGGAAGAACAAGAACGAGAAGGGCAAGATGGAGTTAGAGACGATGAAGAAGCAGCCTAGCGAAACACCCCTGAACATCTTTTGACCCCTTTAGTTCCCGTAGCAGGGAGAGGACACTTCTAAGAGTGAGAACATCCACACCGCATGCCGAATGTGAATCAAACTGCTGTTCGCCATACCAATCTGTTCCAATGTAGAATCTAAAAGCTAAAACAATTAAAAGCTTTCACATTCACCATGGCCTCGTTTACATAAGCTCTCTCTCTTTTCGAATGACAACTTGAAAACGGTTGTGGGATTGCAACACAGCAAGATGTTTTCTCCGTCAAAACAAGGTGCTGATGGTCCAAACACCATGGGCAGTACACGCTGCATTCAATCTCGACGATCTTGTGATAGGTTGGTGTTGTCTCGAGTCTTGACAGGTCACGTGCTTCGCTCATACGTCACCGATCATCCTCAACCATTTAATAGCAAGGGGGGGAGGGGATGTCTTTTGCAAATATATCTGAAACATTGCCGTGCTGTGCCGATACATTTGTTACTCGTCCTAGACCTAGTCTAAAGCCTAGACCTTGGTGTGACAATGTAAGCCCATCAATGGATATAGAGCATACATGTAAGCAGGACAAAATGACTTTATTTTCTTTGGTCAATTCATCATGGATGATGGAAAATAAATGGAATAGATTGGAATCATAGAATCCTATATGCTAGCAAAATAATTCACGGGGTTTGGTGAGCACGGACGATGAGAGCGGGTCACACAAAGGTAAACCAGAGACGGCTACTGATGTTGCCCATTGCTCTTTTCCATAAGCCTTCCAACGGTCAGCGTTCCGCGAGCCCACCCCTGCTCCGCTCCGCTCTGAAAGTGCTGCGTCTGCTAGACCCATCAGAGAGGGTATGGGCGAGGAGCTCCATCACCATCACCACCACCACCACCACCACCGCTCTCTTAGATGCACGGCTGCGCTTTGATGCTCAAAGTGTACCTGGGGCCAACGTGAAACAAAGAGGAGGTGGAGAGATTACTGATGCAACATATCACAGCGTCCGACCGACGGCGAGGGATGGCCGCGGCTGACTGCCTACCACGCCGCGGAAGATGGAGGACGGCGCTAACTTTTCAAACACAGCGAGATATGTAGCCTGCGTGGTTTTTGGTCACACCTTTAAATGCTGAATCATTTATTTCTTTATTTCCCTTTATAAGTAGCATTACATTCACGTCTGGCCTTTCAGGAGTGAAAGTTGTGTTGCTCAAAGCACCTGATTAATATGCAGATGTAGTTGCGGTAGGACTAATCTTTTTTTCTTTTTATCACCAGGTCACTAGCAAGGTTACAGACGCAGATGGCCAAAGATGCGAGCCTTGCCCCATTATTCATTCAGTGTAAACATTGTGAACCGTGCAGCAGTTCAGAACACAATAACAATGGACCTCATTCTGGAACATTTTCTTAAGTGTCTTCTTAAATATCTTCTTACGAACTTCGTAAGAACAAACTTAAGAAATCTGTCCGCCGGATTCATGAACGCGGGGAAATGTGTTCTTAAACCGACAAAGTGTTCTCAGCTGCGCGCCCCCGATGAGGAATGCCACTCATTCTTAAATGGAATGCGCGTGCTCGTACACCTGAATTAGCATACAGACACGCCCCGCCAGCTCCTTATAAGGGCAACAACAGGACCGTGTGCACACGGTACTGGCGCTCCCTCCTCAGCGCACGATCAGCGAGAGCTTCCAGCAGCAGTAGATGAGCCATATTGTGTGTGTAGGCCTAGGGTGCAGACTTGGCCCTTTAAATAGCTGGATTGATCACTGATTATTGGATGGCATGGTTCAATTTACATAATTGATGTTCAAGTCCACGTGCAAGTTCAAGGTTTTATTTGTCACATGCAACATCATACCAGTAAGATGAGCAGTGGAATGTTTCTCCACTGGCTCTTACAATGTACACACTAAGCAAGGTCAAGAAAATAGAACCAACAATGAAAAATAACAATAGAGAACAAGACGGCTGAGAGCAGATTCAATTGTACAGTTGAGTTAAATACATGAGTAGGCTACTTGTGGATCTTGATAGGGCCTATGTATATTATGTATATGATGTATATGATGTATATTATGTATATTATGTATATTATGTATATTATGTATATTATGTAGGCCCATATGATATATTTTAGTTATGGATATTCACATGTTCATTCACAGAATGTAGATGTGTCAATTCTATTCCCCTATGTCTATATCCACGCGATTGAGTTTAGTGCTTATTTATTTATTCACTGCCATTTGCAGTGTTCGTGTCGTGCTTTTATTTATTTATTCTCGTATTTATTATCATTATAATTATTTACATCCGAGGATGTCTGTAGAATTGATGTGAACGCAATCACCAATGATTTCTCACAAATTCAGCCCTTAAGAACATGGGCACACTTCAAATAGGTCGCTACGACTGCTTTTCCGTGTTCTTAAATCCTGTTCTTAGCTAAGAACCAATCCTAGATGAGAAACCATTCAGGAATGCCACAATTGTCCCAGGAACTTCTTAAGTGGAGTTAAGAAGAAATTTCTTCTTAACTTTTTCTTAACTGCGTTCCAGAATGAGGTCCAATGAGCTTGCACATCAGAGACGTTTCTCTAGTGGCACACCAAAAACAAAAACCTCTATTGATTCTGAAACAGAGGCGGAGTACATACAGACTAGGAGTCAGGGACCTCGATGAGAGGCTAGGCATGCTATGAATGCTGTGCTAGCGTGATGCATAGTCTGAAGGATTGCGACTGCGGATATGCTTTTAGTCGGCGTACCCTCTGCCTCAACCTTGCCTGCAGCTAGTGTAGAGTCAGGGCAGCACGCCTCGGGCCTGGCCGTGTTTGAATGATGAGATCAAGCAAGAGAGGCTAAGTGGTTGGGAGCCAAAGCCAACATTATAAGGCAGTGACAAACCCAAGAGTATGCATGGCCCATGACTTAGCCAAAAGCAACCATGTGTGCACACAATACAAATGGAAAATATAGGCTATGCTACAAGCAGCCTCTTGCTTTCTTTGCAAAAGTTTCTTCTCACACACGTCACTGATGGTAATGTCATGAGATGATAATTGGTGACATAATTATATAAATATAAAAACTTCTATTTAAATGAAGGTGTGTGCAGTCATAGTTCTGCCACCGAGGGCACGGCGGCGCCGCTAGCTGCGGGACACCGCTGTTATATTTCACGGGCCGTGAGTATGACATTTGCTGCACCCTGCTTTGTGCCGATGCACCCAGGTGTCAAATACAACTCTGGGTGTACGCCGGATTCCCACCTCCGGGTTTCCGTAGCGACTGGCGGCGCCCCGGCGGTGTACACACATCATGTCAGACATGACAGCGCGGTGAGAAGCGGTGCCAAGTGCTACGCCATGAAGCAGAGAGGGGGAGCAAATCAAGTTGTTTTTTTCTCATGGTGTCCTGGAATGTGTTATAATGTAATAGCTGTCTCCTGTTCGGATACTGTAATTGCTCAAAACATCATTCTAACTTTGTAGGACAAACACCTCTTAACTCACACCCTAGCACTTAGGCCTACTTTTAGGTTCGTACATCCTGGTACTTAAATAGTACTTGGCTATTTTACCAAGCAATTATGAATGCTGAATCCCCAGCTATTATGAAGTGTTCGAAATGCGCTCTATTCAAATCTTACGGTACTGTCAGCAATATATTGGTGTTTCACTCTCTTTGGACAAATTATTTTAAGTCGCTCTGGACAAAAGCATCTGCTCAATTCCCTAAATGTAAATGTAACACAGGTGTCGCTCATAACACCAACTAGGCTATGCATCTGCTCCAGGGTACTGGTAGTAGACTTATCTTCAATGCTACATACAAATAGCATTAGTGTTATGGGCAACGTTTAAAGTTATTTTGTTTCATAAAACAACGTTCAAAGCCTTAATTTGGGTAATAAGGGAACTTTGGATTGAAAATGATTACACAAAAAGTGCTATGAAGAAGAAACATAAGAGATATAATACAGAAGTGATACCGTTGCTATTATCAGATGTGTGTGGAGAACAGGTGGGCTGTTCAGAACATCCCCAGGGAGATATTTTGTTCCAACAGAACTGTTAGTGACCGGGTCTGGACCTCCGGGACGGCGGTGGAGGCTGCTAAAGGATTAATAACAAGTTTGGACAAGATCCTCTGTCTGATGGTTCCAGGTTAGAAATCCTTGACGTGAGACACATCAGCCTGACAGTTGAGCTCCAGTGGTCACTGGAAATGACACACACACACACACACAACACACATATACATCAACAAGCCTTGAGCTCCACACTTAGATATATTTTCAACCCAAGCCAGCGCTAACGAATGTGCGATGTATGGTTCCCTGAAGCAACGTGGCTTTCAAACTATAAGGATGACAATCGCCTCTTTGAGGCAACACATCATCATCTCTTCATCACCTTCTAAAATAGTAACCCTCAAACCAAACGGTAACCATTTTAAATAGCTGCTCATACGATATGCTATGTGTATAAATGTTAAGTGTAAATACAGTCTCACGGAACAGCGGAATCATGACACCTGCACGATATAGCTGTGCAGCCGCTTCTACATAATGGGAGTTATAACCGTAAAGAGATATTTCCCTGACTCCCAGCCAGAGTGCTCCCATGGTGTGATGCCCACAGGAGAAGCACCATCTGTGCAGACTTAAATCAATGCTTTTGCCGTTTTCATTTTTAGATAGATGTGCTCTTGATGAGAAGCATTTGTTTTATGATTTTCCTCTGCTATTCATTTTATTTTATTTTTTTACATTTTATTTGAGCGTTTGATTTCATTGTTGCCTCTATATTTGGAGTAAAAGGCCATTGAGAACTATATTGATTTGATGCGTTGCGGAAGAATAAATTGCTCTCTATGTGCTGTAAAATTAGTGAAAGGTGTTTTTTTTCCCACCCATTCCCTGGATTACCTGTGCAGAAATATCACATGATCTTTTATTGTGTAAATGCATCTCCCTCAAATAGTTTTCCTGCCAAGCAGGAATACCCTTTTTAAATTAATTTTTGAATCCAATGGCCTTTCCTTCTGGCAGATGTTTGCTTAATTGTGCACAGTTGAACCTTTTGAGGAGTGTAATAATTCTCTTTGTCCAGATAAACAAAAACTGGCGTTATTTGAATCAAAAAAGATCAGCTACTATCAGAGCTAGAAGAGGTCTGAAATGAGTTTGAGACGTAATGTGATTTTCGTAGTGTGTTGTGCGTGTGCATGCGTGTGTGTGTGTATGTGTTGGTGTGTGTATTTATGTGTATTTATGTATATGAGAGAGAGAGAGAGAGAGAGTCTGTTTGTCATTGAAAGACATTGTGTCTCATCCGTTCCCCAGGGGAGCCACAGTGTGGACAGGCGTTTCCATCGTCTCACAGATGGAGTTCGACACCTCCAGTGAATAATCCACTCATTACCTTTCATGATAAACTTTGGACGGAGCAAGATATCAATAAGGGACAGAGGTGAAGGCACGCAATTAATGGCTTTGACCAGAGTGCTTATTAGTGGCCCGATAATGCAAATGACACCCTGCTGTGTTCACCCTTGAATATAAATGAGCCGTGCACAGAATGGTGACTTCAGGTAGTTTTGGATCAGGCCTTGATCAAATGATGAGGTCGTTCATCCTCTCTATGGAATCTCTAAGAAGAAAATAGCATTCCTTGGTGAGTGTTGTGAAGGAGCGAAACACATCACGAGTAAAAATATCCATTGTGTCTCCTCTAAAAACACTATTCTTCTTGACATTTCCCACGACCTCTTTGCTATTGAATTTCCGAGAGATAGAGAGAAAGCGAGAGAGAGAGTGAGAGAGCACGGTCCTCTCCGATCAGCTGGGAGAATGTAAGGAAGTGAGGCGACAGCGATTTCAACTGACAGAGGGGTTCTGTCTGAGGCGTGTGGCCGTCTGCCTGTTGTTCCCTGCGGGGGCCATCTTAGGACAGCTGGTTGAGGACATGTCCCTCGGTAACCCCTGTAAACAAAATGGACTCATGTGACTTGTGACCAGTGACTGTAGTTTTATGTATAGGCATTACCCCTTGTAATGGTTTGGCCCAAGACTGATTTCCAACAGAATCATTTGTGTGATTTCTTAAGGCCTATGGAGAGGCCAAGTCACCCATCTACTATGTAGGAGACAGCAAATAGAGCTTGTTTTGTCCATCCACTTTGTTTTTGTTGTTCATGCTGAATACTTTCAGAAAGGCAGTAATAGAAGTAGAAATAAAGTTCCTATTCCCTTTTATTATTATATTTATATTAATATGACGTGAGGTTCTGTTAGCTTTGAACAAAAACACACGAAAAAAGTTACTTTTTACTTTGAGTACATTTCAGAGCCTGTACTTTTTTACTTTTACTTGAGTAAAAAGATGAATCAGTACTTCTACTTTTATCAAAGTATTTTTTACACAAGTATCTGTACTTTTACTTAAGTACAGAATGTGTGTACTTTTGCCACCTCTGGTAGCAGTCCTGCCTCACCCAGCGACTCCGCAGCCGTGCGTTACCGGCAGTGCACCGACACAACACAGTTTTGATTATTAGTTTGATTGTTATTTGTTCATGTTGATATTTATATTAGAGTTGCAGGTATTACGATCATCAAATAAATCAGGTTTGTTTAGTTTGTTTAGTAGGCTTATAGGCAACTGAATTAAATCAAACAAAATGATAAACAAACACCCCCACAGACAAATCAACCCCCACAGAAACAACAAGACATAGGCAACTGAATTAAATCAAACAAAATGTATAACTTCATTTCCCATTTAAGTTATAGGGCTGAGTGCACATTCTTCTATATGTTCATAACTTACTGTATTTTGTCCTTATTAATGAGTTACCGCGGCAAAGTTGTGGAGGAGCAGTAAAGCTCACACTGGCGTGAGGAGGGACAACTTCCACCTTCCGGCAAAGGGGTTGGACCTGGAAAAAGACTTCACAATGAGAGTCCTCTGGGCCGAACTGATGGGGGAAAATGAGAACTTCCATTTAGTTTAGGTATGTAATTTATTGAATGTTAACATTGTTTAGGTTTATTTACAGTAGAAATATGTTATTTACTTACCTGTATCTTATGTTGAGCTGGCCGTTGTCTTGTTTTGTGTGGAGATTGTTTGTAGTTGAAGTCTCCCCTTGTGTTGGCTGTTGGTTTGATCAGTGAGTATATATGTTCCCTCATGTCTCATTTGTTCAGTTAAGTTGTGCAATGCTTGCTCCTCATTTTTGTGCCTTATTTTTGTCCATTTTGTAAAATTAAACCTTTATTTCTGTGCTCCCGTTGCTTTGCTGCTCGGTCCCCCACAGGACCATGTATATATAATATATACTGTATATATATATATATATATAAACCACAGGTGTTTGTGTATATATATAATATACTTTATTTCTGCATAGTATATCATTAAACATGTATTTCATAAGCGTGGGTGTGAGACCCCAAAAGGATGACATAAATTCAATCAGAAATGAATGATTTTGATTATATTAATCATCATGATTGCCTTATTATAGGTGTACGTTCGGTGGTCTCCCAATATTGACAGCTGAAGACTTATTTATTCAAACTGGACTTTGCCTTGCCTCGTGCTGTCTAGTGTTCGTCATTTTGTGTGTTGTTAAGGTCTGTTATCTTTTATGTTTCTTTGTACTGTTTAATGGTCACATTTTCAACCATTTGAACTCTTCTAAAGCACTTTGTGACATTTCTCTGTACAGGATGCAAAAAAAAAGATAAACTTTACTTACTTATTATTCGTCGATCAGTCCAGATATTCACTGTCGACTGATCTGTGCTATCAGGGTTTCTGCCACACAGGACACCGAGGTAACATCCTCACGGTTGTGTTTATTGTCTTTTAAATATCCTTATGTCAATGTGCTGACTAAGAGTGGCGATGGGGCGTGCCTGTCCTCACACTGGCCGCGCACTTCTCAGCTCCAGGTTACGGCTGGAGCACCATCTCAGTTTGACACAATATTGTCCCTGACCGTGACCGGCTGGGTCAGGTTCAGTACGTACCGATGACAAAGTGGGATGGGGGCAGATGGCGGGTGATTAGTATTGGGACCAGAAGACACTTCAGTGGTGTTTTTGTTTTACACAGGTCCCAGGACATTTTGGAGGACAGTGGGTGGCGATGAAGCAAGGTGACTTCAGTGAAAGACACCCTGACCTGCTGTTTTTCCAGGGATCCCAGAGCAAACTGTGTTCACTTATGTTCCACACCAAAAGGGACTGGCACTGTTAAAGGTGCTGTAGGTCAGATATTCAACAGTAGTACAGAGAGACAACAGCAAAAAGCAGAAGAGAGCCAATTTTGGAACGAAACAACCAAAAGAACCACGACATCTGTCTCTGTCTCTCTGCCACCTCCCTCCCTACATTTCTCTGTCATTCAAAAGTGCTGCATTTGTGCACCTGTGATTGACAGGCAAGATGGATGACCCGATTCCCCCTGTCAGGGAACAGACGCCCAGCTTGGTCAGAAAACAGCCAAAAATCTAAATGGTGTACTGTACTTAAGTAGATTTTTCAGGTATCTGTACTTTACTTGAGTATTTATTTTTTTGACAACTTTTACTTTTACTCCCTACATTTAAACACTAATATCTGTACTTATGTGGTAATTGGCACACCCCACTACCTCATGGGCTTCGCCGCGTAACTCGGGGATGTTCTGTTAATGTTGACTGGAAGCGGTAAGTTGACGTTTGTGTTGTTTGCTTAGATATTATGGACCCCCTTCTCTTATTGAGGTTGCTTTGCACTTGTTAGCTCCATGACGAGTTGCTTGTACTATACTCGCGCTGCTGTGCTTCCCGTATGCGCTTTGGCGCTATGGTTGCTGCGCTCTGAACGCCTATTTGACCTCGTGGCGAGCTGACTTTTTACTTGGATATTTAGATTTGGGATCTAAATGTATTTACTGTATATCTGAATTATTGTTGTAAATATTGTTTAAGGAAATGTTTATATTTACTGTCGTTTTATGTATTGGCATTACCCCTTGTAATGGTTTGGCCCAAGGCTTGATTTCCAACAGAATCCATTTGTGTGATTTCTTAAGGCCTATGGAGAGGCCAAGTCACCCATCTACTATGTAGATGACAGCATAGAGTTTGTTTTTTCTATCCACTTTGTTTTTGTTGTTCATGCTGTAAAACTTTCAGAAAGGCAGTAATAGAAGTAGAATTAAAGTTCCTATTCCCTTTTATTATTATATTTATAATATGACGTGAGGTTCTGTTAGCTTTGAACAAAAACAGCTGAAAAAAGTTACTTTTTACTTTGAGTACATTTCAGAGCCTGTACTTTTGTACTTTTACTTGAGTAAAAAGTTGAATCAGTACTTCTACTTTTATCAAAGTATTTTTTTACTCAAGTATCTGTACTTTTACTTAAGTACAGAATGTGTGTACTTTTGCCACCTCTGCTTGTGGCAAAACATGGTCCCTGTGACGGCCGACTCCGCAGCCGTGCGTTACCGGCAGTGCACCGACACAACACAGTTTTGATTATTAGTTTGATTGTTATTTGTTCATGTTGATATTTATATTAGAGTTGCAGGTATTACGATCATCAAATAAATCAGGTTTGTTTAGTTTGTTTAGTAGGCTTATAGGCAACTGAATTAAATCAAACAAAATGTATAACTTCATTTCCCATTTAAGTTATAGGGCTGAGTGCACATTCTTCTATATGTTCATAACTTACTGTATTTTGTCCTTATTAATGAGTTACCGCGGCAAAGTTGTGGAGGAGCAGTAAAGCTCACACTGGCGTGAGGAGGGACAACTTCCACCTTCCGGCAAAGGGGTTGGACCTGGAAAAAGACTTCACAATGAGAGTCCTCTGGGCCGAACTGATGGGGGAAAATGAGAACTTCCATTTAGTTTAGGTATGTAATTTATTGAATGTTAACATTGTTTAGGTTTATTTACAGTAGAAATATGTTATTTACTTACCTGTATCTTATGTTGAGCTGGCCGTTGTCTTATTTTGTGTGGAGATTGTTTGTAGTTGAAGTCTCCCCTTGTGTTGGCTGTTGGTTTGATCAGTGAGTATATATGTTCCCTCATGTCTCATTTGTTCAGTTAAGTTGTGCAATGCTTGCTCCTCATTTTTGTGCCTTATTTTTGTCCATTTTGTAAAATGAAACCTTTATTTCTGTGCTCCCGTTGCTTTGCTGCTCGGTCCCCCACAGGACCATGTATTTATAATATATACTGTATATATATATATATATATATATATATATATAAACCACAGGTGTTTGTGTATGTATATAATATACTTTATTTCTGCATAGTATATCATTAAACATGTATTTCATAAGCGTGGGTGTGAGACCCCAAAAGGATGACATAAATTAAATCATAAATGAAAGATTTTGATTATATTAATCATCATGACTGCCTTATTAGAATCACGCGCAACTGAAAACAAAAGATGCATTTGAAGTGGTGGCGCCATCCCTGTGGAACGCTCTTATTATAGGTGTACGTTCGGTGGTCTCCCAATATTGACAGCTGAAGACTTATTTATTCAAACTGGACTTTGCCTTGCCTCGTGCTGTCTAGTGTTCGTCATTTTGTGTGTTGTTAAGGTCTGTTATCTTTTATGTTTCTTTGTACTGTTTAATGGTCACATTTTCAACCATTTTAACTCTTCTAAAGCACTTTGTGACATTTCTCTGTACAAGATGCAAAAAAAAAGATAAACTTTACTTACTTATTATTCGTCGATCAGTCCAGATATTCACTGTCGACTGATCTGTGCTATCAGGGTTTCTGCCACACAGGACACCAAGGTAACATCCTCACTGTTGTGTTTATTGTCTTTTAAATATCCTTATGTCAATGTGCTGACTAAGAGTGGCGATGGGGCGTGCCTGTCCTCACTCTGGCCGCGCACTTCTCAGCTCCAGGTTACGGCTGGAGCACCATCTCAGTTTGACACAATATTGTCCCTGACCGTGAGCGGCTGGGTCAGGTTCAGTACGTACCGATGACAAAGTGGGATGGGGGCAGATGGCGGGTGATTAGTATTGGGACCAGAAGACACTTCAGTGGTGTTTTTGTTTTACACAGGTCCCAGGACATTTTGGAGGACAGTGGGTGGCGATGAAGCAAGGTGACTTCAGTGAAAGACACCCTGACCTGCTGTTTTTCCAGGGATCCCAGAGCAAACTGTGTTCACTTATGTTCCGCACCAAAAGGGACTGGCACTGTTAAAGGTGCTGTAGGTCAGATATGCAACAGTAGTACAGAGAGACAACAGCAAAAAGCAGAAGAGAGCCAATTTTGGAACGAAACAACCAAAAGAACCACGACATCTGTCTCTGTCTCTCTGCCACCTCCCTCCCTACATTTCTCTGTCATTCAAAAGTGCTGCATTTGTGCACCTGTGATTGACAGGCAAGATGGATGACCCGATTCCCCCTGTCAGGGAACAGATGCCCAGCTTGGTCAGAAAACAGCCAAAAATCTAAATGGTCTCAGACAGAGGCAGGCTCACAGTCAACCAGAATATATATTCTCACAGCCAGCTTTTACTTTCTAACAAATCACACTTTAATATGTATTTATAACATGGTCTGGGTCAATGCCCTCTCCAGATTGGCTGGCAAGTGTGCGTTAAAATCATGTGTTGAACATGTAGTTTGGCTCAAGATTAATCACTTCTAGAGCTATCCACTACCAAACAACTACTACAAAGCAACATTTAAGAGCACAGCTGTCTTACTTGTTATCTACTGCAGCAAGCACAGCTGACTTATCAACTTGATGAACTAACGACCGGGAAGGAAACCACACGAATTGCTGATTTTAACATTGTTTTTGAATTCAAGAACAATACAACAATTTTGAAGACTGGGACGTAGCAGACGAAAAATGAATGAACTTTGTAATAAGTAACCTCACCCTGTTGTGATTTATGCCGTGACTAACTAGCTTGGTTGCAAAAGCATAAAGGGACCAGAATTATTCCTTACAACAGTAAGCTCTTCCTTCATAACCTTTGACTTTTGAGTGCAAGACTTTCACAAAAATTTGCAAAGCCTTTTATTTTATATTGTTGGCAAATTACCATACTTGTCGACGTGCATTAAAGGATTTTAAGGTTCTTCGCCTCCACATTGTGCTAAAACCCATTGAACGAACACCTACTTGTTGATTATCCATTACTTACTTAATTATTTGGTTCAGGGTGTATCTGAGAAAACAAGAGCCAATGGGCAATGGGCTTACAGCAGATCATACTGAGGCCAGTGTACAGTGTACGTCACAACTGTACTGCAACTGTACTGTTATTTTTAAGCAAATTATAATTTGCTTAAATCACAACTGTAATGCAATCCAGTTCAAGCAGGTGGAAGATCGGCCAGACCAGATTTAGTTAATCACCTTTTTAGTCAAAGCGTGTTACTTAACCACTGTTAAATAGACTGGTTTATGAAATTGTAGCACGATATTGTAAGTTCCTCTCTCTCATTAAATATGATTTGCCATTACAAATTGGATAAAAGTCGTCACTTTTTTTACTTTCGATTATAAGTGACTTGTCTTAACGAGATAATGTTCCTGCCTATCTGAGTATAATATTCTGCAAAGGCAAGATGGATTAGGAACCTTTCCTATGCTAATACGACAATATTATATCTTATCCAATAGGCTTCTGTGAAATCAAAATAAATTAGCTGAACGGTGCTGAATCATCTTTGTGTAATGTGGCTCTAATCCAAGCATACTTCACACGTTAAACCAATCACTCGACGTGGGGACATGTCAGTTAAATGCCCAATCAATACAGGGGTTTAGAAAAGTAAATAAAACAAAAACAAAAGAAAAACTAATTGAAGAAAAGTAATGGCTGGGTTGACAATGTTGCGGTTTTCATGTCTATAATTGCATAATTAAGCTTCAACACATGCTCATTTGGCATACTCAGGTTATAATAAACAACAAATTGCAGAAATAATAATGGTGATAAATGAGTCGCCCTCTCCCCCCAGAGGCATCCCACTGTTTACAGGGAAGTGATTTGTAACATCAGACCTTGTTTTCATCTGGTTCTTTTCTTTTTTATCATGTCTAACGGGGATGTGTTGGGAATTGGGGAGTAATTGTAAGCAGGTGGAGGTAATTCTATGTTAATTGGACTGCACCCACAAGTCTAAAGGGCCCCTATTTTACCACCCGGTGTGAGTGTGATTAACCATTATGTGACTAAAATTGTCATTAGGGCACAGTGACATCACAAGATTGACCGTCCACCTCGCTGTATGATGGATAGATAAGGATACCAGTTGGTACAGTCCACTGGGTAGGCTGGTAGACTGATCTTGGCATCATCCATCTGGGTGGACACTCCCACTTGTGACTGTGTCACAGCGACAATTTTAGTCCTATGACAATTTTGAAATGGCTTGTAATGGCTCATCACGCTCACACATGGTGGTAAAATATGGCCCCTTTAGGTTTTCTTGTGCATTCAGTGCACAACAGCAAGCTCTATAACAATCATAAACTAATGCTAGTTATAATCATGCATAAATGTTGTACATATTAAAAAGTTAGGTCAGAACAGACATTTTGCTATTATTCCTGCTTAGACACTTCCTTTCCTTCCTCAAATATAATAGAAATCAGCCCACAGGCTGTTCTACGCAATAGAGTGTCGAGGAATGTTTTTTTAAGTTAAAGTACAACCTGTTAATATATTCACAATCTAAAGTGATCTTTGCATTTACAAATCCCACACATAGTCCTGTAAATGGCCTGCATTGCAATATGAACTTTTATTTATTAACTTTTACCTACCTACCTATTAATATTCTTTACATTAGAGCTATCATGGTCTTATATTTGGGCTGCGAACCCTTTGACGTGCTAAACTAACCATTTCCCCAAACTTTCTTTATTCCATGCAAAGTAACTTAGACCCACCATCACTGGCACTGCGGTCCATAGACTCTTCACAGAGGTGTCACGGTCGGACAAACACAGGTGTCGCTGATGATGGGTCTCCTACTTTTATGCACCGCAGCATGGGTAGCAGACTAGAGAAGATAAGTCTCCTCGCTGTGCCAGAGGGTACATTCAACAGCAGACGCGTCATTTTAAGCAACACCTGTGTTTGTCCTGTGACGATGCCTCTGTGGAAAGGGAATCTTCAATATTATGCACCAAATTCAGACTTTCATGAGAAAAATCGGCAAAAGCTCATTTAAAGGGGGCTTTGTCTGGTGTTCAGAAGCACATCCACAACATCTAGAGTGCGGTTTACTTGTATGACAGCCTTGGTCTGCTTGTGTGCTCATTAATGAATCCCCTTGTGTTGGTTTCTTGCTGCTTTTTAACCCATTATATCGCTGACAGCTTAGTATCCTCAGCTGTTTATTGGCATGTCAAATTCTCCTGGGAGATTTGCTTGGATTAGACCATTAATACTTGTTTAATAAGAAATGGCCATTGCCTTGATTGAAATACATCGGTTACTTAATTTAGTTATGTACGATGTACTAACTACTAACGTGCTATATACTAACTTAACATTTTTGAGAATGTCTGTATTTATAATATAAGATGAAATAAAAAAAGTGTCTCAAAGAAATGTATTATACTTTTTCTCCAATGGCACCGACCAAGGTCACAGCTAAGTGGCTGCCCACCATGGCTTTGAAAAGCCTATTTGTGGTTCATTTTAGCTTCTCAATTAAAACCGTGCTACTAGGGTCATCTGAGAAGGTGGTGGTGGTTGGTGGTGGTGGTGGTGGTGGTTGGTGGTGGTGCTGGGGTGGTGCTGGGGTTCCATTGAGTGCTCCAACTGTGCTTTTAAAACTGCTGAAAGCTAAAAAGAGTCTTAATGCTTTCTAGGAATCGATCAGGGGCAGGGGTGACAGGCGGGGGGGACCAACATTGGAAGTTGTTCTCATGTCCACGTTTTATTGGCACTATAAAGTCAATTCAAGTAATGTTTAAAGTTTACAAGTAGCTCTCATAGAAAAGGGAATACAAATAACTAATAGCACTAAGAAAACAAAAAGGAAATAATAATTCTAGCTATAATCTCAATAAACAACCAAATACATTCCACACCTTCCACACATTCCTCATGAATAATAATTGATGGAACATGAGCTAACAGAAAAATGTATAAACCTGTGGAAAAGAAATATTGAACGAACCATACAGTTTCACACCCAGAATACTTAGTATGTGCATTTCCCATTTCCTTCCTTCTGCAACAGCCCTGCATACTGTTCAGACCCGTAATGCCGAATCATGTAATTACTTTGAGCGCCACGTTCTGCCAGCGCCTCTCTCCTTGTCGCTCTGGCAACACTATTGGCACGCTGGCACTTGAGTGGAGAGCTTTCTGCTGACCGCCCCTCGCTGTTTACACACCTGCAGTGAAGTGTCCGCCGTTCCCATCCCGCCCACCAATGAATCCATGATGTGTTACGCTGTGTGCCGGTGCTCTTTGCTATGCTAGTTGCACGCTCTCTGTCTCTGTCTCTCTCTCTCAAGGCTCTCCAGCCTATTGATAGCTGGAGCTGTGCTGTACTACCTGCTAATAAATGAGTAGAGGTGGGAAAAAAAATGTTTGTCCGCTCTGCGGCCGAGTGGGTTGTGGTGATTTGCCAGGACAACGCAAACCATACATCACTGCCATTCACCCTGCTCCCGCTAATTCATTACCACATTAGCACACGCTCTCATTTTTATTTGCATCATTTGGTACAGTAGAAGATGGAAAGAGAAATTATATCGTTATGATCATGAATGTATCGACGTTGAGAAAGGCGAGAAAGGGAAAAAATGAGAGAACAGGCAGGAAGACAGATAGACAGACAGACAGACGGGTGGACAGACAGACAGGCGTGGGGTGGGGTGGACGGCGGGCGTGGTTGACTCCTTCTCCCCCCCCCGCCCCCTCGTCTCCTTCATTAGGATTCCGCGCGGTCCACGGCCGAGTAGTTAGCATGTCTCCAAGGTTAACAATTTTAATGCAAGACTGAGGGATCCGGAGAAGTGCTGCGTTTGAAGTGCCTGGTCGGGAAGTCAGCGGGGAGGCCGTGAGGCGGTTGAAGGCATGTCTGCAATATTGACATTAAAACTCAACACATAGAATGATGCCAATTGAAATTTCATAGTGTTCCCTTCAGGAAGCTGCGGAGCCGGGCATGTCGGTGTGTGATGAATAATGAAACTTCCCACACTTTGCTCATTTTTTATTTAATGTGGAACTCTCCTTTGTTGCTCCCCATGAGGAGGCGTGCGCGCGGTACAGGTGTCGAGTCAAGAAGGAGAAGAGGCTAGGTTCTAGGTTATTTTTTTTAAAGCGCCACACACAATAGCGGGCATGAAGGTTAAATGAATATTCTCTTTTCTTTTGGTATGGATTTTATGCATTGCTGTCCCTCAGCCTTGAGATAATGGGTGAGATTCTCGCTATAGAAGGCCTGCTTCCCCCCAGTCTGCAGTGCAGGCACCGCATGGGGATCATATTAACCACCACAACTGGTGTTTCACTGTAACTACTTTTAATTGGGATCCACATTAATTTCCCAATCCCCAGTTGATCATTGTATTATTAGTATTTTTCAATGGTCGGTAATTCAGAGTTAATGTCGTTTACATTGTGTTATTACAAACGATTTTAATTTGGTATTCGGATTTGGTCTTTACTCTTCAAAAGATGGCCTGGCGAGTAAACAAAACAAATGTGTTGTGAGCTTCTCAACACAGCACCGGCATTGACTCCACACTCCCCCAAACCCACACCCCCCAAACCCGTGTTCCACCTGAGTCATGTATATCAGCAATACATCCACGCCCGCATCTGTCCTGCTGAATCATAACTGACCTCCCATAACCACACCCCCCCCCCCCCCGAGTCAAGGGCGGACGCCTGCCACTGGAGGTGTGGCGTGAGGCAGCCCTGGAATGCTTGTAAAGCCAGAGGCTGGAGGGGGTGAAGGGGAGACACACTGCCAGGCTAGGGTATTGGATTCTGATTTAAGTAAACAAAGGTGATTCGCCCCCCCTCCCCCACCTCCACCCCACTCCATACCTTAACCCTACATACGGGGCTGCACCAACCACCAACCACCAACCACCACCACCACCCACCACCAGACCTCGGGGGACACAAAAGTTGTGGCAGACCCTGGGGTGGGTGTTGCAGGTGGTGGGTGGGGGGTGGTGGTGGGGTGGTGGTGGTGGGTGGTGGTGGTGGGCAGGTGGGTTAGTGGTTTTGGCTTTTGCGTTGCTTTATGAGATCACAGGGTGAAAGGCCAACAGGGCTGTTTGTCCGCCCCATTATGATGGTGTCCCCAGAGTTTTTCATGGCTCCCAGGACTCCAACGTCAGGTGACAGGGATGAAGAAAAATGAGCCTGCCGCCCACAGGAAAAACCATTTCGCTAACCTTTTTGAGATGATGAGAATTGCATCCCCCCCCCACCACACTCCCCCCCCCCCCCCCACACACACACACACACTCTCCCCCACCCCACCCCCTGAGGTAAACAGCCACACGGTGGTTCTGCGCACTCTTAAATCACAAGTCGCTATTTCTTTTTGTATTCGATCTAAATTAAGTTATCATGGAATAAAGCTAGAAACCAGGGCTCTGGCATTAAGAGCCGCGTTATAGCATTAATCTGTTAGCTCTGCGCATGAGATGGTTTCTCTACATTTAGAGGAAATGAGCTACCTGGGATCCTCAAATAGTCTGTGAGTCATGCTAATTGGCAATTACACCCACAATCAGCCAGTACAGTAACTCACTTAGGGGCAAGTCTGTGTAATTCACTTTGCCGCTCAGAAACTAGAAGTGATGTTGTGGTAATGGGGCCCAAAATGAATGGGATTTCATCCGAGTCACCCAAATAGAACCACGCACACAACAAGTCTTCTGGTAGTTGATTAGCATGCTTCCTTTACCATGACTCTGCTGTTGCTTTCGTCAGGCCAAACACACACATATGCGGTACATATGTACAGACGCACAAATACACACACACACACACACATATATACGGTTTATATGTACAGACGCACAAATACACACACACACACACACATATATACGGTATATATGTACAGACGCACAAACACACACACACACACACACATATATACGGTATATATGTACAGACGCACAAACACACACACACACACACACATATATACGGTATATATGTACAGATGCACAAATACACACACACATGCACGTATACACATACCAACACAAACATGTACATGAGCCTTGACAGACAGAAAGTGGAAACACATGCTAAAACAAATATTTTTTTTCCGGTTCCAAGGTCTTTAAAGTCAGATTTCCCAGCAGCCCCCTCTGTTCCCATCTATTTGTCTCGCACCGATGCTAACACAGACGGCCTGCAGGGAGCAGCCGAAATAACATTAAGTCTATGTCCTGTCATTCAACACACACTGATTGTTCAGTAACGGCCCCTTTACCTCTGTCACTTCAGGCTGCTGGGAGAGTCTCAGGAGCTGGGGAGCGAGCGCTTTTGGTTATGCTCATGTATCATGAAAGAAGGCCTATGATCGCTGTGGCAACAGAGCAGGCGAGGCTTCAGCTGGTTCGCAACACCTTGCAGTTTTTTGCACACATGTATGACAATATCATTGTGGCGCACGTGTCACCGACTACACGCCACATAAAACGGTGTTTCTGGGGCTCTGACGACGAACAGGACGCAGGCAGTTGTTGGTAAACCGGTTTATTGCTGAGTATGAAGAATGTTTGGGAAACAGAGCAGGTGTGTGTGTGTGTGTGTGTGTGTGTGTGTGTGTGTGTGTGTGTGTGTGCGTGTGTGTGTGTGTGTGTGTGGTGATGGCTGTGCCAATGCACCACAGGTGTGAATGTAACTGAAGGCCGAACTATTGGTTGGGACTGTCCGACAACGCCACCTAGGTTTAAAAGAGGCCTAGGAAGTCTAAAATAACTAAACTTTGAAAACAAGATAGCTAGGCTCGTTCCTCAGGTGGAGAGCAGTTAAAGACCTGTGGTGTGTACAGAGCGAACGCTAACACAGCTGGTGCCAAGTAATAACAATATTTTATTAAAATACAAAACGGTGCTATTTAAAACCTTCAAAAGGGACGACAGGGACTCAGGATTACAGCTATAAAATATAGATCGATAGACTACTAATTAAAACTACAATCGTCAGCGTTCCTCTCCACGGAAGTCTTTAGTAAAAGGTGAAAGGCTTGTTCGTGATGAAGAGAAACCAGAGTCGTTGTTGTTCTCTGCTCCCAGAACCCACTCCTCCTCTTCTCCAGCCAAGCCTGCGGACAGGGAAACTCAGCGCCAGTTACACGTCCTTATATCTCACTTAACTGCTGGCTAGACATCGCCAACCAAACCCCGGTCTGTTAGGAGACATACGCGGAAGGGAGAGACGTTACTCTCTCCCACTGGTTGCCGCTAGCGTGCGGTGTTTGTAGGGCTCTAGCAGCTCTGCGCGCCTCGATGCCTGTCGTTCTCTTTTCCGACGTCGTTCTCTTTCTCGTCGTTGATCTCGTCGTCGTCCTCCTTCCCGTCGTCGTTCTCTTTCCCGTCGTCGTTCTCGTCGTCGTCCTCCTTCCCGTTGTCGTTCTCCTTCCTGTCGTCGTTCTCTTTCCCGTCGTCGTTCTCTTTCCCATCGTCGATCTCGTCGTCGTCCTCAACAATTATATATTATATCAGAGGTCACTGCTCCTCGCTTGCCACTGCATTCTGAGGGGATGGCTTTAGAATTTAAGAGAAAGTTATGAGCATGTTATTAGCAACGTATAAAATCCATATGAAAATTAACCACTAGATGGAACCTATTCCATTACATCAATAAAATTTATTAATGATCTAGAACCTAGTAGTTACATTTAAAGACTTAAATACAGTAATTAGTAAGTTATCACCATATTTGAATATGGAAAATAATTTGAAAGATTTTGACTAGTGAAAAGATTTTGTATGAATACATTCAAATGTGTCAATGTGTTAAAACATTTTGATCATATTAATTAAAATGTTTGAATGTGTAAAAATATCGAAACAAATAGATTCCATTGCCGTTAGTCATCAGGTTCACAGTTACACATCGATGTGTTTGTGGGTGAAAAAAATTCACACAGAACAGAAGTTGGATATGAGAATCCCAAGTTTACAACTACATATCAAATCTACGAGTATAAATAAAAGCTATTGGTGTAAATTCTTTTGAATATATATATCAGCAATTTTTTTTACGTACATTCTTTACTAGCCTTCACCTCAACGCAATGGGAGCCACTGGGTCTGTTATCTATGTAGATAGCTCTACAGTACTGGGAGCACTGGGAGCCGCTGGGTCTGTTATCTAGACAGCTCTACAGTACTGGGAGCACTGGGAGCCACTGGGTCTGTTATCTAGATAGCTCTACAGTACTGGGAGCATTGGGAGCCGCTGGGTCTGTTATCTAGATAGCTCTACAGTACTGGGAGCACTGGGAGCCACTGGGTCTGTTATCTAGATAGCTCTACAGTACTGGGAGCACTGGGAGCCACTGGGTCTGTTATCTAGATAGCTCTACAGTACTGGGAGCACTGGGAGCCACTGGGTCTGTTATCTAGATAGCTCTACAGTACTGGGAGCACTGGGAGCCACTGGATCTGTTATCTAGATAGCTCTACAGTACTCGGATGATGCGGTGACATGCTTTGTTTCCGATGACAGCCACGTTAGCTCCTTAGCTCCTAGATTAACATCGTAGCGATAACTTATACATCCATGAGTGGGGAATTAGACCTAGTCCACACCTACATCGGATCTGATTCAAATGACCCCCCCCCCCCCCCCCCCCCCTCCCCTCGGCACGACATAAATGCGCTGGTGATGACATAAGCCAATTCATGAAAAGTTACGGAGATGCCCACACGCTCTCTTCTCATTGGGAACAATTAAAAAAAAGATTCTTGCACACAGAAAAAGGCGATATGTGGAAACAGGGCTTTAATCATCCATGCGCTCATATCTGCCCATATCGGACAAAACACATACGCCGATACAGATATATCTGTAATTGGCCAATATCAGCTGAGAAAATCGGCCAACCGATAAATTGGTCGGGCTCCAGTCTGCAGGCAGACTGGAGCCCTGTGTAGTCTGCAGGCAGACTCTTTCAAATGAGGCAGTGAAGCCGTCCAAACTTCTTCAGCACCTAGAGTCCAAACGCCCCACACACAAAACACAGTGAGCACTTTGAGCCAAAAACATTGAGAATAAGCGTGCCAGCAACCTATTTTGGAAGCCACCTACTCTGTTAATGTAGCTGCTCATGGTATCTGCTGCCAAATCGCATTGGCAAAGTCCAAGAAGCACAAGAAGCAGAGGAATTAATTTCACCTGCCACCATGGGCATCTGCCACAAGCTGTTGGGAGGGCCTATTTGGGAAGACACTCTGTCAAGAGGAGGCTTGGTGACACACCTGGTCATGTGATACATCCGTGTTACGTAATTTCACGTCAATGAATCAACAGACGTGGACATCGCTGCTCATTTTCCTGCTGTACATATTGTTTGATGAATCTGCTCAGTTTGGTTGGAATTTTAAGACTTGGGCCAAAAAGTTGATGTGACAAGTAGATTTGCAGTTCAAGTGACTTTATACAAAATGTGGTGCAGCCCCAGACACTCCAAATCAATATGTTATGTGCACTGCATCGGCCGAAATTATTCAAGATGCTGAACAACAGGCAAGCCAGAGTGGTCAGTGTGGGAGTTTGTGTGGGAGTCGGTACGGACCGGGCCACACCCATGAGCGACTGTTGGCTCGCTGGCTTCTCAACCCAGCTAAAGGAGGTGTGTGCCACTCTGTTATTTCTGTTATTCACAAAGAGATGCTTACCTTCGCTGTCCCTCAACCTTCAGCATGTATTGAGTGATTAAAGTTTGTGAATCGCATAAAAGCACGTCTGTTTGAACAGCAACGTGAGGAAATGTATGCAGAGCACAGAAGGGAGATGGCTATTAATAGGGAAGGCCTTGACCAGGGTGTACGAGAAACTACGAGAAACACTCAAAAGGTTGGGCTGATTAGAGTCTTTGGCTGAGTGAGGCTGCGCACCTGTGGTGCATTGGCTATTCAATGCCCACAGGTTAAACCAGCCATCCCTACACACACTCGAAGAGGGGTCTAGCATTGTTACAGCCTGCTGTATCGACCAAACACATCTTACTCCGCAATAAACTGGTAGCCCCAGACTAATCAGCCTGACTCGGACCAGGTGAGGCTCCTTAAACCAGCCACACATCACACACTTTATTTTATGACCGTGTCCCCCGGGGAATCCTGCGGGGGGTACTACAGGAGTATGGGGTACCGGGGCCGTTGGTACGTGCCATTCGGTCCCTGTACGAACAAAGTGCGAGCTGCGTCCGTATTCTCGGCACAAAGTCAAGCACGTTCTCAGTGGGTGTTGGACTCCGCCAAGGTTGCCCCTTGTCACCGATTCTGTTCGTGATCTTCACGGACAGAATCTCAAGCCGAGGTGACTTGGCACAATAACTAGCCTACTGTCACTGTCTATTAGTAAAACTGTTTAATGACACTTTTTATTCTTAATAATGGTGCTGTGTTTACTCGATTAAATGAGGCAGGCACGTAATGATGCCCCCCAACCCAAGTCCACCGGTCTTTAACAGTATTTCAAATTTGCATACCGGGCTTCAGTTACAAAAGGGTTTGAGCGGCCCTGGATTAAAAGATGATATTGTGGCTGGTGAGGACAACTGCATGGAGATGTGAAAGGTAACACGGGTTGGCGCTTATATTTATGTATCCTATGTAAACCATGCATTGAAAGCACAAGTATTCACACAACCTGCATGCACACCAAGGCACTATAAACCAGTATTCATGCAGCTTGGTGTATGTCCCAAGGAAGCTAAAATATGCTTCCAACTTGGATACAATTCAACAGTCCAACAGTGTAGAGGCTAGGTTTACCTGAACTAAAATGACACGGCAACATTTGAGGCACATTCATTTTCCATTGTAGTCAAATGTGGTGACTTTTTTCAGTTTATGTGGTGTTGATGACACACTTTCAGGTACACTGGAAGCCAATGGCATTCCCCATTAATGATTATGAAAAAGAAGTATCAAGGCAAGAATTACTGGGAACCAACATGTCAGAATGACTGTGAGCAGTGCAAGTCCTCAGTTCTGGGGAGATGAATCATCATTTCTTTCCAACTTATTAAAAGTAACCTAATGTTACTCAGTGAAAGAGGGAGAGGATCGCTGTGGGTTGCAAAGCTGTTGCTAACGTGGCATTTCTAGGCTTCCTCCAAAAAGGACACAGGCAGGTGAATGTTTTTGACAATGAATGAAAGCAGGTGGTAAATGCTAGCATGACAGCACTCCCTGAGTGTGTGGTGATGACTGGTTTAACTTGTATGCACTGATTACTCAATGTGCCTCAGGTGTGTAGCCCCACCCAGCCCCAGACTCTAACTGGGCCAGGTGAGGCTGCCTAAACCAGCCACCAAACACACACTCCACAAAGACAATCAAACATTTCCAGGCAACAGAGAAGTTCATCTTTACATCGCCTCAAGGTATTCCTCTCAAGTGGATTTACGGTGTTCCCTTTTCCAAAGCCGCACGAAGATGATCAATCCAGCCAGCTTCAAATGCTTGGTAGAAAGATGGAGTGAACACTGAGGAGGTGCAAGTGAGGTGTCAAGGAGACCATTTTCATCAAGTAGATGAAGCACATAATAGATATCAAGTTACAGATATCAAGCCACATTGTGTCACCACAATGCCTGTTATATTTCTAGCTAACGCTACACTGCTATGTAGCTCTATGCCTGGAAATCCTCCATATTGTGTTCACTGCCTTCCTGCTCTATATTGCCAGCTGTATTGCATTCTTCATATTTGCAATAAATCATCACATTAGGGAACCAAACTATACCATTAGATTGCATGCGTCTAATCCGCTAAATATCAACCAAATAGCAAACTATATATTGTTTTATAATCACATTTATTGTTTTGCAACATACCCCTGACATCACCTGTATAGCCATTTATTGAAAACATCAGGGGAAGAATGTTCTAAAAACAAGATGACTTGATGATTCAGGAGCTTGATGACTTGATTTTCCACCTCCTTTAGACTCATATTTCAATGTTTTGGTCATTCCAGTTAACATTAGACTATTTATCAGGAGTTTATCTGATTTTATTAAGCAAATATATCTGATAAGATAAATCAGATAAACTCCTGATAAATATCTATATATTTTTGATATATTATAATTTTTTTTCTCTCTATGGCCACTCGAGGGCTCCGTAGATTCACTATTGTAATTGAGTTCTGTGTGACATTTTTTCACCCAGACATAGATATGTAACTTACATAGATATGTAACTGCAAACCTGATGTGTAATTGCGAAACATTTTTGTAACTGCAAACATTAGATGAATAACTGCAAATAAATCTATTTGTTGAGCTATTTTTACACTTCCAAACATTTTAATTAATTTGATCAAAAAGTGTTTACACATTCACAGGGTGATATAGCTACAATACTTTTGACCCTATTTTGATTCCACTGTGCTTAGCTGGTATGTTTATACTTCACTGGTTTATATATTTAACGAAATATTTATTTACTTCTCATACACATTTGCAAGTGGATTTGGAATAATAACTTGTAGTAAAATATTCCTCTACAACTGTATTTCTTAGTGTTGACACAATAACAGAATTAACAAGGCCATGCAGAATAACAGTCTCAATATCTATTTTTAGAAGGTACACCCAAGCTTTAGTGAAACATAAATTTCATATATATATTTATATATATATATATATATGAAACATATATTTGATATTCATGTGGGTAAGGCGAGTGGGAATATCTCAAACTAGTTTGAATATACCTTGGTGTCAGAATAATCACTAATGCATCTTCTAGCCACAATTATGGTGACCAATTAAGAGCAGAGTCTGTGGCGGTAGGCAGCAGCCCATCCATCTCACGCTCCTATCAGGAGACTCCCTGATAAGTTGCCCTGTATGTTGTACTCAGCATCTGGTCATTTTTCACATTTTAATGATTCCTATCCGCATTCTCCTAACGTCCAATTATTTCACCCTTTCTTCTGTAGTTTTTTGTATTCATTTGCATCACCACCACATTCAAAATGATCGATTGATTATGCTAATGGTTAACTGGATATATATGTTTTTACATTGTTGTTTGTTAGCTGGATCGTTACACTTTTACTGTCCTGGATCTTGTCGAGGCTCGGGGTCCAGAACATGTGTCACATGCATATGATATCCCAATTATTTTGTTTTTCCATCTGCATGCACAGATAACAAATAACCAGTGAGCCACTGTTGACGCTGTTCATACCATGCTCTTCCATTCCACTCCCACTGACGGGAGATTCTTTTTTTTTCTCCTCTACTTTTTACCGTTAACCGCGGAGCGCAAACCTGGACACAGAGTAAATTGCATTGGATGCTATCATCAATCTCCATCTGTTGCCAACATGTCTTGTACGCTGACCAGAGCAGGCTGGTGGTAGCAGGCTAGCCTGTTGTGTGTGTATCTCAGTCACACAGGTCCCTTTAAAGAGGATTGTATGTGTGACAGCCCATGAAAGACCTCCTTGATAAGTCCCCAGTGTCCGTCGCCACCCAACTCTTGTCTTGACTGAGCAGCCAGCAAGGATTATTACACACCAGGTCAAGATTTACTGAAGTTTGGAAAGTTGTTTCTCACTTTCAATTCTTCTTCTTTTGGGTTGTTGACCTTGTTATTGTGGACATTTGTTATTTCATCATTGGAATTCAGGGCGAAAGTTTGATATTTTTGATCCTCTTAAATGAACAAAACACACTGGGAAAGTATGGCAAATGTTGTTGTAAAGAAGCATGCGCAATCATGTGCAATTGTATGCTTAATTGGCTGTGTTTCATCATCACAATTTGCCGAATTAGTTCAGGGTTTTGTTTTTAAATGTGTAATATTATTAGTTTAACATTTTATGTTATTCATGTCAAAGCTGTCTATGTATTGTGTTGCAGAGATATTGACTGAGGCACTAACCCATCTAGCAGTGGCCCATACGGTCTTATAATACCAATAATACCACTTTGTACCTCAAGAGGTGATTTGTGTCGCTGTAGCGTCCGGCCTGCCCTCAGTCCAACATGAGAGGATGAAGCAGTAGCAGTGCCCATAGGGTGTATTCTAACCTCCTGTCAATCATGTCAAAAGCGCACTGAAAAATGTAACGCTGGCTCAAACGTACCGGATCACTTGCAGGAGACACCATAGCACAGCAGATTCACTGTAAACAGTAAGCTCTATGCTATAGTCAGTGGGGTGACGGGTTTGGAGGGAAGGCATGTTTTTCACTTGCCTGCATTTGCTTGTTTGTTACAATAGGGCCGGACCTATTTTGAGGAGGACTACTTTGACAGTCTGTCAAATCTTACCTTTAATGTTGTTGTGCTTCTCGTGTTTCTCAAAATACAATGTACACCACAGTGTTTTAGTGTTTGGTCATGCAACCTAACTCGCCGACTCCACTGAATATCTGCTTGTTTTCTTTCATAGTTGCCATGGCTACCGCTATGTTGAGGTGGAGTTCAAACAACTTGATCATTAATCATTTAAATGCTATTATTCCAGGTTGGACCGACTCTGTTCTGTTTACCGTCTGAATCCACTTCTAGCATTATTGTCCTGAGACGATGTATGTATGTCGATATCTCCAGCACCCCTAATTGATTTGAACAAAATCTATAATGCATGTTTATATCCACAATTACTTAATTGATTCTCCACACTCATGAATTAATTAAAGGTATGCTGACTGTAGATAGTAACATAGCCTTGTTGTTGTATAACTCTGCTGTGACAATGCAGACGTGACGGATTTTAGGGTCAATGATGCAGATAAAAAAAACTGTTTCACATCCATATTCACACAACCTTTTGAGAGTCATTATTCATTATTTATACAAACACAAATCTCTGTCTGGCAAGATGGAGCACTTTTAGTTTGGAAAAACTATTTGTCGTAAGTGTCTGGTGTATTCCCTGCTAAAACAACGTTTGAAAACGAAACTGGTGCATCTAATTAATAATGCAATAGGATATCCATGTGCCTTTATGATGTTCATCATCCTCTGTAAGGAGGATTAAAACCTTGTTACTGCTGTATCTCCTCTGTGTGTTTGTCTCCCGGCCTAAACGTCCTGAGTCATGTAATCACCCTTCAACAAGAACCTTAATCACCATAATCGTGCCATCGTAACTGTGTTCACTTCGGATCAAAACGTTTCCTAAATGGCAAAGCACATGTAGAAGGACAGCATTAGCAAGCGTCTCCACGGGGTACATAAGCGTAGTGCTTCTCAAACATCAATGAAAGAAAGTCTCCTTGGTGGGTCCGAGGTGTAGAAATCGTACCAAATCAGGCTCTTTGATTTGATTTTCAATCATTGGAACTTTTTTCATCCTGATTGCGGCACAAATTGCGACTCGGCGGTGTTCCTGTTCCACGAGAGATGTTCAGTTATGGTGCTCCAAAAGGGAACACCATGTCATGTTATTTTCCAATATATATGTGTGCGAGGCACGTGGTGCCTACGTGCGATCGTCCTTGAATGGGCTTGCTGCTGCCGCTGGTGTGGTGGTGGTGGTGGTGGTGGTGGTGCTGTGGTGTGGCGGCCCCAGACTGCATTCATACTCATCCTTGATGAAATAAGCCCCGGCAGCGCGTCTCGGGCTGTCCCTGCTGCACTGCTGATACGCTGATAGGATCAATATCGAATCCTGCCTCCATCACCACTGTACAGAGCCAGTCGCTCTTCCAAAACCCTGTCACCCCCCCCCCCCCCCCCTTGATTGCCTTTATGTGTGTGTGTGTGTGTGTGTGTGTGTGTGTGGGGGGGAGTGGGGCTGGGCTATATGGCCCTAATGACAGTTTCTGTATGAAATCCTCACCGTCAGCAGCACTGTGCGCGTGCCCTCACACCTATCATCATGTAATAACGTGTTGGGATGCAGCCGCCATCATCGTCCTCATTGCAAATTCCAGCCCTCGTCTCACTCCCAGCCCAGCATCTGGTGGCTTTATGTTGCAAAGTAAATTTGGAGACATCAAGCTAAAAATGTAACCCCCCTGCCCCCCCCCCCCCCCCTTCCCCCTCTCCCTCACCGCCATATCCTCTCTCAGATTACCGCTATAAAAGAGGCGGTAAAATTATAATGATAGAACTATCCTTCACTAGTTCAAGGATATTCTATTAAGTAAGTAGAAAAGCTTCACAACTGTAAAAGGAGTACATTGTGTGATGAATGTGGTATAATTTTCAAGGTTATATACTTTTGCACTTGTGCAAATGCTGCTATGTAACACAAATACAGCCATGAACAGCATCCGGCTTCATAGCTTCCTGCTTAGTGAAGACAAGAAGGGGAGGTGGAATATAATTAAAAGCCTAATTTAATATTTTGACATTTCTCTTAACCATCCATACTGCCAAAACTGGCCAACACATTCTGAACCCGACTCTGACTCTGTAATGGAATGGACCAATCACACTTGTAACAATCAACTGAATTTAGATTCAATAATTACAGAAAAATTACAATTTCTGTAATCATGTTACATAGAAGAAATATTCTATGGATAATTTCCTTAGACAACAGAAGTTTGTTCAATACGCACCAAAACGAGCCATATGAGCGTTTCTCTGGTCGAGCGCCACTCTTGGCTGGCCATGCATCCATGTCACAGGTCTGCGAAAACAAAATGGCAGACATTCCTTTTACTGTCAGCAAAAACGGTTGTTCATATGCGTTTGGATAACATTACTAGTAAGTAATGTGCATTGTTTTTCCTAATCTTCATTCAGTGAATGTATATCTTGTCCTTGACACCTAGGTGACCTACAAAAAGTAGGCCTACCACTTCCTGTAGGGCTAGAACTTCTAAATGGATAATGTGAGTAGACCTTCATGCCCTGATTCATATTAAAGAGAATGGTCATCTCTATCTTACTCCAAAGTAATACAAGGTGACCATACATGTTTTTTGTATCTTCTGGTGAATGCTCAGTGATGGATTACATCACTTCCTGTCAAGCTACAGCCACCAAATTGATAATCTTGTTTGTCCTTGAGGCCGTCTGTCATACAACAGAGCGCTTGCTCGCTCCCAAGTGTCCTGGACCCCGAGGACACCTGCTAAGATCACTTCCTGTAGATCACTTCCTGTAGGGCTACAACCCCCATCTTAATCACTTTAGCCGGCTTTTGAAAATTGTTTTCGTTTGGCCTTTTACTTCATTGACTGAAGTCATGCTTCAAAAACCTTTAAAGCAGTATTAATTTGGCAAACATAAGTTCTGGGTTGCCCTATAAAAACATGTCCGCTTGCTGGAGGGTGACTAGTGCTAGTATATCGGAAATCCAAAGAAGAAGAAGAGATATGTCATCCCTGGGCCACTCTAAAATCTACACTTAAGACCATCTTAGAACAGACATAAAATATCACATAACATATTAGATAACTCCACAACACAAACACAAGGCCACATTTACATGGAGAGCAATATTCAGACGATTGACCAAACAAGACCATATTTTAATACTTCTGGACTCATAGGCTATATTACCCTAACCCATTCCTACATTTTCTAGAACTATTGTTTTCTTTTTTTTATATTACATTACATTTTTTATCTTTGTGATGTATATTGTGTTATCTTCATTATGTATATTGTGCCATTGTCAATATATTTATATATATTGTGTATATATTTTTTTTTTCAATGCATATACAGTACATTCTTTTTTTCTCGTTATCTTTTGCCTAAGGTGTATACATGTCTACATAATGCGACTAAGGTTGGAATACTCCACGTCTTATTTCAATTATTGCTTATTCCGAGTCCCTTATTCAGGTTAATGTAATCAAAACTGTTTTGTGTTTCAATGATTCAAACAACATGCAAGCTACGTGGTTTCAACAATAGCACCCACCACAGCAACCACCACAGCACCCACCACAGCAACGATAGAAAATGTATTAATGAACTAGCTAAACATATCTAGTCACTGAACAAACATTATGAAAATAAAATTCACATTTCCCGCTAGAAATGTTATCAAAACACATTTAACACAGTTTACATTTAAATAAACTCAATATTTAAATGTATTATGATTAACTGAAGATGAATACAACTTAGAAGTGAAGCTTTCAAAGGCACAAAAACAAAGAAGGGAAATAATAAGGTGTCTAGAGCTGCAGGCTGCATGTAGTGGAACAAAACTTTTCCTGATCTGAGCCTCTGAACTATGACTTGGCTGAGTCACATGACCAAGACAACCAATTAAGCAGAAACCGGGGAGTTAACAAAATACTAATGCACTACTTCAAATGGCCACGAGGGGAAGAAATACATCAGATAGAAAACAGTCATGACAAATACCTCCCTGCCTCTGTGTGTAGTAGTTATAGTTATAACCATGAACTGGCTAGTGTCTTGTCTGTGCTAAATTATGTTATGTCTGGAATCATAATTGGATAAATAGTACGTTAACAATTAGAAATGGAAATAGAAGATATCGTAACATTGATAACTCTGCATGCTGCTCAATGCACTGAATTGATGCATTGAAACTGTTCGTTTAATTCATTAATCTTATTTAGTTTTCTCACTTTACCCTGAAACTCTGCATTGTAGAATTTCAAGACGCCAACCACAAGTAAATCCACACTAATTGCATCCATTTTTCAGCCATGCTATATCGGAGTTACTGCGCAGCTGGAATGAAAGCTGGGTGAGCCGTTTCCTGCTGAGGCACCTTACATTTTAAAATAACAGCAATTTCGATGAATGCAATTATAACTTTAATGAGCGCACCATGTGATTTGTGTCACACAGTCACATTTGCTTTGAGTGATGGTGGTCGAATTTTGCTACGCTACAGCCCCCTCCCTCCATACCCCACTGCTCCATCAAATATTAAATTATATGACTTGTATTAAACAGTGGGTTTGGAGTTTTGGGGGGGGGGTGGGAAATGGAGGCGTTCCGCGAGGCAAGCGCAGAACTCAAGGTGGACGGATAATATCTGGATTTACATTTTTAATTTTAATCGATCAATTTCAATTTCAAGAATAGATGAAGAAATTGAACGTGACAATCATATTCATGTGTGTTAAAGAGCTTCTATGTTTTCAACCTGAGGACAAATGATGGTGATGGCAAGTTAAAGTGCATTTATTCAATGCGTGGACAAGTCCTACTACTACATTAGCACACTGCAGCGAAACACTTGTTGTTGTTTGGTAGTTTTTATGAGAAGCAACAATGTTTTTGTGTTGCCAAGTTGCAATGTGTATCTGTCATCAGGGAAGCTCAGTCACTGGTTTTATACATATTGCTTGGGGCCTCGTCCACCAAAAGGCTTTGTGAATTTGTGATTTTCGTTTTTATGTATAAAACATTTTTCCAATTGTCACTCCAAATTAATGGTTTCCCACAGCTGTCGAGGCGGAGCAGCTCCAAATAACCGATGGCTTCTACACATTTGGCGGCAAACAAAATACCACAATAAGCACTCCTCAATCAAGTGATCCAAAGCAGGGCCCGAAAGGCAGACTCAGCGGTTCAAGTCACTGCCACGGGTCTCGCCGTGTCAAGTGCTGGAACCTGATGAGAACCGGTGTAACAGGCCAAAGTATACCCCCAGTCCGGACTATACCTGGGGTTAAAGGGGCCTAGGCTAGATTATACCCCGGGTATATTATGGCCTAGGCCAATTTATACTCCGGGGGTATAAATTGGCCTAGGCCAATTCATACCCCTCAGGCCAAATTATACCCCCATGCACTGATCCGCCGAGCAATACACAAGTTGGGATATATTTCTGTGAGCTGCTTTGCATGTATGAAATAGTTGCCATGCTCTTTATCTCAGGGAGTGGAGGAGGGATACAGAACCGGGCAACATTCAACCAATGATATTAAGAATGTACTGTACTAGGTGCATGCACGTTTCGAAAAAATAATTAATAAAAAATTGTATTGTCTGTTCGACCCACACTCGACCCATACCCATCAATGCGCTAGCATGTTCTGACAACACCCCTACCTCTTTAGATTTTTGGCAAATTTTCCCCTTATGTTAAATATATGTTTTTATGTCAAAATATTGGTTGGAGAAATAGAAGGGGCATAAAAAACTCTGCCCAGCAAAAAAAATTATAAAATAAAATAAAAATAAAAAAAAAATAATATATATTTTTTTTTTGCTAGGCGCAGTTTTTGGCGCCCCCCTCTAGGTGGCGCTCGAGGCAACCGCCTTTGTCGCCTATAGGAAGGACCGGCCCTGCCTGGAGGGGTATAGTCTGGCCTAGGCTATTTTACACCCCCTGGTATAGTTTGGCCTGGTTTAATCTGGGCGGGGGTTAATTTGGCCTGTTACACCGGCTCTCTTTATTGCGTCGCTTTAACGTCATTGTTTCATCGTTTTCAACAGCCACAACTCGACTTGGATTATCGCAGATTTGTCTCAGTTCATCCCCGTTGAAGATAACTTTATTACGGAGCGTGGATATAGCGTAAACATGCACAGCTCATTTTAGAGACGTTTCTTACCGATTGTGCACCAATCGCCTATCAACGTTTTTAGTTATATAATAGAAATTGATGGAGGATGATTAAAAGGTGAAAGATCTATAATCTACTCGAATGTATACCATCTATATCATTGAGTGTCCCTTTCGTAAATATGGCATCCGTCGGGAGCATTTCTTGGGTTTTTTCTTAACTCTTGACAACTCTATATCCTGTTTTATTTGGTTATTATAATGCTTATTATAATTATTATTATTGTTATTATAATTTTACTCACAATTTTTCAACTGGGAGAATTTGAGGAGTATCAGAACCATGACTCGACGATTCACATTTTAGTACTGTCGTATGTATACTGCTGGCTTCTTTATCGGAAGCACTTCCGCCCACAAAACCTTTTTGCTTGTTGGTGGGAAACTCTGATAATGATTAGATGTAACAGATAAAAAAAATTATCTGTTTGTAAATGTGGGCCTATCCAGTTTAATAGAATTAAACGCCAGGCCGCAACAAACACACAAAAGTTGTGGACTTCAGACGTTTTCCCTGAGACAATTGGTATGTTCAAATGCCTTTATCAAAAAGCTACTTTTGTCTTGAAAGAACTAAAGATTAATATTCTCTATATATCTATTTATTATCTTCTTGTTCGCTAGCTATGATTGTGTTCAGCAAAATGCAGAAGGGCCTGACATTGGCCATTGCCTGCGGCCTCCAAATCATGAAAACCACCCCTGGGCTCTGCATTTGCAAATTTGGATCCTTGTAATTCGTCCTGCATTCAAACACAACAGCAACATGGTGCTTTCTCCCTCGCCGAGACTCGTGTCATTCCACTTGTGTATTCATGCTGAGCGCGGTTCACTCAGAGCATCCCTTGGTTGCATCATGCCTTGGCATCGAGGAAAAAGATTACCCACCACCAAGCAACCCCCGTTCTGCTGCCAAAAGCCAAGAAAAATAAAAGCACGTCATTATTTGAAGTTGTATTTGAAATGTGAATGACAATGATAAACACAACGACAATGATGGAAATTCAACTTTTGTTGAATTTCTCACCACTGTTTAGTGGTCCTCCACATGGGCCTAACATATAGGCCTACTTGTTGTGTGTGTGAGTCAGGACTCCCCACTGTGACTCTGAGAGCTCATAAAGTGGTGAGGCCAGTGGAAGTCCAAACATGGACGTGTTACAGGTCATTATGAGATATATTTCGTAACGCAGTGAGTGAACCAAAAATGGTGGTTAAAAAGAAAACCACAATTTTTTGTTTTCTGCCTTCCATTTTTAACTTTTCCCTCCAAAGATTGGCAGGTGAAATATTCCATATCCGTTGGATTTAACAAAGGGCTTATTTGAAGGTAAATCTGTTTTAGAAGAAACTCCTTCCCGAGTGATGCATCGCAAGAAGCACGACAAATCAAACAAAGACCCCTTTGACCTTTTTGTGTTTGTGTTTGTGTGTGATTCAGTCAGATCCAGTTCCCGGGTCCCCTCTCCCACGGCTGACGTTGACGGATTGTAAAAAAAAAAAAAAAAAAGCAAGCGAGCACAACAGAAGGAGCGGGAATCATCCTGCAGCACCTCCAGCAGAGCGCCCGGCGCTGACATTTAAATAAAGCATGCCACGGTTCAAACGGAAGCGCAGGGCTTCGTAGATAAATCTGATAACACAGAATAGCTTTTAGCTCAACTTCATAAACAGGTCCTGACGGAAGGATGCAGTATTTTTATCTTGTGTGCTGCTGCTGCTTATGCTTCTGCTGCTGCTGCTACACTGCCAGCAAATTAAATATTCATGGCCTGCATTCTCCATATTTATGTACACTGTTATTTTCTTCTCCCTTCTACTCTCAGGTGAGTCTCTTTCAAGGGCAGCCAGAGCCAGCCAGTCTTTCCTATCTGTTGAATGGCGGTGAATGTCGAACCGCGCCGCTCGCTCACCGTTTAATTGTGCTGTTGAGTCGGGTCCATGCTGGCGGCTGCCACCGCGGCGCCCGTGTACGGGCCCCGCTGAACGAAACAAGCAGGGAACCATGTCAGGTATAAGTTCCCCCCTCTTCTTGGCTCCGGGCACCTCACACATTTGAAAAAGTGAAGCCGGTGGTCATGTAGTGTCATTGTCAAAACACCGGCGAGGGATGAATATTTCATCCAGCTATAGTGTCCGCTGCTGCCTGCATACAGATGTTCGCAGCATTGTTATGTTATGGAGAGAGGGGGGGGGGGTTGCTGCACTTTACCATTATTGCCGTCCCGTAGGAGTGGTGAATTAACATGCAGTAATTGTCATGTAACAATGAATTGGCTTATGGATAGTTTATGAATGCAGTTATATATTTATAATTATAGTTTACACGTGCTTCCTCGGGCCGTATAAATCATATTGGATTGAGTCTCGTGATCCCAATCAGCTTCACCTGTTGGTTCACATTCACTTGTTTAGTTTCCAATGTTCTCTCGTGGAATTAATTGCACCATAGGTGCATTTCATTCCATTTCAGTACACATTTGTCATTGTGCATTGAGATATAAGAGTCATATCTGTATTAATATATATTGTATAGTGCCTATGCAGTCTCAGTAATACAAATGGTCAGAAAGAAATCGAAATATAACCTTTTAAGGAGCCAATACAGTGCAAGATTGGCTGAGTGCATGCAGCCTTACGTAGTGTAGGCAGTAGCTCAGGAGGTAACAGCGGTTGTCGGCAACCGGGAGGTTGCTGGTTTGATCCCTGAGGCTGTGGAGTGTGGAGGTGTGGAGGTGACCCTGAGCAAGACACCTACCCTAACTGCTCCTGACGTGTTGCTTGTTACCTTGCATGGTTGACACCATGAATGGGTGAATGTGAGGCAACTGTAAAGCACTTTGGATAAAATTGCTATTTAAATGCAAACCATTTACATAGTCCTTGTTAAAACGACCATGATGCCAGTGAGCTGTCTTAAACCGACTCCAACCTTCGTTTAATTTAATAGCAGAGGTTCCCTCGTCTCATTCAGATGTTGTCTGCCTCGGCAGCAGCACCCAGCAGCACCCAGCAGCGCATGCTTGGAGCACCGCGGGGCGGGCGAGGCCAGGGGTTGGGCTTGGTTGGGGTTTGGCTGGCAGGAGGGCAGCACTGTTAATAATAATAATAATAATACATTTTATTTGTAGTGCACTTTACATTTAAAAAAAACCTCAAAGTGCTACAGATTGAAAAGCAAGAGCGAACATGAGCCGTATTCTCGCAAAAATTGTCATCGGCTGATTCAAACAATCTACAGCAGATGCGATCTTAAACATATAATACTGCTACTGGTCTTACATTGAGAGCCAGAGCAGAACTGAAACTAAGTTGCTGAGTGAGAGATACGATCGAGCTGGACACAGCTATATGAAAGACCCCTCACTAGGTTCACGTGCCGTATCTTGCTGCTATATTTGGCCAGCTGTATTGCATTCTGTCAATATTTGCAGATAAAATTCATCACACTTTAGGACCTAAAGACTATGCCTATTTGAGAGTCCAATTTACGTATCTAAGTCCTCTAATTTTAATCAAACCAAATTATGCATAACTATATATAGTTGTTTTATATCATCAATTTGATTGTTTTGCAACATATCTCCTGACCATCACCTGTGTTAAGCCACATTTGGAACACAGGAAAAATTGTTTCTAAAAACATGACGTTGGATGTTGATTCAGTTTTAAAGCTTGTGACTGGATTATTTCCACCTCCTTTAAGGAAACTCACTATTTGTAACATTTTTAGGTGCTCATTTCCAGTTGTAACATTAGAACTATATCATGTTCTGTTTATTATTCGAGATATGATTAATATCAATCAGATAACTCGCGGAATATATTTTTTGAATAAGATTTTATCTCCCCTATGGCCACCGAGGGCTCCGTAGATTCACCGATTGAATTGAGTGTCTGTGTGACATTCTCAGCCAACATAGATATGTAACTACATAGATAGCAACTGCAAAACCGAAGTGATGCGAAAACATGTTGTAACTCGCAACATTAGATGAATAACTGCAAAAAATCTATAGTGTGAGCACTAATTACACCCACCCCAGTGTTACCCAGCCAGCTACAATACCTTCACCATGCCCACTGTGCTTAGCTGGTAAGTTTGATACTTCAACTGTTTATATAGTAACCAATTTTTACTTCTCAGACACATTTGCAAAGTGGATTTGAATTAAATAACTTTGTAGTAGAATATTAATACAAACTGTATTTCATTAAGTGTTGACCATAACCACAAAGGCCATGCAAAAACAGTCTCAATATCTTATCTTTAGAAAGGTACACCCAAGCTCTTTAGTGAAACACACCCACTACATCACCCTAACCACTATTATTAAACGATATAAGTTTGATTATTCAGAGGATAAATATCTGAAACTAAGTTTGAATACACACACATGCACTAAGTCATCTCCCTAGCCAATTATGGTGACTCAATTAAGAGCGAGAATCGGGCGTGTAGCGCAAGCAGCCCCAGTCCATGCTCACGCTCCTATCAGGTGAAGACCTCCTGAATAAGTTGCGGCTGTATGTTGTACTCATGCATGATGGGTCATTTTCTACATTTGAATATTCCGATCGCGCCTCCTCACTAGACGTCCAATTATCACCTGCGGTCTTCGTAGTTTTGTTATGTCTATTGCATCACCATACCCACATTCAAAATGACGAAGTGATTATGCTAATGTTAACATGGCATATATAAAAGTTTAATTGTTGCTTTAGCTTTGGACGTTAGCACTTTTACTGTCCTGGGAGTCTGTCGGAGGCGTCGGCGGTCCAGAAAACGATTGTGCACAGTGCAAATATGATACCAATTTTGGTTTTTTTCCATCTTGCAATGCACAGTAACAAATAACCAGTGAGCCACTGTTTGCTCTGCAGTACCATCCCTCTTACCATTCCGACTTCCCACTGAACGGGAGATTCCCTTTTTTTTCTCTTCTAGCTTTTTAACCATGTTAACCGCGTAGCGCAAACCTGGACACAGAGTACAAGTGCATTGGAGCTAGATCATCAACCCTCTGTTGCCAACATGGTCTTGTAACGCTGACCAGCAGCAGGCTGTGGCTACGCAAGCTAGCTGTTTGTGTGTATCTCACAGCACAGGTCCCTTTAAGAAATGTATTGGTGACAGCCCATGAAACGACCTCTTGATAATCCCCACATGTCGTCGCCACCAACCTCTTGCTTGACTGAGCAAGCCAGCAGCAAGGATTATTAGCACATCCAGTCAATTTTACTGAAGTTTTGGCAGCGAGTGTTCTCACTTTCACTCTCCTTCTTTTGGGTGTTGACACTTGTTATTGTGGACATTTTTATTTCATCATTGGAATTCAGGCAACAAGTTGAATATTTTTGATCCTCTTAAATGAACAACACACTGGGAAAGTATGCCCCAAATGTTTGTTCGTAAAGTAACATGACCAATCATGTCAAATTGTGATGCTTAAAATGCTGTGTTCATCACACATGCCGAACTTAGTTTCAGGCTTTGTTTTTAAATGTGTAATATATATTAACCATTTTATGTATCATGTCAAAGCTGTTATGATTGTGCAGAGTATATGACTGAGCACTAACCATCTAGCAAAGGCCCAACGTCCTATAATACCAATAATACCGACTTGACCTCAAGCCGATTTGGTCGCTGGTGCGCACCCTCCCTCAGCTCAACATAGAGCAATAGCAGTGCCCATAGTTACTAACCTCCTGTCAAACAGTCAGAAGCGCGAACGGAAATGTATGCCGCTGGCATCAAACCTACCGATCATTCTTGCAGGAACACGAAAGCAACAGCAATTCATGTAAACATAAGCTGAACGCTATAATTCACTGGGTGATTGACGGTTGAGGAAGGCACTGTTTTCACTTGCCGCCTTCTGTTGTTTACAAATAGTGCCTGAGGACCTATTTTCGAGGAGGACTCTTGACAGCCCCCAAATCTTCACCTTTAATTTGTTGGTTCCGTGTTCCAAAAATAACAATGTACACCCAACAAGTAGGTGTCATGCAACCAACTCGCCGACTGCCACTGAATATCCGCTTGTTTCTTCAAAGTTGCCAGCTACCGCATGTTGAGTGATTCAAAAACGAACTGGATCATTAATCATTAATATCTAATATCTCCAGGTGACCGACCCTGTTCGTTACCGCTGAACCACTTCTAGCAATTATGCCCTCGAACATTATGCTATGTCGATAACTCCAGCACCGCCTAATGATTTTGAACAAAAATCTATAATCAGTTAATCCAACAATTACTTAAGATCTCCACAACTCATGAAATTAATTAAAGTAAATGAGACTGTAGAAGTAACAAGCCCTGTGTGATAACCGCGGACAATGCAGACTTGACCGATTTAGGTCAATGACCAGAAAAAAAAAACTGTTTCACGTCGAATTCACACAACGTTTGAGATTCATTTATTCATATATACAAACACAAATCTCTGTCTGGCTAAAATGACAACTTAAGTTGAAAAACTAATTTGCGTAAGTGTCGGGTAGACCTCAAAAAACAACGTTGAAAACAAAACTGTGCATCTAAATAACAATAGGAATTCCAGTGCTAGAGTCATCATGCCTCTGTAAGGAGGAAATTAAAAACCTTGTATACGGCTAGTACTCCTTGGTTTTGATCTCGCGGCCAAACTCCTGATCCATGTAACAACCTCAACAGAAACCTAATCAACCATAACGTCGGCCATCGTAAACGTGTTCACAGTCGATCAAAACGTTTCCTAAAGGCAAGCACATGTAAAACACAATAGCAAGCCGCTCCACGGTACAGAAGCGTACTGCTACTCTCAAACATCAATGAAAGAAAGTCCTCCTTGGGTCCGAGGTGTAAAATCGAAACCAAAAAATCAACGCCTCTGATTTGAATATTCAATCATTGAAATTTTCATCCCTGATTGCGGGCACAAATTGCGAACTCGGCGCTGTCTGGTCCCACGAGAATGTCAGTTAGGCAATGCCAAAAAGGAAAGCACCCATAATTCATTATTCCAAGAGTAATAGTTGAGGCACGGTGCCGTAGGCATCGTGCCTTGAATGGGCTTGGCTGGCTGCTGCTGGTGCTGGGGTGGTGTGGTGCGGTGCGTGGCGGCCCCAGACGTGAAACACAAACATTCATACTCATTCCTTGAGAAATAAGCCACCGCAGCCGTCATCCGGGCTGTCCCTTTTGCTGGCACTGCTGTATACGTCTGATAGGAATCAATATCGATCTGCCCTCCACACCAACTGGTACAGACCAGCTGCGTCCTCCAAAAAAAGACCCTTCTACCACCCACCGCCCCCCCCCCGCCCCTCTTGATTGGCTTTATGTTGGTGTCGGTTCGTTGGGGGGGGGGGGGGGAGTGGGCTGGGCTATATGACTAATGACAGTTTCGAAAATCCACACGCATCACGTGTCGCGGCCGCATCACACACCTATCATAGCAACTTAAATAAGTTGTGGATGCAGCCTGCCATCAAGTCTGCCTGCATTGCAAATTCCAAGCCTCGTGCTCAAATCCCAAGCCTAGTCATCTGGGCTTTACTGTTGCAAAGAAATTGAGACATCAAGCTAAAAAATTATATCCCCCTGCCCACCGTCCCCCCCGCCCTCCCCTCTCCCTCACCGGCCATATCCTCTCTCAGATACCGCTAAAAAGAGGCGGTAAAATTATTAATGATAAAAAAAAGAAAAAAAAAAAAAAGAAGAACTATCCTTCCAGGTTCAAGAAATTTTCTAATGAAGTAAGTTAGAAAAAGCGTCAACAACTGTAAAAGGAGTAACATTGTGTGATACATGTGTATAATTTCAAAGGTTAGTTATACTTGTTGCACTTTGGCAAAATGCTGCTATGTAACACAAATATCAGCCATGAACAGCACCGGCGGTATAGGCTTGCTGGCTTTAGTGAAGACAAGAAGGGAAGTATGGAAATATAATTATAGAAAGCATAATTTAATATTTGACATTCTCTAACCATCCTTACTGCCAAAACTGCCAACACATTCTGAACCCGACTTCTGACTTCTGTAATGGAAGGATCCGAATCACTACTGTGTAACAATCAACTGAATTAGATTCAATAAACATCGAAAAATTACGAATTTCCGTAAATCAGTACATAAAAAATTTTCATTGGAGAATTCCTTTAGTACAACAGAAGTTTGTTCAATAACTCACACGAAACAGCCATGATGAGTCGTTTCTCTTGTCATTTGCGCGCACTCCTTGGCTGGCCATGCATCCATGTCACAGGTCTTGTGAATAACAAAATGGCTGAGCATTCCTTTTACTTGTCTAGCAACAAAACGGTTGTTCAATGATGCCGTTGATAAACATTAGTAGAATGTGTCATTTGTTTTTCCTAAATCTCATTCAGTGAAGTTATATGCGTTCGTGACCTACAAAAAGTAGGCCTTACCAACTGTCGCTTTAGGCTAGAATTGTCTATTAATGGATAATTCTGAGTAGACCTTATTGCCCTGTTCAATTAAAGAGACATGTCATTATCTATGTCTTACTTCCAGTAAACAGAAGTGACCATCAATGTTTTTTGTTATCTCTGGTGAATTGCTGCATGATGATTACAAGTCACTTCCTGTCGCGTATGCGATGCCACGCAAATGATATATGCTTTGTATTGTGTCCTGAAGTGCCGTGTCGTCATGTACACACAGAGCGCCTTGCCGTCGCTCCCAAGTGTTCCTGGACCGCCAGAGGGCACCTGCTACCAGATCACTTCCTGTAGAATTCACTTCTTAGTGGCTACAACCCCAATTCATTAATCACTTAGCCGGCTTTTGAAAATTGTGTCGTTTGAGCCTTTTACTTCGATTGACTGAAGTCAGGCGTTCAAAAACCTTTAAAGCCAGTATTCAATTTACAAACATAAGTCCGGGGTTCGCCCATAAAAAACATGTCCGCTTGCTGGAGGGTACTAGTGCTGAGTATATTGTCGTGAAAATCCTAAAGAGAAGAAGGAGATAGTCATACCTGGGCTCACTCTAAATATCTACACTTAAGACCATCTGTTAGAACAGGACATAAAATATCACTATAAACATATTAGTATAACTCACACACAAACACAAGGCACATTGGTAGCATGGAGAGTCAATAGTCAGATACGACTTGACGCAAATATAAACCATATTTTGAAGATGACTTCTGGACTCATAATGGGCTATATTCCCCCAAACCCATTCCTTGACATTTTCTAGAACTATTGTTTTTTTTTTTATTATAATGACATTTATTTACGTTTGTGAATAATGTGTATTCTTCATTGATCGTTAATTGTGCCATTGTGCATTATATTGTATATATATTGTGTATATATTTTTTTTCAATTGCATATAACAGTATGATTTTTTTTTCTTGTTATCTTTTGTCTGGTGTTATACATGTCTACATAATGCGACTAAGGTTGGAAATACTCCACGTCGTATTTCAATTATTGCTTATTCCGAGTCCCTAAATTGCGGTAATGTAATGCAAAAACTGGTTTTGGTTGTTCAGATGATTGCAAACAACATGGCAAGCCTACGTGTTTCAACAATAGCACCATCCACAGCAAACCACCGCTACAGCACCCACCAACAGCAAACCACCACAGCACCCACCGAGCAGCAGACGCACCACAGCACCCTCCCACCAGCAACCACCACATGCAACGATAGAAAATGTATTAAAAGACTAAACGTAAACATATCTATTCACTGAAACAAACATATGAAAATAAAATCAACATTTCCCTGTAGAAATGGTTAACAAACACATTTTAATGCAAGTTTTACATTTAAAATAAAACTCAATATTGTAAATGTATTACGATTAACTGAAGAGCAATACATACTTGAAGTGAAGGCTTTCAAGAGCAGACACAAAAAACAAAGAAAAGGGAATATAGATAAGGTGTCTAGAGCTGCCAGGCTGCATGTAGTGGAAGCAAATACTGGTTTCCTGATCTGAAGCCTCTGAAACTAGACTTGGTCGAGTCACATGCCAAGACAACGCAATAATCGCAGAAACCGGAGAGTTTAACAAAAACAATGCACTACTTTCAAATGGCCACGAGGGCAAATGAAATCAATTACAGGATAGGAAAACAGTCATCGAACAAAGTACCTCCGCTGCCTCTGGTTGTAGTAGTTATGAGAAGTTATACTACCTATGAACGGCGTAGTGACCTGTTCTGGCTGAAAATTGATGTTAGTGTCGTGGAATCATAAATTGGATAAACTAGTACGTTAACGAATTAGAAATTGAAATAGAAGATAGTCGTAACATTGGATAACCTTGCATGCTGCTCATGCACCCCGGACATTGATCATTGAAAACTGTTCGTTTAATACCCCCCCTTCATTAATCATCTATTAGTTTTCCCACTTTACCGGGCTGACCTTGCTGCATTGTAGATTCAAGCACGCCAACCACAAGTAAAGTTCCACACTAAACTTGCATCCATTATCTTTCAGCCATGCTATATCGGAGTTGACTCGCCGCAGGCTGGAATGATAAGCTGGGTGAGTCCGTTCCTGCTGAGGGCACGCTACATTTTAAAATAATAAACAGCAATTGTCGATGAATGCAATTATTAAACTTAATGAGCGCGACCACTATGTGATTTGTTGCACACAGTCACATGTGCTTGATGGATGGTTGTCGAAATTTGCCTAACGCTACAGCCCCTCTCCCTCCAATACCTCCACTGCTCCATCATAAAATATTAAATTATTATGACTTTTATTAAACAGTGGTTTGGAGTTTTGGGGGGTTGGGTGGGAAATGGAGGCTGGTTCCACGAGGCAAGCCGCAGAACCAAGGTGATGCGGAAATATCATGGATTACATTTTTTATTTTAATAGAAGGCATATGTCATTTCAAGAATAGATAAAGAAATTGAACTGAACAATCATAATTCATTGATGTGTTATAAGAGCCTTTATGTTTTCAAAACCTGAGGACAATGATGGTGATGGCAAGTTAAAGTGCATTTATTCAATTGCGTGGACAAGTCTACTCTAACATTTAGCACACGTGCGACGAAAACACTGTTTGTTGTTGGTAGTTTTATGAGAAGCAACAATGTTTGTTTGTGTTGCCAAGTTGCAATGTGTATCCTGTATCAGGAAGCTCAGTCACTGGTTTTAAATACATATGCTGTGGGCCTCGTCCACAAAAGGCTTGGAATTTGTCGATTTCTTTTATTGTTGGGGTTCGTAAAGAAACATTTTGCCAATTGTCACTGCCATTAATGTTTCCCAACACTGTCGAGGCGGAGCAGCTACACAATAGATCCGATGGCTTCTACACATGGTCGGCAAACAAAATACCACAATAACACTCGCCTCAATCAAGTGATCAAAGCAGGTGTTTCAGAAAGCAGACTCGCAGTCAATTCAGCGGCCACAGTCTCGCCGTTCAAGTGCTGAAACCTCGAAGGAACCGTGTGTAACAGGCCAAAGTATGACCCCCATCCGGACTATACCTGGGTTAAGGGCCTAGCTAGATTAAGACCTCGGGTATATTATGGCCTAGGCCAATTATAAATTCTCCGGGTATAGAATTGCCTAGGCCAATCCATACCCTCAGGCCAATTATGACCCCCATGCACGATCCGCCGACAACTAACACAAGTTGGGATATTATTGTCTTGAGCTGCTTGCATGTATGAAAATAGTTTCATGCCTTTATCTCAGGGAGTGAGGAGGGAACAGAAACCGGCGCAAACATTCCAACCAATGATATTAAGAAATTAGAAGCGTACAGGTACATGCACGTTCGAAAAAAAATTTAAAAAAATGGTATGTACCGTTCGACCCAAACTCACCACATACCCTCAATGCGCTAGCATGTTCTGACAACACCCTACCGGTCTTAGATTTTGGCAAATTTTCCCCTTCATTTAAATATATTTTTTATTCAAAATATGGTTGGAGAAATAGAAGGGCATAAAAAACTGCTGCCAGCAAAAAAAATAATAAAATAAATAAAATAAAAAAAAATATATATACTATTTTTTTTTTGCAGCGCAAGTTTTGGCGCCCCCTCCCTAAGGTGCCTCGAGGCAACCGCATTTGTCGCCTATAGGCAGGACCGGCCCTGCCTGGAGGGGATAGTCTGCACGGCTATCTTACACCCCCTGTAATTTGGCCTACGGCTATTTTACCACCCCTGGATTCGTGGCCTGGTTAATCTGGGCGGGGTTAATTTTTGCCTTTAAACCGCTCACTTTTCGTCGCTTTAACGTCATTGTCGTCGTTTCAACAGCCAAACTCCACGGATTATCGAGATCTTCTCAGTCACCCCGTTGAAGATAACTTTATTACGGAGCTGGATAACGTAATAACATGCACAGCTCATAGAGACTTCTACCGATGTGCACCAATCGCCTATACAACGTTTTAGTTATAAAATAGAAATCGTGGAGGATAATTAAAAGGTTAAAGATTCTATAATCTACTCAAAATCTTATACCAATCTATACATTGAGTGTCCCGTTTTCGTAAATATGGCACCGTCGGGAGCAATTTCTTGGGTTTTTCTTAAATCATTGACAAACTCTATATCCTATTTTATTTGGTATATAATGCAATCAGGATTTTTTACTCACAATATCAACTGGGAGAATTGAGATACAACACCATGAACTGCGACCATTCACATGTTAGACTGTGTTATTCATACTGTGGCTTCTTTAATCGAAACACTTCCCCCACAGAAACCTTGCTTGTTGGTGGAAACCTAAATTATATTAACAGAATTAAAAAAATATCTGTTTGTAAATGTGGGCCTATCAAGTTTAATTAGAACTTAAACGTCGCGCACAAACACTACAAAAGTTGTTGGACTTCAGATTTCCCTCTTAAGACAATTGATTTCAAATGCTTTAAATCAAAAAGCTACTTTTGTCTGAAAAGAAACTAAAGATAATATTCTCGTAATATATCTATTTAACTTCTGCTTTCGCGTAGCTGTTGTCGCAAAAAGCACAAGGGCCTGAACATTGGCCATTGCCTGCGCCTCAACATCACGAAAACCATCCCTGGGCTCTGCATTTGCAAAATTTGATCCTTTAATCGGCCTGCATTCAAAACACAACAGCAACATGGTGCTTCTCCCTCAGCCGAACTCGTGTCATCTTCCACCTGTTATCCATCCTGACGCGGTTCACTCAGAGCATTCCCTTGTTCATCATCGCCTTTGGCAATCGAAGTGAAAAGATACCCAACACACTCAAGAACCCCGTCTGCTGCCAAAAGCCAAAGAAAAATAAGCACGTCATTATTTGAAGTTGTATTTGAATGTGAATGACAATGAAAACACAACGACAATGAGGAAATACAACTTTGTGAATTTCTCACCACTGTTAGTGGTCCCAAATGGCCTAAAAACATATAGGCCAACTGTTGTGCGTGTGTGAGTACAGGACCCCCATGTACTCTGAGAAGCTCATAAAAGTGGTGAGTGCCAGGAAGTCGCAAACATGGACGTGTTTACAGCATTAGAATCATATTCGTAACCAGTGAGTGAACCAAAAAATGTGTTAAAAGGAACCAACATTTTGTTTTCTGCCTTCCATTTTTTAACTTTTCCCTCCAAAGATGGCAGAAATATCCATATCCTTTGGATAACAAAGGGCTTATTTGAGGTAAAACCTGTTTAGCAAAAACATCCTTTTTCCCGATGATGCAGAAGCAAAGAAGCACGACAAAATCAAACAAAAGACCCTTGACCTTTTGTGTTGTGTTGTGTGTTATTCAGTTCAGATTCCAGTTCCTGGGTCCCCTCTCCCACGGCGACGTTGACGGATTAAAAAAAAGCAGCACAAAGAAGGACGGAATCAATCCGCAGCACCTCGCACAGAGGCCGCGCTGACATTTAAATAAAGCATGCCACGTGTCAAACGGAAGCGCAGGGCTTCGTAGATAAATCGATAACACAGAAAGCTTAGCTCAACATCAAAACAGTCCTCGACGAAGGATGCAGTATTTTATCTGTGCGCTGCTGCTTATGCTCTCTCGCTGCTACAAGCTGCACAGCAAATAAATATTCCATGCCTGCCATTCTCCATAATTTATGTACACTGTTTATTTTCTCTCCCTTCTACTCTCAAGGTGAGTCATCTTCAAGGGCATCAAGAGCCAGCCAGTCTTTCTAATCTGTTGATGCGGTGAATGTCGAACCGCGCCGCTCGCTCACCGTTAATGTCTGCTGAGTCGGTCCATGCGGCGGCTGCACACCGCGCCACCGCGGTGTACGGGCCCCGGCTGAAACGAACAAGCAGGGAAACCATTCAGGTATAAGTCCCCCCTCTTCTTGGCTCTGGGCACCTCACATTTCATTTAAAAAGTGAAGCCGGTGGTCCAGTATGCAATTGACAAAAACACGCGGCGAGGATGAATATTTCCATCCAGCTATAAGTTCCGCTGCTGCCTGCATACAGATTTCCCCACATTGTTATTTATGGAGAAGGGGGGGGGCTGGCTTGCGCACTTTACCATTATGGCCGTCGTTGGATGTAAATTAACATGCAAATCTGTCATGTAACAAGATTGGCTTATGGATAGTTTATGAATGCAGTTATATATTTATGAATTATATTTACACGCTTCCTCGGCCGTATAAATCATATTGGATTGAGTCTCATGATCCAATCAACTTGCAACACACAAAAACAAAATCACACAAAAACATTCAAAAATAACAGCACATCAACAAATCAAAACATAATCACACACAGGCAACATCAAAAAACATCCTGTTGGTTACTCACTGTTTAGTTCCAAGTCCGTCCGGGAATTATTGCACAATAGGTGCATTTCATTTCCAATGTTTCAGTACAACATTGTCATTGGTGCATTGAAATATAAAGAGCATACTGTATTATATATACTTGATAGTGCCTAGCAGTCTCAGTAAACAAATGGTCAGAAAGAAATCGAAATATAACACTTTAAGGAGCCAATACAGTTGGCAAGATTGCGAGTGGAAATGCAGACCTTATGTAGGTCGTAGGGCATAGCTCAGAGGTAACAGCGGCTTGTCCAGCACCGGCAAGGTTGCTGTCGGATCCCTGTGTGAGCTAGCTAAGTGTGGGAGGTGACCCTCGAGCAGATCACCACACTATTGCTCCTGATGTGTTGCTTGTTACCTTGCATGGTTGACACCGGTGAATGTGAGGCAACTGTAAAAGCACCTTTGGATAAAATCGGCTATATAAATGAAAAACCATTTAATGTCTGATCTAAGTATTTTTGTTCCGGCTGATGGCTTTCCTTGTTAAAACGACCATGATGGCCAGTGAGCGTCTTTCGCGACTCCAAACCTTCGTTTAATTTAATACAGAGGTTCCCTTCGTCTCATTCAGATGTCGTCTGCCTCGGCAGCAAAGCAACGCAGCAGCGCCTCAGCAGCGCAAGTGCTTTGGAGCAGAGCCGCGGGGCGGAGGCAGGGCCAGGGTTGGCTTGGTTTGGGTTTGGGCTGGCAGGAGGCAGCAACTGTTCTCGCAGCAAACTGCAAACTGACCCGCCCACTACCGGCCCCCGTCCCGCTGCCCTCCGTTACAAGCATTTATAGCTGTGGCACAGGTCACCTGATCAGGCAGGGGGTGGCCTGCTGGAAAAAAAGGTTACGTGTTGGTGTGTGTGTGTGTGTGTGTGTATATTCTATTTATTGATATTGTTTATTAGGTTTTTTAAATAAATATATTTAAAGGGATGGTTTGAAAAGATTTATAGGAGTCATGTTTGTTTCTTTTCATATCATCCTCAGGCGGTGTGCTGCGTATATTAAACATTTTTTTCTCCGCCGTGATGAATTGATTAGCCTCAAAGGTGGGCCATCAGCCACCCCAGCGCTGAATAAAATACCGTGTGAAACGCAGAGAAGGTAAATACGGCCCCTGAACTGTGCAAGCCACTTAATCATTATTCATCTAGAAGAGCCTTGCAGACAATCTGGACTACATAAGAATGGTGAGCCTGACAAAGACTGAGAGTGCAAAGCAACAAGACAACGGGGGGGGGAGGGGGTCAGCGATTACATGTAACTGTCTCAGAAACCCACCCTGGCGGCGGGCCCCGCCGCATCCAGATGTTAAGAAATGCAAATGTGTTGCACTCTGAAGCCTTTTTTCAGCAACTCCAATAACTGACTATTGTTTGGTCCACTGTAAAGATTGAAACAGCGCAGACTTAACTTCCTAAGACGGTATGGAGGGGGGGGGGGGGGGTAA